>CM076580.1:596163040-596592223 GCA_034641835.2 Pinus albicaulis
TTACTATGCTTGTACTATTCTACGAACTTTTGAGAGAATTAATATTTTTAGTTGAGTTACAAATCATTCCATGAATATATTTAAACGAATTTCATAGTGAAGAAATTAAGTTTAAATATAAACGAAAATAAAAATAATTTCTCATACCACTAAGTGTGATTTCTCTTACCCCAACCGATCACAAGTTTGTAAAAGCACTCGAGGCGAACATTCATTTCCCACATATCCAAAATAAACTAAAGTAACGGACAAACCGAGAAAATAAACTTGAGTAAACAAACCCACTTGAGAAAGCTGAAAGAGAAACAAAAAAATTAAACTAATTAAATTATACCCTCACTAAAAATTAAATGATAGATTTATGGGAGAAGCGATCCTTAATTAGATTAATTAAGATGATAGATTTCTATTACCAAAATTGAATAGACTAATTATTGATCTGATTTAGTTATTTTCACATGTAAAGTTACACTTATTTTAAATCATAGTTACCACTCTTCAGTAGGTATTGTGCCTAAGAATTTGCAACTTAAGCGGTTGGTAAATCCGCAATTAATACGACAAAGTCGATTCGGTACGCGATACGGGAGGAAATTTGTTAAAAACCTAGCTTTCATCCAACGTTTTTGGCGATTTGAAAGGTTCATCACGAGAAGTTGGAATACAAACAATGGAGTTGTTTTAGTGCGATTTTGTAATTTAGTCTTAGAGATAGGTGAAAAAATTTTGAGGTAAAATCTTGGTTTTGTTTTTTTAGGAGAGAAAAAAAGCAGTTATATTAAAATATAAAAACGTACATATGCAACATGTACACTCAAGGTGATAAATGGTCTCTCAGCGTCCTCATGTAGCCCAATTTAGATATACTGTTAATTTAGTTGCTACTGTAGATAGTGGGCATCTCCATAACCAGGGACAGATCAGTCCCAATACTTATAAACATAATCATGGACAAAACAAAATTGGAGATTACAAATAATGAGGCTTATACATATTATCTCCATGAGAAGATTCATAGAAGAGGAAAAGCTGCATGAATAGGATCAGTAATCTTTCTGGCTCGAAAGGATAGTCTAGAGAATAGACAGTGGCATTGGATGAAAACTTAGAGAAATTTAGAACCCATTAGATAAAGCAGTAGCTGTAAGGTCCATTCTGATCCACCATAAAAATAATCTCTCTCGCTTGCCATATGAATCTCGCTCGCTTGATGGAATCAGCATATTCACTCCTGAAAAAGAAAAGCTGGCTCACCTGACTTATAATAAAATCCCGCTCGCTTGATAATTCATGTAGGGATATGTGCATGATGAACCTGACCAAAAACGCACTCGCATGATAAATCATGTATCATGCTCTCTTGATAGCTGTTTGAAATACCCGCTCGCCCGATCTATCCATCTGTAGTTGTGTGCAACCTGTGGTAAAATAAAAAGGCTCGTCAAATCATTATATCATCCAGCTCGTCCTTTAAAATCATAATTGGCCCTCACAGATCATATATATCAGACTCGTATGAGATATTTCAATTTCCGGCTCGCTTGGAGATGACGCATAATGATAATAAGCCGCAGACATCCAATAACATCATAACCAGGTTAACCATTAGTCAAAACCGAATGATCTAGCATTCCCGAAGCATCCCGAACTAAGAAAAGATATCGAAATGGAAAAATAAGATACTAGTATGCCAAAAAAGCCTAAAATCCCACCATCTATGGAATTTGAATATGGTCTTGCCAGATAGGGAGACCATCTCTAAAATGTGAGACATGCATAATCCCATATTCAGAAACAATCCCCTTCTTGGAGAGCCCATCAGCCCTGTTGTTGTTCTCTCGGAAGATGTGGGGTGATGGGGGGGCTGTTTAATAGAAACCATAATCTACAAGTCCTCATAACCCATCCAGACAAATCTGGGCAATTCATAGCCATAGTATTAGTAATCCAGCCTATAACCACCTGAGAGTCACCATATACATGCACATTCTGCAGTTGAGAATTTGTGGCAGCCAGAAGAGCACCCCATAGAGCGATGATTTCTGCTTTGTTATTAGTACCCATGCCCCCGTTCCAGTATATGACAATTCTTTCCCTTTGCGAGAGCTTAATCCAAGCTCCACATCCCATAACACCATCAGCACATGCACCATCGAAATATATTGCAGGAATGTCCATATCATGAGGCCTCAGACGATAAGAAAAGTCCACCATAGCCCTTTGTGGATTTGGCCGATCTTCGATCCACCTGTTAATAGCAGCAAAGATCCTAGGAATCTGGAAAGGAACGTTTTGGAAGACCAGTTTGTTTCTCCCTAACCAAACCTCCCAGATGAGGAAAAAAGGGAGGAACCTGTATTTACCACGCAACTTATCCCACTCCAGCGCAGATGATATAAAATCTTCAGGATACCATCCAGGACCCATATGATGGGAGGAGAAAAGTCCCCATAGTAATTTAATAACAGGGCATAAGAAGAATAAATGGCCAATGGTTTCCTCATCCGCACCACATATGCAGCATCGAAATGGGCCATAGAAACCCCTCTTGATAAGATTTTCTCCGGTGAGGATCTTACCCCTCCACACTAACCACCCGAAAAGAACGATCTTAGTGGGAATTCTTCTCCGCCAGAATGGTAGAAATGTATTAGAAATCTGTCCAGAATAAGATGATGAGTTTATCGATCTGTATATTTCCTTGATAATGGCCCCCCCCCTCGAACATAGGCCCATCCCAAATAATTGAGTCCACATCAGCACCCCAACAAAATCCAGCAGCACGAAAAGAGTCTCACAGCCAGTCCCATTCGTTCGCCAGCCTCCCATTCAATCCCAATTGAACAGCCATTTTGAAAATAGGGGCGCCAAAAGACCATTCCCTTATAGTCTGAGCAAGGAAATGAAAACCGCCGCGAGCCAAAATGAATTGCAGGTCCTGTGATGGCCGCACTTCATATGGAAGAGCAATGATCTTGTTGAAGGTGATTGGGATCCTGCTCCCGTCCTTAAAAATCCATGCCAGCCGATTTTTCATACACATAATAACCTTGTTAAAACTCCACCATATGGCCGAAATGAAACGCGGATAAGTGACCTGCATGCATAAAAGTTGGTGAAGGAAATTTCCATCTATATACTTACAGTTTATAACCGCACTCCAAATCCCATTCCCATGAATAGCTCGCCAAACGGATTTAATGAGCAATGCTATATTGAAGTTTCTTGTATTAAGGATTCCCCACCCATCGTGTTCCTTTGGCCGGCATAGTATCTCTAATCTGCATAGATGAATTTTTTTGGAGCCCCTAGAATCACCCCAAAGAAAATTTGCAATGATACGGTTAATCATATTGATGACCCCTTCTGGGAAATAATATAAATGGCCCCAATAAACCATCATTTGGGATAGAACCGCTTGTATCATTATGAGCCTGCCCCCCATGGATAGCCAACGATGAGTCCATCTCGTCATCCTCCTTCTTATCTTGTCAACCAGCCATGCCCAGTCATGGATCCTGTAACCACATGGTTTAATAAAGAAACCCAGATATGTGAACCCCCCCATAGCTTCTCTGTATTCGACACCCATAAAGTCAGCTATGAATTCTATTTCATGAAGATCCCCTTATTCAAATATAATAAAAGATTTTCCTTTATTGATGCCCATCCCTGTAGCTGATTCAAATCTCATAAGCATCAAATGAGTATAAAACCAGTGGTTCCGGATCAAGTAACCAAATATCAGCAAGTCATCTACAAAAAATGAGTGGGAACATGTTACCGTATTTGAGAAAGAATAACCTTTTATAAAACCCCTCTGCTCTGCTCTATGCATAATACAGCTGAAGCCGTCCATAATGAGAATAAAAATAAGCGGCGAAAGTGCACAGCCTTGGCGAAGACCATGTCCAGGAGTGAAAAAAGAAGTAGGAATACCGTTAATGATAACTGCATATCTAACTGTGGTAATGCATGACATAATCCATCTTATGATGCGAATAGGAAGGCCAACTTTCATAAGAACCCTTCTGATGTAGGCCCAGTCGATAGAATCATATGCCTTATGAAGATCAACCTTCATCACAATGGCTTCCTCTTTCTCAGTATGAATAGAATGCAATACCTCCTGAGCGATGGCAGTGGCATCATGAATGGAACAACCCTTTAAGAATCCATACTTCTCCCCCGAGATAAATCTCGATAGTGTATCCTTCAACCGGCCAGTAATAATTTTAGAACAGATTTTGTATAAAACATTACACAGCGAAATCGGCCTATAATCAGAAAATGTCAGAGGGGCAGCCGCTTTTGGAATAAGAGCAATAAAATTAGAATTGAGGTTTGCCGGCATAACCCCACTATTCTGAATGTGTTCAATAATATGAGTCAACTCCTCTCCCATTACGAAGAAGTGAATAAAAAACTCGGCCGGCCATCCATCCGGACCCGGACATTTGTCCCTTGAGAAAGACTTTAGGACCATAAAGACTTCATTCCCAGAAATGGGCCTATCCAAATTTGAAATAGCATCATCATCGAACATGCGATCAATGTGGTCGAGCAACCATACCTGAGCATTTTCATCAATTCCCTCTTGAAGCTTGTAAAACATAGAAAAATATGCCAGTGCTTCCTGACGAATGTCATTACTGTCATATGCAATAGATCCATCATTTTTCTGAATGCTCCATATGGAGTTTCTGCATCTACGCTCATTTGCTGAGTTGTGAAAAAATTTTGTATTCTGGTCGCCTTCTGCCAACCATCTCATCCGACTCTTGAGGCGCCAAGATACTTCCTCGATCCTTAATATTTCCCTTTTCCGCACACCCAAATTCATGAGCAGTTCCAAAGTGGCATCGGATGGATAAACAGATAGAAAAGAGTTAATAATCCCCTCCATTTGATACTGTATATCTTGAAATTCAGCCCTTAGAATCCTTTTTTTATCTCTTTCCCATATTCTTGATGCATATTTGGTTTTCTGCAATCGGAAATGAAAACGATCCCATGCATTCCGGCCATCCATATCATAATCATCCCTCCATATCCCTTCGACCAGATTGATATATTCGGGATCTTCAAGCCATATTCGATTGAATTTATAGGGGCAACCACAGAAAACCCCAGACACAGACCATGATAGAATAATGGGCATATGATCTTAAATATCGGAACAGAGAACCATCAGCCTAGGCTCGTCCAAAATAAGCATCACAGAACTTTGTACCACCACTCTGTCAATCTACTTGCTAATACATTCATTACTCGCTCGACGATTGGTCCATGTAGGAGAAATAGGATCTGGCCTGATGTCTACAAGACCCTGTTGAGAGAATAGATCGTTTATGAAGGCAGCAAGTGGATCCACCCGCGCATAACAGCCCCAAATCTCGTCCCCATTCAAAGAAGAATTAAAATCCCCCATTAAAATAAGGTTTGGTAGAGCTAATATCCCTGCCGACATCATTCTGTTCCAAAAAGCTGCCCTGTTTGAATATGGTGCATATAAGTTAATAATATTAAAATTGCATGAAAAACCTCTCATCCGCCCCAACAACAGCATTCCACCGAAAAAACTATAAGCACTGAAAGATACCATTCCTGGGTCCCAAATAGCAATAAGACCACCAGATCTGCCAGATGAGCTGATAGCCACAGCATGCCAACCATTCTTAATTTTGAGAAACATATTGATGGCTTTTGACCTGTCCGACATAGTTTCCTGTCCCAAAAATATAATAGGATTTTTTGATCTAATCAGATCTCTTAGGCAATGGAATTTGGAGTCATCGCCCAACCCCCTTATATTCATGGATATGATGTGGGTCATGGCGAAGGTAGGGGAGGGTGACGTGCTCTAAGCGCCCTAGGAGAATTGTCCAGAGAAATTGATTTTGCAATGGGAACTTCAGTAAGACCAGCCTCTTCATCAGAGAAAAGTGACAATGACTTGTATTTTCCCTTGTTTAATCTACAAGCAGCCTTGGCCTTCTTCTTAATAGATATTATAGCAGTCGATAAGGCTGATGAGGGCTTGGCTGGCGACATAATAGGTTTCTCAAAGACAGTAAGTGCAGCTAGGTCTAGGTTTGGGTTGCCCATAAGCTCCTCAATATCACTCCCAACAGAATTCATTGGAGATTCAGGTAAACGAAATGGGTCAGATTGGACAGGCGTATTGAGAGAGGAATCCGGGAAATCATTCATAGAAGATTTATCATTTGGCATTCTCCCCTCGTGAGAGCACGATGATTGTCCCATGGGCATAGACTGTTTATACAGAGGTGGGTCATCCTGAAGGTCGTGAATGCGGTTGGTCTGTATAGGTGCCCAGGGGGAAGCATCCTCCTTAGCATTGTAAGGGCCCTTCCCTTTGATGTCATTGCCTAAACAGGCTCGGGAAATACTAATGTTGGGATTATCATGCAAGAATGTAGTATTCGAGGGAGCATAGGAAGGACATGGAATCGGAGGGTTTGTCATCCGCCCTATTATAGGAGGAGATAAAGGGGTAACATTTATTTCATTTTCAACCTGTGGGTCCAAGATTCTACTGAGGTTACGAGCAACAGAAGGAAAAGAAGCTATATTAGGAGGAGCCACTACTTGAGGATCAGAGTACTCGTGTTGATCATTATCATTTTTAAAAACATCTTCCTCAGAGGACGAGGAGTTAGGATTACCTGATTTCTGCCCCATCGACGTCCCTGCAGTGTCATATCTCCATCGATTCTTGCCTGCATTCCTCCCCATCAAGTTCACCCTCGAGATTCTCAGACGGTATGGACAATGATCCCTTAAATGTCCCGTTTTATGGCATATGAGACACCTAAATGGGATTCCCCAGTAGTCGATATGTTGCCTATGCCTCCTATTACACCACATTAGATCGATGTCGCCTGGTAGGCCACCCACGTACTCCAGCTCAACTAGTAGCCATGCAATTCTTTTGTCTGTCGCTCCGACAATACTTGGATCTATATACTTTGTAGTACCAATGGCATCCCCAATTTACTTAAGAGTTTTGAGAGTCTACAATTCCAGAGGTAAGCCAGGGAGCTTAACCCAAACAACCTTGCATCTCGGTGCCTCTGTGACAGGATTAAAGCCCAAAAACCAGGGAATGAGCTGCATATAGCATCTACCACGAACCCATGTCCGACTAGTAATTTTGGACACATCCTTCTCGTCCAAGAAATTTATGCTAAACCATCCATTTAGAAGCGAGCTGACCTTGGGGGAGTATCCAATTATAGGGTTCCATTTCTGATTGATCCATGAAATAGTGTCAAAATCCTCCCTGTCTGGAAACATCCACCTGCCAATGACAACCCTCTTTTCTAAACTTGCCACCCGCAAACAAAGATCGTCATAATCAAGAGCAACCTCTCTGATATCCATATTATGTTTATAAATATTCTTTTTACCACCACCCCAACCTCGTCGCCTTTGCCTCCAGGGTCGATGTTGAAGATAATCCTGAGATCCAGCGCAATTCTGCAAAGCCTGCTTGATGATACCGTCGTCTATCTCGAAATCCATTTTACCATCACGCCCCTTGGCGCGTGTGATCATATCCATTGCAATCTCCCGCCCAGTGCCAACCATGCATGAATACAACAAAATGTATGAGTAGTCACTTACACCAGAGTTACAGAAAGCCGCCACTGCAGGATATCATAAAAAGATCGATAGGCCGTCACCTAGGAAGAAGCCATTGTGTCAGAGAACTTCGGTCATGTGGACACCTATAGATTGAGTAGAAAAGGAGTCCACACCACATCACTTATAAAAACCGTGAATATACCCACATTCAAATACCTTCTGCATGTCGTGTTAGCACATACCCTCATCATGAAATGCCACTTCAACAGAAACACATCATCGTATGACGTCATGAGGCGAGAGATACTGACAAAATATAAATGTGACTTCCTGAATAATCATCAGATTAAGCATATCCCCTTTACATCCCACACCAACTCATTAAGGAAATTCAATGAAACCCATTTGAAAAATAAATCAACCATAAATGGCAATAGGACCTGGAGAATAGTGACACCAAAAAATCATCCATAAAAACTATTCTTGGACTGTCGCACAACAAATACCTATAATCGCCACTGTCCACCCACCAGCCCCTATCATATTCACAGCAGAATATATTAAATGACCCCCAATCCAGCGAAGAATTCAAATTTTCCGTTGATCGGAAGGAAAGATTCCGGTGTGAACCAGCGGCATCTAATCATCTATACCAAATTCATCTTTGATTATCTATAGCTGACAACAACAGCAGCATATGCACCCCGGAAAAGACCACCATCTTTTGCACAATCTGAACCCCAAGCTTTTGCATGGTTGAGAGATAATAATGAACTCCATCAATTTACACCATCGCTGATACCAGATGCTACTATGTATTGCAGAATCCGAGCTAAAATCTGATGATGAAGTGGTTTTATCTCTCATCTTATCATAACAACATGCATAAACTCAGTCATGACCACGCCCTCATATGATAAATCTTATCCTCGACAGACATATATAAAGAAGACAGAAGAAAAAACGATAGCCACCATGAGCACCAAATTGTTCTCCATGGGTACCAGCAAACGACCAAAAAAGTGCAGCTCGCCAGAATTAGCCACCACAAGCGACATTATTGTTCATTTTGGGTACCAGCTAATATTTAACACAATATCACCCTTGATACAATATTAGCCACCAAATCTACAATAAACGTCCTCACTGGGTACCAGCAACCATAAAAAACTGCAGCCTCTCATAAGCCACCATAAGCAACAATATTGATCTCATGAATTTACCCATTATGTTTAAAACTTGTCATCCTAACCAGCTGCCATCCTAACGGCCTTAGCCACTTCATTCCTCACGCCCAAAAATCTTAAGTAAAGCCACGATTCCATTTGACCTATCACCTCTCTCTCCGCTATCACTGCTATCACAATCTTACCTCGAGATGCTCTTTGTCTCTCTATCAAATTACCTCTTTCTGAGTCAGAGTTGTTTGTTTTTAAAGACTCATCTTGTTTCAATGGTTTTTGACTCTATATATGGATTCAACACCCTCAAAAACCTCTGACAATTTGATTGTACAAAATTTAGCCATCAAACTTCCTTTGCAATTAAGAAAATTACCGCAAAAATCCATAGTAAAATCCTTAAAAAATGTTCCACTACTTGCAAAACAATCCTTTCATCCTCATCCACACGATGAGTCATTGGTGGATCGATGAGTTTCCAACCCGGAACTTACTCAATTCAAAACAATGGCCACGTGTCCTCGAATTCAAATAAAATTGATTGGAAGGGAAAAATATAGCTTGATTCACATGGTGCGTCTTCAACCACTTTTCTGTAAGGATTCTAAACTAACTGATATACGATTTTCTTAATTTATGTGATGTCTTTTATTTTTATATTAAAAATAAAAACTATTTTGATAAAAAAAAAATTAAAAAAAAATATATAATTTTAAAAATGTTAGATATCATCGCATATGTTAATTCTGGATTATTTAGATTTTGTATTTGAAATATTTCTTTTATTTGATTTGGTGCAAATTATTTTATAAATTAGAGTAGTTATTTTTTAATTATTTTTGGTATTTTTGGTATTTTTAATATATTTTTATAAAATGTTATTTAGCTTTGAGTATTATAAATAATATTAAGTATGTATTTGTAATAATATTGATTATAATTTAATTTTTATTAGGATAATAGATAAAATGGTTTAAATGTTTTAGACAATCTAGATGATATTGAGAGAAATTCTACTTACATGAGATTTATTCTTTTGTTATTAATTATTAAGAAATCAACTCATAGTGTATTACTAAAAAACAAACTCATTAACTACTATCCTATCTATTTATTGATTGACCAACAACTATAAAATTTGGGACCTCTCATTCTATAGAGTTATTTTAGGAATTTTTTCTATTAATCTTGATATCTAATTTTATTTACACCTTCTATCACATAAAAACAATATTAGAAAAGTCTTTGAAACTTTGAATATCAAAATTAATTTTTTGAAAATTCATTTTTCTTATCCACATAAGATATATATACTCCCAAATTTTTTCGATATTAATTTTTAAAGTATTCGAATTAGATAACTATACTGGTAATTTTTTTATTCATAACATCTTTATTTTAATTATTTTGCATAAAATATTTTAAAAAGTCCACGCTTTTCACTGACCAATATCAATACCTGAAGAGTCTCTAAATTTATTTTTATATAATTATTTTGAAGACTTATTTTTCGACCCTTGAATGATTCTCACACAATTTTAATAAAATATTAAACAGACAATCTTAAATTTCAATAAAATATTAAAATTCAAGTGAATCAACCATTTCGATAAAACATCAAAAAGTCAATCTTTACATGTTCGATGTCTCTCTAAGAAAATATGCTTCCAAACAGCGTTGTCTTAATAAAAAGGATGCTTCCAAACGGTTAGTGCAACTCAGTCAAGTTAGATCTTTCATAAAACACTATATTATTAATTTTTATTAATTTAATTATAATTAATTTGTATTAATAATTAATTTTTTCTTAAATATAAAAAATTTATATATAAAATTGTTTTATTTTAATAATAATTTTAAAATTAAATTATTATTATTAGTATAGATATTTTTAAAGATTTTTTTTCTTTGAATATAAAGGTAATTTTCAATATAATGGTAATTACATTAGTATTTTTGGAAAAGTTACAAAATTGCATTCTTCACATGAATTTTCAAGCATTCTCTACTATTTTTTTTTATATGGGGATTTACAAAATAAGGGAAGTTATTTTTTCTCTTTCTTAAATTCATTAGACTTAATACTCAACAAGAAAAATAAAAAGGGAAAGCCTAATATGACTTTAATATCAAGAAATATAATAAATAATATGATCAAAATTGTTAAAGAGTAAATTTTAATGAGAGATAATAGCAATGTTCGCAGCCATAGAATATCATTTAAAAAAGAACATAGTGTCAACTTATAGTTGTATATCATAAGTTTCAAATACAAGATTTAAGAGTATAGCTTCTACAAAATAAACTTAATATCCTTCTTACTTCATGAAACACAAAAACTTAGTAAAATACATGTCTCTTAGGAGCTTTATATACTACTTTCAAATTTTCATTTTCTAAGGGAAAGTACACTATTGTGTCTCTCAAGTGTTTATTATGGTTCTGTTGACGATGTTGGATGTCGCCAACGTTGTAAGGGGATCTCCCCGATGTGAAGTCCCAATTAGACCCCGCGTCATTTGGTGTAGGAGTCCCATCTAGTCATACGGTTCACCCACCATTGGAATGATTTAAAGTTATGCCTTGGGTAAAAACAAACAAAAGAGAACACACACTACTTTGGGGGAGAAATAATGTGAGCTTTGTGAGACACCCAATGTACGGTATATGAGGGGAACTTCTACAACTGGTGAGGGAAATGAGCCACTGATTAGAAAAGTAATAGTACTATCCTAAATGGGGACATGGGAATAAGTAGAAAGGCTTGATGAGTACATAAAGATTAGTCCACATAGTAAACAACCATCGTTAAAGCATAACACGTTCCATTCAATAATATCCATAACTTAGCAATAAATTAGTTCATTTACTTAGTATGTGATTAAAGCAACATGTACCATAAACATAACTAGAATAGTCCAACTACATATATAATACATGTATGAAGGAAAGTCGGCTCGTTGAGCTTTTGATTAAAAGTGTCACATCCCAAGTAGAATGTTACATGGATGAAACATTGTATCCAATAGTGGAATACACAGCCACAACTTGCTTATCCAAAGAATGATCCATCTCCTATGTCTTGCAAGAGAAGCCAAGTCAATATCTCTAGAATCTAAAGCCTTCCAAAAGCCACGACCAAAAATCCTTTTTCCTGAGTTATGAGGAGCTATTTATAACAATTTACAATGACCTTTGAACTTCCTCATGACTCTTGAACTCCCTTGATTGTTCATATTCACTACCGTGTCTCTTTCAATTCCAATGTGTGGATTTTCATATTCCAAATATGCCCCTTGGACTTCATTTCATAACATTTATTACATAAGACAATTTACAAATGAGACGGTGGCCTAATAAGTCAAAAATTACTATGGGACAAAAATTCATCAAATAGATAAATCATTTGCTCCTTCATGGAGTTGAATTGTAATTCAAGTGTACCATGATTTAGACTCCTTTTAGATGGCTTCGTTCTGGATTGGCAAGTCTTCTTTGTAGTGCATCTTCGCCTCCAGTGCCTCTGTCAGTATGTTCTTGGAGCTTTACTGTGCATTATTCCATAGCCTTGATAGATTCATGTGTGCTTTGATTGGTGCTAAGGCATACTGCTGAATAATTTCTTTGGTTACCTCCAAGACTTCTCATTTATTTTCTTTCTTGATTTGTTCAATATATTCTCTGATCTCCTATAATATTGCCTCCCCGCTTCTTATTTCTTCAAGGGATCTGATGGCGGGTATCCCATGTTTCTGTCTTAGAGACTCAAACCCATAATGCAGCTTCTTGTAGGAAACCATAGTGCTAACTGACTGTGCTCCCATATGTGAGTAATTATGTATGTGAAGTCTCAAGTGGACTCTATCTAGTTTTGCAGAGACTTTATCCTTCCTTTCCAAATGTTCTGGGGCATCCGATTATTTGGAAGCCCACTCTTGCATCTGATCAACTACTCTATTTTCTATCTTCAGGAATCTCACCACTTCCTCTGCATTCTTTTGAATGTCAATGAGAGGAGCCATCACTTGTTATATAAGTTTCATTTCATTATATAATCACGTGACGATGTCCTCCATTGGTCCCAACTCTTCTTACATAACTGACTACCATTTATGGTATTAAAGTTGTGTGATGTCAATTGTTTGTTCTCCATTGCAATATGTTCTAACTATTGCTTCGCTGCAACATGTTCTCTTCTCAACCTAGAATTATCATTCAACAAGTATTATGAGTTATCATATTCCGTTGTAGAAAATGCAACATTTGTCTCCATGAATTCCCTTGGATTTCTTCTAGTGTTGGAAGTGACCACCCTCTCTATAAACATTGAGACTAGATTTCCATGCTCCTCTTCTTTAGCTGATCAAAAGTTACGCTACACACATTCGTGATTCTATCTGCTGGTGGGGGTGTGATCCCCATATCTCTAAATGGAAGATGTTCACATATGAGAGGATGTTCTCCTAGAGTATATTATTCTTCCTCCAGTTTATTGGTGGTATCTTCTTCCTCAAAATGATCCTCTTCTAGCTCATGAGTCAATTATTTTTCTTCCACTCTTTATGTTGCTTCCTCCTCCTTGGGCTACCTCTGTTTCTCTTCTTCTATCCTCCCCCTCTCTTCTTCTTCTTCTTGTTACTATTCAAGAAACTCATGTTGTTGACTCTTCCTCTCCTCTTATTTTTTTTCTCCTCTCTCCTTCTGTGCTTGAGTAGATCGAGAGTTTACAGGATCAACTTTCCATTTCTTCTTTCTTTCGCCTATTGAGGAATATCTGATCCTTTTCTTGGCATCTAGTTTCCTTACTTGAGGTGTTATCTCCTCCTCCTCCTTCTCTTGCATGTTCTAAGTTGGTGGATCGTGGGGTGAATTCGCCTCCATTAATTGATGTGTCTTGATGATAGCATTGTACTCGTTCTTTATATTTTCATCTTTTGTTGTGGACATAGATGAGTACCCTGTATTTTGGTTGATCCTTCGAAAATGTTGTCTGAATATTCCCCTGGGATCCTATCCATTGAAATATTCAATAGTGAAATGTAGGCGGTCCAACTCTTATATCTTTTCTTTCGTATCCTTGTGACTCTTTAATTCACATAATACGATCCTCAATGGAAAGATAGGCCAAGGGGACTTTCCTCCTCTTATGAATAATTCCTGATAATTCCTTTTCCAAATTATTTGCAACTTCATGATGACTACTTGTTAGTCGCATATCACGGCATAAGGTGAACGGGTATCTGGAAACTGAAGCACCTGATGTGTGTACCATCTAGAGCTGCAAACCAATCTTTGATATCTCAAAAAGAATACTTCACCTAATCAACAATGCAAGGAGGATCAATATCAAATATCATGTGAAAGATGAATGAAAAGAAGTTTTCAACTAACTTCTCATATAAGCCTTTGAATATCATCTCTGATAACACTCTGGCGTGGAAGTAGGCTAAGAAATTCTCCTCCGGATTCTAGTTCCAATTCATTCCCGGGAACGCATAATGTGCACAAATTCCATCTAAGGTAAAAACATTCATGTAGAATTCTGGAACACGTACTATATTGAGTGTGTATATCCAGTTCTCTCTAAACACCTTAGCGTTCTTCAACCCATACAACCAACCATACATAGCTATCAAGTAGTGATAGACATCTTTAAGAATCTTTGTTGGATAAACTACATATGGGAAATGGTGAAACTTGGCAAGCTCTCGACACCATGTTTTGATAAATTCAATAGTGTCAAGGGTTTCCCATCTTGTATAGAAGTTCTCATTTGCATCTGAATTGGGCTTGAGCATCTTAAAATATTTCTGCATGTCTTCACTAGTATTGGTGGTGATTTTACCACCACTATCACTGCGTAGGACAATGTGAGAATCATCCATGTGTGTAATGATCCATTTAGTGTCTTCCGCACATAATGTAACTGGTAATATGCATGCAATCCTGTGTACCCTGGGCTTCTTGATATTGATATATGCATGCAAATATTCTAAGTCTCCAGGAAACCTCTCTTGCATGAATGTGTTAAATATTTTTCTCTAAGTGACCTGTGTACTTTTATCAATGAAATACTCAGTATTTGCATATATGGGAACATTGGGCCTTGTAACTTTCATAGGTTCATCAGCGCTTGCTTCTAAAATTTCTTTAGAGATCACTTTTTGAGGCGACATGTCTCCAACAAATGACGACGAAGTGGTAATACTTGTAGCAAGAGCACGTATTTTGGGAAACATGCTCATACTGACAATATTAGATTGAAAAAAGCCTAACTATGTGACCACTAGTATAAAATGGTTAATTAGTTACTAAAAAATGACTAAATTTTGCATAGAAAGGACCATTTTTCAGTCGGTGACGACTAGTAGCTAATTTATAGTATCTTATAACGCAACCAAATTTTAGTCGCGTTGTAGCATAGTCATTAATTGGTTCTCCCAATTTTATTGTCTAGTGGTATATTTAGTCAAAAATTTGTTCATTAATTTACTCATTAATTGCCACAATTAATGACAAAATATAAAACAAAATTTATTACTATATATTACTATATATTACTATATGATAAAATATATTTCCACAATTACTTATGACCCACGTGACTCTGACCCTGGCCATTTTTAAAAAAATCACCTTTTCCTTACTGTTACCACAACAACAGACTTCCATAGCGAAATCAGTGTTCGGGAAGGCATATTTGCTGCAGAAGTTTCAGGAACTTTCGTACCAAATGCTTTTTTTTTCTAACTGGATTCGCTATGAAAGTTTGTTGAACTGTCAAATTTCTAATTTTGACCAAATGAGCCTAATACACATAGGTTTTTTTATTTCACCTTAAAGTTGACACCCACTAAAATTCATAATGACCTTGCAAACTGGCTTTATGGAAAAGATGACCTTTATACATGTAATTATTTTGAATAAAAACTTAAAACCCTAATTAACTTAACCAAAATGACTCAAAGATAAACCTAAGTGTTATCTTGGATAACAATGGCTCCAATGGGGATGTTGTGCCCCTGTGGTGCAGTAAAGAACCAGTAGGCTAGGTTCCTTATTCATTGGGTTAATCCCAACCTCTTTTCATATTCCTTATCCATTTGACCCTTGACATGTTATTGAAGAAAAAACATAGTACAAACTGAAACTTGTAACTACAATATTCAAACTCGATGTCGAAAGATATGCTTGCCCAACAAGCTTATTTATGTACATAACAATCCTACTCTAACAGTTGAAAGCCAAACGTTCGATTCAAGCAATATGAAAATTCCAGTATATCCAGTCAAAAAGCTGATCCGACACCTGGGCTTCTTGATTTTGCTTGAACAACATCAAAAGCGAATCATCTAGTGGCAACTCGGAATGAAAATTGAATCCCTACTCCATAAAAAACATAAAAAATTTATTGAATGATGATTGCAATAGGTTTATCATTGAATCTTGGAAACCATGAAAAATTTCCTCTTTTGATGAAAACGGAAAATCAACAAAAGGATCCTTGAACAAACTAAAAAGTATCATGTCCTAGTGATCCAAAGTATAATATTCATTCATAACTTCAGGTTGTTGTTGTTCTATGCCTTCAACGTCATTCTTAAGACAAGAATATGATTGTTCATGAAAATCTTCAATGGGAGAAACCATATCATGTGCTACATTGATGTTTAAAAATCATTTCTCATGCATTACAACGAGAAATTCATGTATATTATCATGCAGAAACATAAATTTTTGATCATTTAAATCTATAGCAAGAAATTTTGGGACAAAAACTTGTGGATCAAAAATTTTCGCATCATTCTCTATAAGCGCTTCCTCATGAAAGCCTTCAAGCGTACTCAAGGAATCAACCTCCTCCTCATGATGAAAAGAAACATGTTTCACATAAGCTTCTCCTTGATCCTGTTTATTTTCATGTTGTTCAACATTCAACGCTTTGTTCTCAATATGCTTGGAATGTTTTTCATATGCTCGGGGATTATCATTAATTTCTTGGGTATAATATTCTTGAAACAAAGGTTCAAAAAATGAACAAAGTGAATACCTCTGTAACTGACCATCTTTATGTTCCTCTTTATCACCTAAATTTTGGCAAGGCTGCTACAAATTTTCACAAATTTCATGGGATATAACTTGATTGTCAAAGTGTTGATCTATTTCATCTTCAACTAAAGAAGAGACATCTTCTTGTTGGAAAATTTCTGGATCATCATGGAAACTATCTTGTGATGAAAATTCATAAAGTGCCTCTAATATCTCCTCATCATCCATACATTCTACATCATCATCAATACTATTAATTTATTGAATGAAAACTTTCCAAAGATTACAACAGTCTTGAAACAGTGGTGATGCATGATGAGACTTCCCATAATGTCCAAAAAATATTCTATGAAAATCTTTAAGAGAAAACAAGGTTTCTGATTTCAACCCTTCATACCATACTCTAGATTTATCTTCTACGGTAGACATAAACATCTTCTTGAGACAATCCTCGAGAAAATAAACCCTTAGTCTACATAAATGTGTGTGGAATTTAACCAAATGTAGACCAACATCATCTTTCTTTTCATCTTTGAACATGGGAAGATGGGTTGACCAATCAACACAAGGCATATGATTTGGAAAACTATAGATGTGAGACCGATCCATAGGAGCATACCTAGAATTTATTCTTGCAGAAGAACTCATCTTTTAATTTCTTCAAGCTATTGATCTTCAAGCAGTGGAGTCACCATGAAGCTTTGATCTTCTATATATTTTGAGATTTGAGTCGCCTGGGTAATATCAAAACCTTCAAAATAAACTCTGATTTCCTGTTACCCTCAGGAATCAGAATGAAGATACTCAAATAAAATTCGGGAAATGGATTTTTTCAACTCCCTCCAGATGCACCAAAATGATATCACTAGGCTGGAACAAGTTGGGCTATGTCAACCATCAACCTAACATTACTATTTGAAACCAAATTTAACCTAGAAGTTATCCCTTCCAGTCAGAGAGGGCTCTTTCAAGGAAAATAATCAAATATTCCAGATGAAAATAAATTTGCAGATGGCTAACGCTATTACTATTTTATGTGATTTTTTGCAGGTGAAAAAATGTGTTGACAACCACCATTGGGCATGGAGTCAGCTAGGGAAATTCAATTACAAACAAACTGTGTTCATGGAAGCTGAGGCAAATTGGCTTAATCATAAACTTTTATAGTGAAAACACAACAAATGAAGGAAGTTGGAGCATTTAATCATGAATTCCAAGTCCATAAAACTAATAAAAATATACAAAATATGGAGATGAAAAACACATAAGCCAAGGAGAATCTCAGGTTTGAAAACAATTTGTTGCAAAATGTATATTAGCCTATGAAGACAATATTACAAAAGTGGCTCTTTCATTCATTAATCGACCCCTTCAAAGTGAAAAAGTCCCCACTATATAGTGTGAGGCCTCCATACAATAGTATCCCACCTGGGCCAGGCTCAATGCCTATTAAAGAGCCCTAATTCTAATTGAATTACAATTCATGGATCCCTTTTAGGGATATTTCCATTTTAAAAGAGTTTGACTAGAAAAAGGACTCTTCAATTATTAAATACCTCAACAAGTTATGTTAATAACCCTTACTGAATGAAACCAACCGATTTTTTGAATGTGCTAGATTATTGATGTGTCATCATGCCACGTGGATGCTGGCCTTGCTGAGATGGACCTCCACCAAGTCGAATTTCAAATTTTCTGCAACAAATCTGGGTAGGAAATTTTTTGTAAAATAGGCCTCAAAGATAAGTGTGTATTTTCCAAACCCTAATATCTATGTAAAAACAGAGAGAGTATTTTGTAAATGATCTTGTTATGAACAAAAAACTCCTTCATATTTCCAAAATTACTTTCCATTTGGTCAGAACTTGAGCTTGAATTTGACTACTAAAATTGTCGTTTCCAGAAATTCGGAAGCTTGATAACATGGAGGTTGACCTAGTTGACCTGCTTATGTGTACCCTTGAAAGATACGAGTTCATATGTTGATTATTTGGAAGCCTTTGACTTGTGGTTTATCCAGTTCTTTACTATTTGATTTCCAAAAAATCATCAAAACTCCATAACGCTAGAAAAAAAAGAGTACAACCAGTTTGGTAGCAAACCTTAGTAGGAAATGCCTAGATCTCCCTTGTGCATATAATTTGACTTTTCTGACTATTCCAAGGTCCTCTCTCAGGTTTATGAGTTAAATAAATTAATTGAGACCTCATATTTCCGAAATTTTGACTGGTGTTTGCCTCCATTGAAAGATACAACAGTTTCATAGCAAATTTCTTCCTTCAAGCCTGGGAGCTGCTACAAAAGTGCCTAGTTTATGAGATTTTTCATTTTCATTAGTCTTTTGCCTCCAAAACACTTATAAAATCCTATATAAGCCTGTATTTTACCATTAGCCATAGTATAATAAGAAATTGATGGTCTTACCATATTCATGGAGCATCATCAATAACAATAATGAATTTGAGGCCTCTCTTCAAAAGTTCAACTTGAATCATTTCCATTTTTGTTTCTAAATCTTTGACTTGAGCATGTCACCTTCTCCTATCACCTTGCAACCATTTGTTCCTCTTGCATAGGTGTTTCATCATTATGTGTAAAGGAAATGTCCTTTTTAACATTTTTCGAGATTTTTCTGCAACCTTATTGTAAAATTGTAGTTGCTTTGAAATATCCTCCTTTATATTGCTTCCTCTGGGCTGCCATGCCTTCAACACACAGTGATATGCTTCTTTGATATTTTCAAATATCCCAAAAGGAAACAATAGAAGCTATGAAACCTACAGACCTAACCTAAAGACAAATAGACCTACTCACAAGACAACAAGACCAAGCAATGGACATCAAGAATGGCTCGAATGAGAGGGAAACCGATCTAATGACAACAAACTATTTCAAAAATGGAAAGAGGATGAAAAAGAGAATGAATCTTTAAGGTGTACATGTTTTTGGAGTGAGGGATAAGACAAATGATATGTAATTATGACCCACATGACTCTGACCCTGACTGTTTCTAAAAAAACTCACCTTTTCCTTACTGTTACCACAACAACGGACTTTCATAGCGAAATCAATGTTCAGGAAGGCAAATTTGTTGCAGAATTTTCAGGAACTTTCGTAGCAAATAATTTGTTTTTCTAACTTGAGTTTCTATGAAATTTTATTGAACTGTCAAATTTCTAATTATGACCAAATGAGCCTAAGACACATGGATTTTTTTATTTTCACCTTAATGTTCACACCCACTAAAATTCATAATGACCTTGCAAACTGGATTTCTGAAAAATATGACCTTTATACATGAAATTATTTTGAAGAAAAACTTAAAAACCTAACTAAATTAACCAAATTGTCTCAAAGACAAACCTAAGTGTTATCTTGGATAACAATTTCCAAGAGTTGAAATTTTAAAAGGTCCATTCCACATATCTTCAAATTTTCCATGCTTTCCCTTCTCCTCATTTCTTGCATCCCACTTCAACACAAAATCATCAACCTAAAAATCATCATCCTTTATCCTTTTATCATGAATCTTCTTGATCTTGTCTCGGATCAACTGAGTGGTATTATAGACCTCCTCTCTAGTCTGTTTCAACTGTATCATTTGATTAATGCTCCTCTGCATATGATTTATTTCTACCTCTTCTTCCTGCAATAATTTCATTATTGCAACCCTTAGGGATGTATTAAAAATAACATCAACCCCATACACCAATTGGAAAGGAGACATCCCAATTGATTTCTTGATACTTACCCTATCAACCCAGAATGCACCAATTAACTTCTTATGGCAACTCTTTTGTTCTCCTGCAAGAACTTATTTATGATATTAACTAGGCTCTTATTAGAGGACTCTGCCAAGCCATTACCCTTTGGGTAATAGGTAGTAGAGTGACCAAGTACTATGTTATGTCTATTACAGAAATCAATCATCTTTTTAGATTTAAATGCAACAACGTTATTGATAATAATCTTATGAGGACATCCAAATATCGAAAGAATGTTACCTTCAAAGAATTGAATAATAACTGAATATTTGGCCTCCCCGGTCAAAATCACCTCTATCCACTTAGTGAAATAATAGGTGGTTGTCAAGATCCATTTGTGTAGAGACGATGAATATGTGTGAATTTATCCAATGAAATTTAACCCCCACTACCAAAATAGAATCTCCACGGAAATAGATTTGAGGGGTACAGGTAAAATTTCTTCTTCCCTTCAAATATCGGGCACTCGTGAAATCTAGGAACCTTCTTGTAGACATCAAAAAACCTTGTAGGCCAATAGAACTCAGCTTTTAAAATTTTATTTCCTGTGATTTTCTAGAAAATATGGCCTCCATAGTCTCATTTTTGGAATTCGTCCATTATATTATGTGCCTAATCTTCCAACAAACAATTCAAAAATATACCTCCTAAATCCTTCTAATATAAAGACTAATTTAGAATGAAAATTTTGACAGTTTCAACTTGAGAAATATTTCCTTAGTTTTTATTAATCTAGGTGGAGCTTTTAGGTGCTACAAAACATATATGATATCAGTGTACCAAGGATAAGAGAGGAACTTTTATGACACATGTTGAGGAGCTTCCTCATTAGTGTATTCTAACAGGGAAGCAATGAAATTTATATCCAATGCATGCAGGTTTGACTCAGCCACGATTTTAGCCAACCCCTGACCCTTTATAAATTTAGTAGGATTAATTTCAACATGATGTTCCAAAATGATTGCTATCCAATTAATAATTTTTCCTTTTAGGTGAGTTTGTGTAAGAATTTATTTCACTACAAGACTAGGAGAAAAGGAAATTATGTGAGAATGCAATATGTAAACCTTGAAATCCTTTAAATACTTCACAACTACAAAAGCTTGTTTCTCCATTATGTTATATTTTAGAGCAGCATCCCTCAAATTATTACTAACAAACGTTATAGGATCCTCATGGTCTTGCTGGTTTTTCTACATCAATACTATTGCAATGGTGTGCTCTAATGCAAAGGAGAAAATTATCAAACCTTTATTGTAATCAAGGCTAGAAAAAAAGGAGCATGAGTTAAGTCTAACTTCACCTCATTGAATTACTTATTTTCTTCAATAGTACACTTGATTTCATTGCCCTTTCTTTACATATTTGTCATGTCGCTTATGTTTTCAGCAATATTTGGAGTAAACCACCTTAGAATGTTAATCCTCCCAAGAAAATACTGCACCCCCTTTTTATTCCCTAGGGTATCAATCTTTTGGATTTCCTCAATTCTTCTTGGGTCAATATTGATGCCATATTTTGAAATTATGTTACCCAACAACTTACCTTATTCCATTCCAAAAAGAGACTTCTATGGGTTCAAAGAGATACCATACTTCTTGCACTACTCAAAACAAATACTCAAATGTTGTAAATGGTCTTCATCAAATTTTAAGTACACAGTAATGTCATCAAGATAAATAAAAATAAAACTGAATTTATCATCTGTAAAGGAAATTTTCATGGCTCTTTGGAAGGTTTCCCCTACATTCATAAGTTTGAAAGGAATCTTTACATACATGAATTTCCCCCATGGTGTAGTGAAAGTTGTTTTATCCTGATCATCAGGATGTACCAAAATTTGACTGAACCCGAAGAAACCATCAAGTAATGGAATCCTCCTCTAACCAACTACCCACTCCAATATGTGATCCATTTTTGGTAAGGGGTAATTTTCTTTGTGATACACCTTATTAAGGTTTCTTACATCAACACACAGTGTTATCTATCTCCGTCTTTTTCCTTATTGGAACTAAATTTGACATCCATTTGGAAAACTTTAAAGGGACTATAATCTTTGCATAACATAGTTTTCTTACATCATTCTCAATTAGGGGTGGAAAAATAGGGTTGATTCTCCTTAGATTCCACTTAAAAGGTTTATGAACTTCCTTGATACAAATGGTGTGTTGTATGGTTCTCTTGTCATAGGATTTTAAGTCCCCATACCCCCATGAAAATACATCATAATACTCATTGAGGTCAATATATTGTTGCTTTTCTTCAGGACCTAAGGATTTATTGAGCTTCAAAATTTTAGGTCTATCTTCAGTTCCTATGTTGTAATATTCTACCTCGGCCTCAGTAGGTAATATTTTAGGCTTATGAGCCACATCATTTTGATCAAATGGTTCCTCTAATGGGACTAAGCCTCTCAGGATCATGTTATATTTTAGTTGTAAAATTTCAAGGTCTGCTGCATGTTTTTCAAGATATTATTTTATTTGATTTATATAGGCTTCTTTGTCAAAAAAAATTCTTCATCAATGTGTAGATTCGAAAATTCTTCTTTTATTTGTAGAAAATTATCCAACAGTTTATCATTATCAAAGACTTTCCAATACCTTATATTGTCTGGGACAACTGGCCTATGTTTAACTTGAATTTCATACTTCTTATTAGGATGAATGAGGATCTTAAATGTACCGGTTGAGGTGGCTCACACAATAGCAATTGTATTCTACTCTCTATGAATCACGGACAAATTTTATTCTGAAAAACATTGCAAAAAATCTAAAACGACATTACTATAAGCCCTCATTCTAGGGTACTTGGATTGATGGTCAGATTTAATTTTCTTAATGATCAATTCTGAGTATCCATGGATTTAAATACTCTTGGATCCTAACTTCTTCAACATTTTCATCCCCAAAATCAATTTCTCTTATTCAACAACATTGTTTGTGCATTCGAAAGAAAGCTTATAAATATAGATATTTGACTTGTCTACTTTTGGGCTCATAATCCATACATCAGCTCCAACCCCTTCCTTACTAAATTCTCCATAAAATTTCATGTTCCACAGCCCCTCTTCATCATCATTATGTCCTAATTATATTTTCAATTCTTTTTTCTACAATTCATTTCCCTTTTTTTCTGAAATTTTTTACCCTGTTTTGATTGTTTTCCTCTAAACATGCATCGTAGTATAATATAAAGGAATCCATGTCTGAATGAACTAAATAAATAAGATATTTATTTGGTTTATCTTGAATTCATACCATGAATTTCATGATATTTTCTCTATATGATTTCCTTGGTTGTCCAAAAATTTGGATAGTTGCATACGACATGTCCATTTGTAGAGAACACTTGAAATTTTCACCTCGAGATATTTACAAAATCATTACATACTTCAGTGTAATTTCATCAACCACCACATCAATAAATATACTCTTGGATGGAATTTGAGTAAGAGTGACACACAAATATTTGATAAAACCCAAACACTTCAACTAGCTTGAGTCAAAAGAAAAAGGGTCTCTGTATGGACTAGTTATATCCAAACCAAGCTTTTCCTTGATCACTTTTGGAATTCAGTTGTGTGTATCACCTGAATCTAACATGGAATTATGAAATATCAAATCACGTATATTTAGGCTGGCATAGAATGGTGGCACATTACCTTCCTGTGAACCTTCTTCAACTTCTAGACCAAAAATAAATTCACGATGATCATCATTTAAATTGAGAATGTCTGACACTTCTCCTATCTTCGATGCCTTTAAAATTTTACTCTTATATGCATCATTCTGAATAAATTACACCAATGGAACATTAATTTTGAACTTTTATATCCCATTTTCAAGACTAAAAGATGATTGACTCCTTTCTACCTCCTTAATAGTTACATCTTGCTTTTGAGGAATTTCTTTGGGAGGATCAACCTTTGTCTGACTAGTAGAAGGTGTATCAGCCTGAACCTTTTAAGGGTGATTTATTGGGAATTTCCTATTCCTCAAATTATATTTTTTGTGAACCTCCATGATGGTATTCTAATAACTTTTCTTGTAACCTTATTACTCTCGAGGCATGATAGATTTTTGTGACTATGAAAATAAATCTTGTTCTTCCTCTCTCAAGAAGATATTATCTACTTCCCCTGCCCAAAGAAATGAATTTGATCCTAATGTTGTTCCTCTGCTGCCACCTTCTCTTCTTCTGCATGATTTTCTTAGAAAGGAGGTCTGCTATGTTGTTGGCCTGCTATATTTCCTTGGTCCCTATGCTTAATTTGAATATGTTGTCTTCTAAAATTAGGATTTCTGATTTGGGGTCCTCCATATGGTTCTCTTGCAACAACTCAATTTGTGAGAGTCATTCTTTCCATCATCTTCTTCATGATATTCAAAAAAGTTTCCAACTTATCATCTGATGATTTAGAAGGTTCCTCCTTGATAGTAAATCTCTTTTCGGTCTTCATCTTGGCTTTCGTGGAAAACAAATTAGCTTCTACACTAACAATATCCTTCTGCATGTCTTCCAAGGTATTTGGGCTTATTTCTTTTAATTGGTAGGCCATCTCAGGATCGAATCCATCTGGATAGAGAAGTAGGGACAAACCTGGTGTAGGCTTTATTTCTGCCTAGATTGAATTATAAACATTGTTGAACCAATTTGAAAAATATTGGATTGATTCTGCCATAGGTCTCATGTTTTCATATTCTTCCAGTATTTGATGAGGTTTATTTTTTAATTTCCATCGAGAAACGGAAATTCAGTGAAACTATTGAAGATAAACAATACTTCCCATTGCTATCCCTCTGTACCATTTTTTGACCTCTCCAGCAAGGCTTTGGGAAAAGAGCCTTGTCTTAACATAATCATGATCAAATTCTTCAAGATATGAAAATTCATTCATTTTATTTATGTTTTTATGTGTTGTAGTGGGCCCAGTGCCATCAAATTGAGGTAGGCGCCACCCATAGTTTTGTGTCATATTATTTATTTGTGCTTGAAAGACCAATGGAGCATAACAAGCTACCATGATAATAGTCAGAGATGTAGTTGTTCTAGTTTTTGTACTTGATGATGAAGATGAAAGAGGTGGTGAAATTGTTATTTGATGGGTTGTTTTCAATGGAGGATTATAGAAAACATATAAAGTTGGAGAAGAACAATCCATATGGCTGAAAGGCAAGGTAATTGGAGGAACAAAGGATGGAGGGATAGTCTACTGAAATATAGGTGATTTCTCAACCGTATCTTGCAGTTGATTAATCAATCGCTCAAGCTTATGAAATTGTTGCAAAATATTTCTATCAAACTTTAAAAATCCAATTTTCTAAGATGTAATATATGGTTTTATCTTTGACTCATTAATGACTGTCTCAGACACAAAATATTCATATTTGGATCTGAAAATACTTTACTCAAATGACAAATAAAATTCAATGTCTTCAACTATTACAATACTCTGAGGAAGGGTGTAATATCTCTCTAAAGGGCTATTACTTTCTTCACCTTCTCCAAACCTCTTCTTTCTAAGAAATTTATCAGTGTCACTTACAACATGAGGGCGGTCAAGATCTTGATGTGATCTTGTATTGATCCTTCTAGAAGCCATGTTTTCCAAGAAAATGTGATTTTATTTTTGTCTAAACACAACTTTCTGGTGAAGATTTCAGCCTGATTGATACCTAACTCACTGTCACCCACATGAGATAGATATGAGATTTCAAAACAAATGTTTATCCAGGGAAAATTTATCCTTCGTTCCCCAACAACAACGTAAAAATGTTAGCTCACTGTAATTTCGTTTAGGCCGAGAAAGGATTACAAAGGTAACCACATAACCATTTTAGGCTAGAATCTAGCCCTTCTAGCCTTAGAGAGGGCTATCTCACTTAGTTTTCTCAACTAATATGATATTATACTATGAATAGTGCTCAATAAGGTATAATTTTAAAAGGTTTGTTGGTAAGAAGAGAGACAGATCCATTAGGCATGGAGTCATGTCAAATTGATTGTTTTTCCAGTGAGAAGATGAAGAGAGAAAGGATTTTTTCACATGGGAAAGGTAGGTAGTCATGGTGATGGAATTGATTCTCTATAGGAGGGTGAGTGTGAGAAAAAATGGAAAGAACACAAATATTGTCAAATTGTAGATGAATTCCTAATGTTGTTTTAAGAAGAAAACATAGCTTGGGAAAATAAATCAAAGAAAATTTTAAATGAATTCTGAATTAATTTTATGGTCCATTCAAGCATGAAGACATACACTTCAGACATGAAAATAACACAAGGAAATATTTCAATAGGAATGAAGCACAACACCATCAATATCTGACACAAGAATCCCTGCAAGTCACCTTCAGTCTTTCATTCACTCGAATGTATTCAAACAATTTACAACATACACAAGTGTTTTCCTCTCCAATCTCACCAAACCTTTTTAAATTACACATACATCATAAAATATACTCAAAAGAGTTAGGTCCCACCTCTAGGGGTCAAATTCCTCATTACGAATGTCGTTTCTAACTTCTCCAATTAAAATAGAACTGACTACTAAAGACTAGGGATTGCATAACTAGATGTTTTTCTAAGAATTTTACATTAATATCTTAGCTCCAAATTGATCTTATGAGTAACTAACTAATTTATTACAATCAAAATAACCATAAAAATAGATTACATCAATTTTTAACTGAGATAACTCGCTCAAAATAAGGTATGTATGGAAGAGCAGTGCGAGCACTACGCAAGCTCCTAAATCTCCAGGAATGCAGAAACGTAATGAAAAATCACAATGCTTGATGGTTGTGATGCATATGGTTTCCTCCTAAGTTTACTGAAGCCTCCAACGCATGTAAAAAAGCTTGCATATTAAAACTTCCCCCTTTGGAAGCTTTCCCTTACCATAAAAAACATCAAACTTCAACAAACTAACATGTAGCCAAAAACGAAATGCCAGTTTTAGAAGTGCAATGTCACCTATTTTTCATAGTTTGAGTGGAAAATGATTTTTGTAGACAATTTGCACACACTAATGAGGATACTAAAAATTCAATGATGATACCTTCGAATCCATGACCCTTGACCTGACATGGTATGTGTATTTTATTTTGAAATGGAATATAGGTTATGGAATTATAAATTTTCCATTGAATTTATGCATACTAGCCTCCATCCTTGTCATTTTCCATTGGTCACCCCCATCATGTCATGACTATTTGTAATATCCCAAAATTGGGACAACTCAGCAAGCTTGCACTAAAAACACATTTTGAGAAATATGTGCCATAGAAAATGAAAATAAACACTTGGATCCCATAGATACATCCATATAGCATCTAAGTCCAAAAGGAGATTAGAGAAAAATGAAACTAGGTGGGTTAAACAGACCTCCCACACTAGTGTAGCTGAAAATGATTAAAAACCCCAAATACCGCAACACAAGAATGCCGCAAAAAGGGACCGTACACCTTATGAGGGTTTCAACTCAGAATCAAGGAAAAATTAGATCTACTCATATATTTATTAAAATTCTCGAAGAACAGGATCGAAATCTCCCTTATACAAAATGCAAGAGAACTGCAGTAAGGGTTTCCGGTCAAACACTTCTGTGATACAAATGTGATATTCGTAAATTACTAAATCACCATTGCAACAATCAACTATTAAGAGGTAGAAGGATCTGAAATATGTCCGATATGATGTATATCCTCAAGGGCTTCCTCCCATGAAAGGATGAACCTCTCAATCACAAGGAAACACTGCAACAGAGCCACCAAACCATGCACTACCTACTGCCTCCAAAATAATGCATTCCCTAGCTGGAACAGCACTGGGAATGTATGGGAAATGTTTGGCCTGATACCACAGATCTGAAATCAGCTCTGTAGCTCTCCAAACAGGTACCTCAAGTGAAGGAAACCTTTCTCCAATGAGAAACTAGCTCAGAAACCGGGATTCCAATACCTTCCACTGCTGCACCCAGCAACACTGCACAATCTCCAGCAAAAAATGTGCTGATGAAGTTGGCTGAAGATTTGCCTAAAAATTTGATGTGGAATTATGAATGCAAACTCTCCCAATGAGGCTCCTCAAAGGAAATAGGTGGGATTCCCACTCGGGAACA
This sequence comes from Pinus albicaulis, assembly GCA_034641835.2. Lineage (NCBI taxonomy): Eukaryota > Viridiplantae > Streptophyta > Pinopsida > Pinales > Pinaceae > Pinus > Pinus albicaulis. The sequence goes on from CM076580.1 coordinate 596,191,768, forward strand.
CCCAGTGCTAAACAACACTACAACCCTGCTAAACAGCAAGAGGAAGCAAAAGTATGAGAAGAAAAGAATAATGATCTAAACATGAAGAATAATGTTTCCATCCTCTTACTTATATAAAACATGAGTTTTATTTCCCTTGGACCCACTCAATTAGGTAATATCTATCCAAAGGTACCTCTCCCTCCAAAACAATGTTATTCCTCCTTAGATTCCTCCTCCTCTACAACTGCGTTGTTGACTTAGTCAAAGTGGATTGAATCAACTAGATTTTATCCCTGTTCACACATGGAGGTGTTTCATTAAGCTAATAAAATTGTCCCCTTTCACACTTGGAGTTTTTTTATCCCTCCTTAGGATACTTATGGGCTTTTCCACCTATTTATTCACCAGCTAGAGCTGCTGCTAACTCTAATGTTCCCTTTAGCTTTGAGGTTAAAATTTTGGAACATTACAGTCCTCCCCTCCAAAATATTTGCTTGTCCTCAAGAAAATGTATAGGGAGAGAAAATTTTCTCCTCTCCTCCTTATGTGGCCCCCCATCAATAGCTTCCATCACTGCATCAAGAGGATCTGAAAATAAACTATCATCCAATGTTTCCTCCCAAGTGTGCAAAAACCAAGGGTCTACTTCAAGCAAAGGTGGAAAGTGTGAATGGAAAATTTCTTGTTGTTTCATGGCCTCCACAAAGTAGGAGTGATGACCAACATGGTGAATGAGTGCCTCCCTCACTCATGCTATCATCCAAATGAAGTGATTCACCCTCCAACATGGCAACTCATGAAGAATATCTTCCACCTTTGGCTCTTGAAAAGTAGGTGGGCTGAATAAGTGAACATGATAGGAAAAAGAACCTATCTCACACTGTCCTCCTCTCCAATTATGATAAGTGTAGAGGGCATGCTAATATTGGGCTGCAACATGATTCCCCTCCAATGGCAAGAAGAAGATTGAGTCTCCAAAGACTCTTCCTCCAAAATCATGAGACATGCCAACCCAAACCATTCCATTTAAGATGAATGGCACATCATCACCATTTGGCATCAAAATTATAAAAATGCTGAAATTTATGGGCAATTTTGGATAGTACCAAAGGTTCTCCAAGTGGATATTATGCAGTCTCCCCAACTGATGTTTGAGAATGTCATGTGGCAAGTGGTTTTGAAACAAGTTATAAGCTGTGTATGTTTGCTCTTCCAACATGGGGAAGTAAGCATCAATGTCTATTAGCTGTACATAGGTAAGATAAAAATACACTTGCCCAAATTCATGTATATATGGGCTATTATCATTACAAACATTGGCCCTAAAGTGATCATGAAACCCATAAATACTCTTGCTCTCCTGTGGAGCAATGCACTGCTCATATATGGTGAGAAGATACAAATAATCAATGGAGTAATCAACAAGTACATAAATGTATTTCTTACCATGCATGGTGAGTAGGATTAAAGTAAGATTCATGTATAAGTTCCCCCATGAGGATCCCCTCATAAAAATCTGTAAGAAGAAGGGATACATATACTCCTTGGAACACTCCATCAATAAGAACACACTCCCATGTGACAGCGATGTAGGCCTTAGAAATAAGGCTCCATGACTCCTCTCTTTGACATCCCATATGCCAAAGCCATCCACCATCATGATACTATGTAAGAAGATCTTCTTCCTACATGGAAGTCTCTCATGATCCTTCAATGCTGAAGGGTAGCCTCCTTGCACCATGAATGTGCCTTCCTTCTCTCTAGAAATGTCATGAAAAGTACGGGAAGAATTCTACCCATACTCTCCCAAGTGTAACCATAGCAACAACAACTTTTGCTGCTTCCTCATCTCTCCCTCATACAAGCCATAGAGTAAGATCATGATGGTCAACTTGTATGATGCCCCAACAAACAATTCAGCCATGAAGTGCCTCCTCAAGTTCTCCAAGTGGTCCCTCCCACAAGAAGAGAAAAAGTGTGATGTGGCAATCATGGTTTGCCCATGGTTTCTCCTGAAATGTACAACATATAAGGTGGGTAGAATCCTTCTCCCAATGAGCATCTTCCATCTCAAGCCCACTCTCCAAGAAAATCTCCCCATGAATATAAACATATTAGCAATGTATGGAAGCAAAGTATAATGAGAACAAGTTTCCAAATGACAACCGGAAAGTGAATCATAGTCCCAGTCATGGAACCAGCGCAGTGCATCCTTTTCCTGCATCAAAATAAGAATTTACAAGTGCTTTACCAGCCACTTGTTCGTTGCCACAGTCATATCATAATATGAAAACATGGAGTTACAATATGGTGTCAATGGTGCACACTAGGAATCATGTGGCTTCCCCCAAAAAACATCAAAAAGATAGCCAAAATCAATGCTACAAGTAGTTGCAAGTACATCATCATACAATATGCAAGAAGAGATAGTTCTTCTTGTTATATCACGCTGCTCAAATAAGGAAAGGAAATACAATACAAAATATGAAATGATACCTCCTCCATCATGCACTTGAGATCTTGAGCTGAAATGGCTCAAATGGAAATTCTCCCTCACTCCCAATGAGTAGGAAGGTTGTTGTGACATCCTCTCTATCACCATCCGAGCTATGCATCTCTCCATATGCTAAAGTATGTCATGCTGAATTCCCTCCCAAATGAACTCCTCTACCAAGGAAAGATATGCATCAAAATGCATGGAAAAGAAGTCCTCATGTGCTGCATGTAGCAATTTATCCTTGAGACTAGAAGCTCTAGTCAAGAAGACTCTGTCATGTGAATAGATGACCATATCATCCACCATATACTCATCATATCTATCCGGGTCATCGAGAATCATGCATGCACCAAGATCCTTGGAGTACTCTACCAAGAGCTAAGATCTCCAATAAGGATCAATCCTCATAAGGGACAACGCTGGTGATCTATCATGTGAAGCTCTCCTCATGTTGTTTCATGCTACTTTGACATCCCCCATGCCAAAGTCTTCCTCCAAACTCTTCACCTCTCCAAAATCCAAGAGCAGTGAATCCAAAGACAAGATGTCTTCCATCAACTCTAGATCAGGTGGCCTCCCAAGTGGAATGCCCCCATGTAGTGAGACATCAATGTCAAGAGTAGACTGCACATATGGTTGGGAAACCTTGCCATTGCTCTCACAGCACAATATAGTCTGCCTCCTCTTTGCACTAGCTCTCTAAAATAGAGAAGGGTGTGTGCCTCTCATCACATGATACTACCCTTCCTCCCTACCTCCTCCATCCAGCTGCAATGCTGCACAATTATGCTGCTCACTGATTGTGCTTGGACCTCCATGTATGAGATCCTAGGTAATTCCTTTCAAAGATGCAAGAATCCCTCCTGTTAGAGCATGTGCTCCTCCTTCCTCTGCATGAGGTATTGGATATGATCTAGATGTGACAGCGTTGTTGCCCTCATCTTCATCAATGTGTATGGGAAACATCTCAATAGTTGGATCCTCCTGTGAAAAGGATATCCCCATGCCCTCTTGTTCAAGAATATGAACTAGAGGACTTGCTTCCAGCAATGTGTAAGGCAAGATGTTAGCTCCTCCTATGGTTTTCTGCAGTGGAGTGTCCTTCACCACATGCAAGGGTTTTGTTTTCTCAAGTTTTCCTTGCTCATGTGCCTTAGGAATTTTTTCACCAAACCTTCCCATCAAACTTTCTATGAATCTTGCATAAGAGGAAGTGTTTGCATTTTTTAAAGAACAAGATTAAAAAATCCACCATGCATGAGCCTTACATTTGAAATGCAGTGCTGCAACTCTGATGGCCTCATCTTCAGAAATATGGTGCAGCTGCAAATAGGAGTCTAGCTCCTTCACCTAGGCTCTAGTTGAACATGTAGGTGATCCAGAAAAAGTATATAGAAGAAATCTACCTGCATCCTGCTGCTTGCTCTTTTCCACCTAGATCTTGCAAAACCCTTAGAAATTAGTATGATCTCTAAACCTCTATGTTTGATATTCATACTCCTGCAACAAATCACTAAGAGTTCTCCTCTTAGGCATTCTTCCTCCTCCCATCCTTCTCAAGATAGATCTGGGCACTTTACTGCGTTGTGCATCATGGTGTGTGGCTGCATGCTCATACTCACCATGTGAAGATCTATATTCAGCTCTAGATTCAAACTTCTTTGGAGATCCCATATCCAATCTCATTTTCTTCAGCTCTTCTTGAAAGCTCTGCATAGATTTTGGAAGAAGCTTGGTAAGCTTGTCCTCCTTTCTTCCTTCACATACTGAAGCTTTCTGATTTTTTTCCATATCTCCTTCCTCTAGAATGTAATGGCCTGAGATCCATAGGTTGTGCCAAGAAGGAATTTTTTATACAACTGTAATATCCCAAAATCAGGACAGCTCAGCAGGCTTGCACTAAAAATGCATTTTAAAAAATTTATGCCATATAAAATGAAAATAAACACTTGGATCCCATATATACATCCATCTAGCATCTAATTATAAGAAGAGATCAGAAAGAAATGAAACTAGGTGGGTTAAACAGACCTCCCACACTAGGATATTCCTAAAATGACCAAAATCCCCCAAGCATCGCAACTCAAAATGCCGTAAAAAAGGGAATGCGCAGCCCCATGAGGGTTTCAACTCGTAAATGAAGGAAAAATTATATCTACTCATATATTGATTAAAATTTTTGAAGAACAAAGATCTAGTCTCTTTATACAAAATGCAAGATAACCCTAAGAAGGGTTTCTTTCAACACTTTGCATACAAAATGTGATATTCAGAAAATTACCGAATCATCATTGCAAAAGATGGTATAAGAGGTAGAAGGCTAAAATATTCTTTTTCTGATGTAGGATCTCAAGGGCTTCCTCCCATGAAATTTTGAACCTCTCAATCAGAAGGAAACACTACAACTGTCACCAAACCATGCACTCTGTGCATCGTCCAAAATAACACATTCCCTAGTCGGAACATACTGAATGTCTCAAAATGTGTGGTATGATACCATAGATCTGAAATAAGCTATAGATCTCTAAAAATAGGTCTCTCAAGTGAAGGAAACCTCCCTCCAATGAGAAACTAGCTCAGGAACCGGGATTCCAATCCCTTCCACTGCTGCACCCAACAACACTGCACAATCTCTGGAAAAAACTGCGCTGATGAAGTTGGATGAAGCTTGGCCTAAAAAACTGATGTGTAATGATGAATTCAAACTCTCCCAATGAGGCTCCTCAGGGAGAGAGGTGGGATTCCCGCTCGAGAACACCCAGTGTTAAACAGCATTGCAACCCTACTAAGCAGCAACGGGAGCAAAAGTCTGAGCAGACAAGAATATTGATCTAAAACATGAAGAATAATGCTACCATCCTCTTCCTTATATAGAATATGATTTTTCTTGCCCTTGGCCCCACTCAATTAAGTCATCTCTATCCAAGGATACATCTTCCTCCAAAACTGCGTTATTCCTCCTTGGATTCCTCCTCCTCTACAACTGCATTGTTGACTTAGTCAAAGTAGACTGAATCAGCTTGATTTTATCCTTGTTCACACACGGAGGTGTTTTATTAGGCTATAAAGAGTGTCCCCTTTCACATTTGGAGTGTTTTATCCCTCCTTAGGAAACTTATGGGCTTTTCTTCCCACTTATTTACTGTCTAGAGCTGCTGCTAACTCTAATGTTCCATTTAGCTTTGAGGCTAAAATTTTGGAACATTACACTATTTAACAAATTGACTCTACCTATTTTTAAATCATAACTTGGTGGTAGAGCCATCCTTTACATGGGCTTCCTAGTTAGTCCCTCGCTAGCATTTACTACCCATGCTGAAATATGTGTAGGCTATGAATCTGTGTAGGCTCGAGATTCCTCTTTAGTCCCGCCATGACTTATGCGTTGAACCTTCATTCTTCTTCTTCTTCACTATCTTTATTCTGGCCATTTACCTTAGAGGCTCCCATGTGTTGTCGAGTTGTATTATTGCATTGCATATTGACTACTTGTTTATCTTGGCCTTTAACCGGCTTCATTTCGACTCATGTTTAAGCCCTCTTTTGATCATGTCTTTCTATACAAGTTAACCATGCCATCACTTAGTCTTTGTAACTTGACACCTTTACCCATGGATGGAACATCCCTTTGAGTGTCACTTACTAGTTTTCACCACCTTGCATTGAGCATAGGATTGTTCCTATCCCAGGAACTAGTGCATTTGTTTATCGACACTCATTATATCCATTGTACTATAGGAATTATTTTTTCTTTTTCAAGATTTGAAATATGAAAAAGAAAAAAAATTAAATATTTGAAAAAGAGCGGGAACGGGATAATACTTCCATACTTGATGGTAGCTACAGAGTCAGATGTGTTTCCCTTGAACAAAGCACAAAAAAGCTAAGTCTTTTCTCCATTTTGGATGGTTTTAGTTTTTGACTTAGGAGAAGCCATAACCTTGTTATCAAGTTAGTACTTCCCTGGTTGGTTACCTCTTCCAATCATATGGAGGGTTTGTTTATGCCTTCTGCATGACAAACTTATAAAAAATTATCATCTGTTACCATAGTCAACATGAATCGTGATTTTTTTCAAGGGAATTTAACCTGCGTCGACCTTTCTGCGGTGTCTCTTGACTCATTTTTTCAGTCGGCCATCCCGGTTTTCTCAGTATCTTGTTCTATCACATCATCTATTTGGTTCTTTTCTCATGCTGGTTTGAGAAGTTCTCCATTGACTTCTTGCTGGAGGGTTTGTCTCTTATCGACTTGGACATATTGCTCTAAGAGTAAACCTAGAGCCGCACCCTCGCCCTATTTACATCATTGATAGGTGACCTTGTGCTCAAAATTTGATCAACATCATGAGTCTTTGACTGAGTGGTTTCCCTTGTGTTCAACTTCAGCTTACATTATCACACCTGGGATTCATGTAGTACCTTGATTTCCATTTGAACCTATCAGTGGATATCTCGCCTCTTTGTCAGCTTTCATTATTGGTTGGTTCAGAGGGTTTCTACCATGCACTAGCTACATTTTGTGCATGCCGGAAATGTACTTCGGGTTGGTTACTTCACATTTCTTCTTCTGATTCCTTCCAAATCTTGGCCTTAATGCCTTCCTTCTAGCAGATATTTCCCATTGACTCTGACTCATTACTCTGGGAATAACGTCTAGAGTCCTTTTGTCAGTAGCTTAGGGTTTTTAGTCATCAGTGGCAGACTCCTTCGCTATCGACAGTGATAATACATCAATGTCTCTTAATTTATAGATTATCTCAAGTGTTCGACTTCAATTCATTTATTCGCACTTGTTAGATTGTACTGGGGCACCTTGACACTCATTATAATTATCGATGGGTTTTCTCGAGTTTTTTAATGGTATACATCAATGACTAGAAATCAAATGTTTTCTCACATGGTCAACCTCAGCTCATTTATTCCCATTGTGTAGAATTGTGTCATGGTGATCAGTGAAGACCTTGGGTTTTCATCAGCATGCTTTATTTCACTTTGACAACTCCTTCAGTTTTCTGCCAGTGACACCATCCACCCTTATATGTTGCAGTTTCATCACAACAACATCTTATCTGTTGGCACCCGAGTTGCATGTTGTGCCATTTGTTCCACCACTTATGATTTGGTACTTGGAGATTCAGTTGTGACTTCAATGATCAGATATCTATGTAGCATCATTTATCAGTCTTTTATATGTGATACTTGGACATGAGTTTCACTTATACTTCCGGACAATGATCAAATGATTCACTATGTACTTTACCTTTCAGTTATACTTGTATACATATTGGATCCGCTCCATACTTCATATGCGGACATGCTTTTATTTCACTAAGAATGGGTATGCCCACCTCAGACATGAGTTATCTTTCTGATTTCTATCATTGGTTTTTGGTAGGCTGAAATATGGTATAGTCCTCTCTAGTCCTCGCAAGGTTCTTTCTATGCACATAATACATTTCGGCCATCATGTACCTATTCTGACCTCATATATTAGAGGGCATATGTTATAGCATCATTTATGACATCTATATACTTGATGACTTATGCATTGGCCTTGGGCAACCCTTACATTTAGACTTGGTCACATTTCTCAAAAAACAATATTTTAAAATCCATACGCGACTCTGCCTAGTTTTTTCCATGTGCACTCACAGGTCCATCCATAGCTAACCCGCGTATGCTATTTAAAATATTAAAAAATATAAAATTTCCCTATTATTGAGGCGGGGTTCACGATTTTTCCTGTAACTTAACTACCCTAGCTTGTGGCCTAACTGTTCTCCTATTGAAAAAACTAATTTGAGGAAGTATAAATTCCCCTCAAGGAAATGGCCTAAGGGAGGAGAGAGAGAATATTATTGATATTATAGCCTTTTATAGCCCTAATTAAGTCTGATATTTCCCTTGTGCCTCCTGCACTTCCCAGGTTTCAGGAAACCCTTGTTTCCTTGTGATGATCAACCTCATTCTATGTGACATCCTTTGTGCACCATTTATGGAAGAAGCTTTGTGAGGCTAGGGTTGGACGAATCTGGAGGACGGTTTTGCTCAAGGCCATGGAAAATCTCGAGTGATTTCTCCACTATTATTTTATTTACATGTTATCAATAAAATAAGTACCATCTTGTTCCTGATTTCATGTGTTATATGTCTCTTCTACATGCTTAATAATCTTGAATAGTTTATTTCATGTTATCTTTATGACATCATGTATGCTAATTTTCTAACATCTAGGACATATATGTTGTACAAATAGGTTTTGTGCTTGTTCTTTACTGATTTGCAGGTTCTAGAGCACAAGGAGTTGCAGGGGGTTTGAACCCTACAGGATCTACTACAAACGAAGGATAAATGGGTAAGATCTGCAATCCTAACTTTCTAGTTTAAATCATAGAAGTTGGTAATAAGAGTCCTTCTTATGATGACATGCCCTTGCTCTCTTAGATATTTCAACCCAGGACCTTAGGGTAAATTTTCCCGTAACAAGTGGATAGTAGGGAGTGGAATTTTCATGCGAAATTTCCAACTTAGCAACTATTTCGGTCATCATATGATTCTGAAATTATTTCTGTGATCCATAACAATCACTTGTGGTAATCCAAACCTAGCAATAACATGGTTGAATAAAAAGTACGCAGTCGTCTTTCGAGTGTTGTTGAATGTAGGCATTACCTCAACCCACCTAGTAAAGTAGTCAACATAGGCAATAATATAACCATGCCCCCCTCATCGAGTATGGGTTACATGTCATAAATTCAATGCCCCATTTTGTAAAAAGACAGACAACGATGACGGGATATTTTGTGCGATATCATAAACAGATAGGCGTCTGCCACATGCCCCCGAATAGAATTCGTTGAGAACTTTCTCGGCTTCCTCAAGGGTGAGGCACCTCTGTAAGATCGTAGCAATACCACGACGGTAGATAGTGTCATTGATAATGATGTAATTTCAGGATTGGTATCGAATACGTTGATGCTTAGAGCGAGAGGTATTAGGCCAGAAATTCTAGGTACGGAGATAAATAAGGAAATCTCCATACCACTGGTTAGATGATGAAATCAAAGACAATGACTCGTTAGGGATAGAATCTTCAGATGTAGATTCAGAATCAGTGGAAGGAAGTTCGCACATCAGCTTAGAGAAAAATAAGGATTTATTTGACTTGGATTTGACGAATTCCAGGTAAAACTATTGGAGAATAATGATCCATTTAGAGTAATTTCCCCCCAAAAAATTTGTAATGTTCCCAACTAAGGAATAGCTACAAATTGGGAATAATATGAGTTATTAAAAATGTGGAGCTATAGAAATATGTCTGATAAAGATGTAAAAACACTTAACCTTCAGTTAAATATGCAGCAGCAACCTTATACAACATTTTATGGGCAAAAAGGTGGGGAAAAGTGATGATTTTGGCCCTAAAATGAGTATATTCAGAGATTTGTGTAAAAATAAGAGAAATAGAGGGAATTTGTTTTATATTAGGTCATGAGGGACCTATGCTCCAAATTTTAGCTCAAACAAATAAGTCTAGCTAAGTTAAAAATTTCCTCCTTCCTCAATTAGGCTTAAAAACCCTGATTTCCCATGACTTAAATTATGCAGAAAGTGTTGAAGCTTCTACAGCGTGATTTTCTGAAGGGTTTAACTGAAATAATTATTGAATATCATTATGGCAAGTTTAAAATATGATTCAATGTCTTTATATCATAAAAGACAAATTTATACATGAAGAAAGGCCACAAAATGAAGTGTTGCAACCATGGAATGAGACAGAAAAGCTGAACAACGTAATCTACAGGTGGTTGAAGCAGTGTTTCATTATATTTTAGATATACAATAGATATGAATAGAAAATCATAGATCAGAATGGGATCTATATGCAAAAATATCTTTTAGTACATTCCCCTTGGGGATCTCAGCAGAAGATGACTAACAATGAATAGATCTGAGATCTACACCATAGATTTGCAATAATATTCAAAAATTTCTGAAGAATATGATACACAGCAGATCAGATCTAAAAATATAACATGGATTGGTTTTCCAATCCACGGATCACCACAGTGAAGGAAAGGAGTCCTTCCACCGGAGATCTCTCCTCTAAACTGCTATCAAATGTACACTGCAACTTTGACTGCAAAGAGGACGCAGTTTCCTCAAGTGACTGTGCTGAAGAAGTGGAGCACACTTTGGCCTGATGCCAAGATAAGAATCTGAAGCTCAAAACATCTATTGCACTCTTGCCAATGGTTTATATGACTTCCCCACTGAAAAGATGCAATAGAACTCTTCAGATCTGAATAGATCTGATTCCACTTGCTGCAGCTCACAAGACAACTCAACCCTCAACATAAGAAGTGCTGCAATGTAAGGTGAAGCTTGGCCAAAATGCTAGATAGTGGATCAATGCAGCACAATCTCCTCCAAGAGACCCTCAAGGAAGAAGAGGAATTCCTAAACAGGAAATTCCTCTCTCTCTAGCTAAACAGCCAAGAGAGTTTGAGTTTCTCAAGCAATATCAAAATAAAAATATCATCAACAACCTTTTCCTTGAGCCTTCTCCTTCCTTTTATAAGATGAGGATGTGCAAAACCCTAAACCACCTTGAATCACTTAACCCCTTTCACATGAGGTCCTCCTTCTAGAACTGTGTTGTCCCTTTAGGAGATACATTGAACCTAGACAGTGTTGTAGATTTGGTCCTGTTGACCTAGTCAAATAGCTCAAACCAGTTTCACACACAAGTGGCTTTTATTAAGAAAGCCCTGATTTGTCTGTGTTCACATTGGGCATTGATTTATTTTTATGTTTTAGGAGTTTTTCATGTCCTCCTTTATATTTTATCTATCAATAAATCAAATTAAGGACATAATGAAATATTCCTATTAGCTTGGGCTAATTAGGAATATTACAATCCTCCGCTCCAAAATTTTTGCTTGTCCTCAAGCAACTGCAAGGAGAGTGCTACAAAATCTCCTCCTTAGTGACACCAACATAAGATAAGCTTCCCCCAGAAGGCAAGTGCTCACCAATCCATCCATCCATGTATTGCTTCTCCAAGGTTCTCATGAGATGCAAATAGCTCATCCCATAAGGAGACAATAGATCATATGAAACAAACATGGTTTGCCCCCATGCTCTCCCTAAAACAAGAAAACATAAAGTACATGGAGAGTAGCCATCCCATGAGGCACATGCCATCCTTCCTTCTTTCCCCATACATGCCATGCTTGAAAACAGAAAATTGCACATATGGAGGTGGGTCATAGTCCCACATGTGGAACCAATGCAAGGCATCCCCTGCTTGCATCAAATGTAGATATGTTAAGTGGTTTTCCCACCATTTACTTGCTGCCCACACCATATCACCATGGCTGAAAGTGTGATATATGTTTGGTGCTTTGGGGAAGCACCCATCATCTTGCAAAATCTCCCTTTTCTTCTCAAGGGAGTGGCCCAATTCAGAAATTTTTGGGGCCCAATATTGGCCAAGAGGCTCACATGATATAACACTCCTCCTTGGATTCATGGCCTGCAAAAACATGGTGTAAGAGTACATGAAATCAGAATATAAAACATGTGTAACATGATCATGTTTTTCACCAACAATCCTCTCCCATCAATGGAGTGGTGCATGGATCTATTCTCTTCCTCAAAAAAAGAAAGAGTGAGCTGATTTGACTCTTCCTTTTGGCCCCCTTCCATGCCAAAGGTGTTATATGGAAAGTTTCCCCTCCCATGCTACTTCAAAAAATAGCATAATAAGTGGCCCTTTGTAAAAAGAAACAAGATATACAATGCAGTAGCCATGTAGTGTTCTATCCTCTTCTTGAAATACAAATGAATTTGGGAGATTGCATTCCCAATGGATACATTCACCCATTGTACCTTTCCTCCTCTCATGCTTACAATAAATATTGGAGCATCATTAACATCATGATATAAACATGCTCCCTTATGCCATCCCATGAGAAGGTTACATCTTCTCCCAACCCAAAGTACATACATGATTAGATATTCATTCTAAATAGAAATACATGTACATACATCATGGATACAAGTAGATGTATGGACATGGAATTCATCATGGGGTGTCCATACGTTCTCCTCATCAACCAAAACAAACATGCCTTCTTCTTATGCATTCTTTTCTTGAAATACAAGGCATGAGACAAGAAATTCAAAAACCTTGGGTGGTACCCAAACTCACACAATAGGAACCAGCGCAAGTGATCTCCTCCCTGCTTAAGATCTAGATGTTGTAAGTGGGCTGCATGCCACTTGCTTGTTGCTCTTATCATTTCACCATGGCTGAAAATTAAATGTATATTTTGTGCTTTTGGGAAGCACTCATCATGTTGCAACACCTCCCTTAGCCCATCAAGGAAGTGGCCATATTTGAAAATAATCTTGGCCCATAGTTGGCCATGAAGCTTGTAAGGTAAAACACTCCTTTTGGGAGTTATGGCCTGCAAATGTAAAGTAAGAGAATACACACAATCATGAAATAAGATTTTATTTACATAAGCATGCTTCTTACCCAAAGTCTCCAATGTTGTGTTGGCTTCCCCCTTAGAGAGAGATGAAATTGATGCACAAGGTTGAGGGAACACTTTGCCATTCTGCTCATCATGGGAACTCCTTGGTGGAATTCCTTCAAGTAAGGAGACATCAAGGCATAGATCATGGAAGGATGTATGGACTAATGTGTCCTTAATTTGCTTGAATAGATCTCTTTTCCTTCTTCTTGCATCATTATGCTGAGATAAAGAGGGACAAATGTTTCTTACCATGTGAAGCTTGACCTCCTCTTTGCCTTCTGCAATCTTCAGGGTCTCATCCCTTGATAGTGATGGCACATGCTGCCTACAGATGGTGCCATAATATTCATATAATGGGACCTCCTCAATGAAATATGAATAAATGCATAAGTTGGGAAGACCCTCCATGCTTCCACTACACAATCCAATCACCTTCCTAGGTGTTTCAACCTTCTGCAATGGATAGGAATTAGGCTGGCCCTCTTCCTCATCTCCTCTTTGTGTCCTCATGGTTTTACACCCTTTGCATTTCAAGGGCTTTTGAAATGCAATCCCTTTGAGGTCTTCAAGAAAATACCTCTCATATTTTTCCTTCCAAGACCATTGAGGTTCTTAATATACAGGTAGAAGTTTCTCTTTGAGCTGGGGAGTGTTCATTGAGAAAGAGGCATCTGGAAAGGAGAAAAGGTTTCTCACTTCAAGATGTCTACCATTCATCATTTCTTCCTCCATTGCTTCATGAATGAAGCTGCAATGGTGCCTCCTTTCTTCATTACTGCTCTTGCACAGTGCAGTTCAACTTTGTTGCTCTAACCCAGTAGCATACATAAATGTAGATCTCTTCATACAATGTGCTGAAATGACAACAGATGGATTTTTAATTATACCTTGGTGGGATGTAGAAGTAAGAGCTTCTTCTGCAACTGTGTAGTCTCCCTCCATTACTGAAGGCTGCTCTTCCAAGGTTGTGTCAGCGCTAGTACAAGTCTCCACCCTTTTAATCTCCTTGAGATCTTCTTCAATACCCTTCATAGTCTGGAAAAGGAGTAGGGAGATATACTCTTCTGTCATTCTTCCAAGTGGTGGAGCCATTCTCTTGTTTTTTCTGTACAATGCATCTTCTTTGTGAGGGTAGGAAGTGCATGGATCTTCCTCTCCTTCTTGAAACCTTCTATAGGTCTCACTGCAACTTTCTTCTCCTTGAAACCCTCTAGGAGTTTCATTCTCTTCTTCTTTCTCCTTTGTCTGTCTATCCTCTTTGAAGAGGCTCTTCATGGATCTGGAATATGATGAGGTAAAAATCATCTTCTTTAACATTCTGAACTTTGATTCTTTCTCTATAGCACTTTGGCTTGAAGCCACAAGTTGAGCCAAAGATCTTGCTCTGATACCACTGTAATGTTCCCAACTAAGGAACAGCTACAGATTGGGAATAATCTGAGTTATTACCAATGTGGAGCTATATAAATATGTTTGATACAGATGTAAAAACACTTAACCTTTAGTTAAATATGCAGCAGCAACCTTGTACAGTGTTTTATGGGCAAAAAGGTGGGGAAAAGTGATGATTTTGGCCCTAAAATGAGTATATTAAGAGATCTGCGTAAAAATAAGAGAAATGGAGGTACTTTATTTTATATTAGGTCATGAGGGACCAATGCTCCAAATTTTAGCTCAAACAAATAAGTCTAGCTAAGTTAAAAAGTTCCCCCTTCCTCAACTAGGCTTAAAAACCCTGATTTCCCATTATTTAAATTATGCAGAAAGTGTTGAAGCTTCTACAGCGTGATTTTATGAAGGGTTTAATTAAAATAATGATGGAATATCAGTATGGAAAGTTCATAATATAATTAAATGGTTTTATATTAGAAAAGACAAGTTTATACATGAAGAAAGGCCACAAAATGAAGTGTTGCAACCATGGAATGAGACCGAAAAGCTGAACAACATAATTTACAAGTGGCTGAAGTAGTGTTTCATTATATTTTAGATCTACAACAGATATGAATACAAAATCACAGATCAGAATGGGATCTATATGCAAAAAGAGATTTTAGTACATTCCCCTTGGGGATCTTAGCAGAAGATGACTAACAATGAATAGATCTGAGATCTACACCATAGATCTGCAGTAATCTTCAGAAATTTCTGAAAAATATGATACACATCAGATCAAATCTGAAAATATAACATGGATTGGTTGGCCAATCCACGGATCACCATAGTGAAGGAAAGGAGTCCTTCCACCGAAGATCTCTCCTCCAAACTGCTATCAAATGTACACTGAAAATTTGAATACAAACAGGATGTAGTTTCCTCAAGTGACTGCACTGAAGAAGTGGAGCACACTTTGGCCTAATGCCAAGATAACAATCTGAAGCTCAAAACATCTATTGCACTCTTGCCAATTTTTTAGATGACTTCCCCACTGAAAAGATGCAATAGAACTCTTCAGATCTGAATAGATCTGATTCCACTTACTGCAGCTCACAAGAAAACTCAACCCTCAACATGAGAAGTGCTATAATGTAAGGTGAAGTTTGGCCAAAATGCCAAATAGTGGATCAATGTAGCACAATCTCCTCCAAGAGACCCTCAAGGAAGAATAGGAATTCCTAAACAGGAAATTCCTCTCTCTCTAGCTAAACAGCCAAGAGAGTTTGAGTTGCTCAAGAAATCTCAAAATCGAAATATCATCAACAACATTTTCCTTGAGCCTTCTCCTTCCTTTTGTAAGATGAGGATGTGCAAAACCCTAAACCACCTTGAGTCACTTAACACCTTTCACATGAGGTCCTCCTTCTAGAACTGCGTTGTCCCTTTAGGAGATACATTGAACCTAGACAATGCTGTAGATTTGGTCCTGTTGACCCAGTAAAATAGCTCAAAACAATTTCACACACAAGTGGCTTTTATTAAGAAAGCCCTGATTTGTCTCTGTTCACATTGGGCATTGATTTATTTTTATGTTTTAGGAGTTTTTCATGTCCTCCTTTATATTTTATTCATCAATAAATAAAATTAAAGACATAATGAAATATTCCTATTAGCTTGGGCTAATTAGGAATATTACAAAATTGATGTGACAGTATATATACGTCATAGGATTTCAATATGAAATGACCATAGTTTTCCTAAGCAAGATGTAATGGCGAAACCTTTGGACGGTTTGAACGGATGCCAAAGCCAACTTTTATACATGATTATATCTAATATTGGTATCATTGAGGTTATGAATCAGATAATAAATGGGATTTTTAGTCTCGATATTCGTATTCTTGGACCAATACCATTCATATAGTAGAAATGGCAGCACCTAGGTATAGGAAATAGTCACGTTGATAATTGGGGGGTATAGAAGAGATGACCAAAACAATACATATTTCAGGGCATCGAATGCTTTCTGAGTAGTGACGTCCTAATGGAAGGGTATCCCTTTATTCAGTAAGTGAGTGAATCCTTTGGTCAGCTCGACATAATTGGGGACGAACCTCCATAGGAAGTCATATTTCCCTTGGATTATATGTAATTGAACTAGAGACAAAGGTGTAGACAAGTCAACGATTGCTTGCACTTTTAGAGGATCAATACAAATTCCTTGTTTTGAAATAAAAAAACATAGGATATGACCATAAACAACACATAACACACATTCGTGTGGGTTAAATCGAATGTTATAGTGTATGAAACATAGAAAGATAACCTGAATATGCATCGAGTGATCATCCCGATGTTTACAATGAGCAAGGAGATCATCCAAATATAGTTGTATGATGTGTTTAATATAATGAAAAGCATAATCCATCGCATTTTGAAACGTGTAACCCACATTATTCAAGACAAATGGGAGCTTATGATAAGAAAAATTACCATAGGGACAAATAAATGCAGCCTTAGGTTGGTCTGCCAGGAGAATATTGATCTGATTGTAGCCCGATAATCCATCCATGAATGAATAGATTTCGCAGCCAACACATACATCAACAATATTGTTGATGAAAGGGGTTGGATAGTTGTCCTTTGGACAAGCACGATTCACATCCCGATAATCGATGCATACTTGAATCATGCCATGTTTCTTCATGACAGGGACGACGCTTTATACCCAATTAGTTAAAGGAACAAGGTATATGAAACCAGCCCAAAGAAGATTTTCAACTTTAGCCTTGATCCCAATAGCCTTCTTGGGATGGACTGGATGGGCTTGGAAACAGGATACGTTTTAATATAATTTACTACTATATTTGGGTCGATTCCTGGCATTTCTTCATAATTCCAAGAAAAGACGTCCCAAAACTCACGAAAGAGGGCTCTATAAATCTTGATCTCATATGGAGAACAAGATGCTCCAATATACATATTTTTAGCAATACCTGGTTTGATAGAAATATCTATAGCTATCATCTCTTCGATA
This sequence comes from Pinus albicaulis, assembly GCA_034641835.2. Taxonomy (NCBI): domain Eukaryota; kingdom Viridiplantae; phylum Streptophyta; class Pinopsida; order Pinales; family Pinaceae; genus Pinus; species Pinus albicaulis. The sequence goes on from CM076580.1 coordinate 596,209,210, forward strand.
TTCAAGAGGTTATTTTTGGAGCTGATCTCATGAATGGAGACAAAATTCATAAGAGGTTCGACAAAATTGGGTAAATATACAACACTAATATTATCCTCAATGGAATATGGTAAGGAGGAATGATGATGATGTTCTTCCCAAAACACATCATTAGGTATCATGATCTCCATGATGCTTTCATTGGTAGAAAATACACGATAGAAAGGGTGAGAAGGTGTGCCATAATCTATTGATCAATCTACATAATTGATCGAAGATAAGGTATAAGTTGTGAAAGACAAATAAATGGCTTCGTAATATAGCTCAACAGGGCTTAGCGGCATTTGGTCACCAAAACCTTAGATGTTGGTTTCATCAGGTACAATCCATGGATCAGTCGGGATAGTAGATGACGATATCATGTTGATATAAGTAACCGAAAAAGAGCTTTCAGAAAGGGTAGGAGGAGGGAGAGAAAAAATTCACATAAGCGGTGAATCACTCAATAATCCAACCCCAACATGCTGATAGGATTTTAGGGATTCCCCCATAAGAGGTACACTTCCAGTAACATGAGAATCATAGGTGAAAAAGGTGAGTTGATATATGGATACAATCCCACCCCTATGACGAAAGGCAGTCATATGAAAATAGGTTGAAATGATGACAACCATAACATACACCCATTTACATCCCAGTAGAATATTGTAATCAAGAGTTCCATTAATAACTTCTACTTCTATAGTGACGATTTCCCCCCCTAATTCTACTTGAAGGGATTTTAAAATCCCACAAGGATTGTAAGTTTTTCCATTGAAATATTTCAATGTGGCTGTCAATTGACTCAGTTGAGGTGAACAAATCACCTTCCAACAAGACGTGGATATTATGTAGGTTGAGGCTCCTTCATCTAAAATAGAATGATGAATATTCTTACCACGGACGATGACCTGGATTATAAAATCTAGTTGAGTTGGAATCTGAGGGATATACTTTTCATGAGAGAAAACCACTAGGTTGGAATCCGATGGATCCATACATCTGATAGCTGACAACAAGGTCTTCTTTTGGGCAGGAAAATTTTGCAACACATCAAGAGTTGACATAGCTAATGGAGACTGAGCCAAGTCTTCAAATACATTATAATTTTGGCTAGATATTGAACAAGGGTTGAAAGTAGACTTATGAATAACACCCTTTGGAGGTTTGATAGTCAATTCCACAAGAATCAGAGGTGGAGTAGGATCAAATGAAGGTGATGTTGAACTAGAAGGTTGATCATTTTCCTAATCGTTCAATGGATTTAAATTACCATAGACATTATTCCGAGTGGCCACCATAACATCAAATCTCTGCTTAGAGAATGAAAGCATCAAAATCGTGTTAGAGGAATAAGGGTCTCGGGAAACCAAATGGGTCTCCTGATTGGGAAATGGTTCGTTCATCATGACAAGTGAAGCAGAAGACTTAAGGAACTAATTTTCTTTAGTGTGGTGTATATATTCACGTGTAAAGTGATCCTCATTGGAAATCAAGCATTGGTAATGAGGCTTTCACTTCTCATTGGAAGACTGATTTGTTTGTTTATCCTACGGTGAAGGATATTTATTTTTCTTTCCTTTTCCTTTATTTTTTCTTCCAAGTTGTTGTGGAGACTTGCCTTTATCAAATGAAATATAATTTATCTTGAAATAATAAGTCACGGGAGGATGGGATTGAGGATTTTGAGCAGATGTGGTAAGAGAAACACTAGATGGTTTATTCACTGACTGCGAATTGGCAGAACCAATCACACCATCAACAACATGGGATTATTTACCAAGTGGATGAGGGACAATATTTAAAGGTCTCGGAGTGTTCATTATCTTATCATAGAGCGTGCCTAATTGGGTATAAATAAGTTCCAAATATTGTGCATGAGCAATAACTTTCTCTTCGGTCATGACTCCACCTTTAGCCACATCTTCTGTTGTGGGTGACAAAAGAGATTTGGTAAACCATCCCGCTAACAGCTGATCGGGAACAAAATTATTTACCAATCAAAGACGACACCTACACTCATGAATTTGATCTGAGATGTGAGTGGAATCTAATTTTTTGAAATTTTTCAATAGTTCCGTTCTAGTTTCATTTTTGATGGGTAACTGGAAATGTGTAAGGAAGATGGTGGCTAAAGTGCTCAAATCATTAAATGAATCTCTAGGTAACTCAACATACCATTTAGTTGCGATACCTATAAGCATCCAATGGAAAAGACAAAGTCGAATGGAATCATCGTTAAGAGAGTTCAAAGAACACCATAGATGATATGTCATGACATGTGTCAATGGGTCTTCTCCTGGATTCTCATTGAATTTTGGGATATCCGAAGGAAATTTGGTGGGAATAATCGGGCACCATGGTGAATGTGTAATGGGGTCATTAGAGAGCCGAGTTAAGTCTCGCAATTCAAGAGTGGCCACAAAAGGAAACTATCGATTAAATTTCGGAGGAGGATGACTTGGATATGAAGGAATAACTTGAGCACCAGGTACTTTCATTCTCGGATAAGGGGGGTTTTGATAATAAGGAACCTGGGTACCAGGGTAAGGGGGACTCTGATAACTAGCATAAAAGTGGCCCTGATGCCTAGCACCAGGGTGTGAATAAAATTGTTGGAATGGTCGAGTTTGGATTTGTTGGCCTTGAAAAGGCACTTGATATGGACCATACCGGCTACCCTATGGGATTTTTCATTGTCCCATGATAAGGAAGGTTTGGTTGGGATTGCACCATACGATGAATTAATTGCCCTATTGAAACTTGAGGAGTACCTTGTCCAAGTGGTTGAGAGTGTGAGTCACCTTGTACTGGTTGGGTAAGTGGGACTTGGGAAGTTTTAGATACCATTGGAATAGATTGAGATGCAACAACAACTTGTAAAGGTTGAATCACATGTATTTGAGATTGTTGTGGTGTCGATGGATGGATATTAATTTGCGAGGATGGTGTAGGTTTAGGATTCAACAATCAATCCCAATATGAAATAGGTTGAATGGGAAAGTTAGGTTGTCAAACATTGGTAGTCATTCCAAGATAAAGAGGACTATAATTAGGTTGGTTACCAATTTGAGGCATACCAACAACAGGTTTCCCCCTTGCCAAAGGAGGAGGTGATGATGGAGGTAACTTTGACCCAGATAGATGATATCCAACATAAGGAGGGTTGGGTTGTTGAAGGTAACCTTTCCTACTGACATAAGGTCCAACCTGTTGCTCAACCGTAGGTGTAAGAGGAGGAGGAGGAGGAGTAGTATGTGGCACTCATAAGAGAAGTACCAGATGATATTCCTGTATTGGATGAAATATAGGAGAGGTAAAAGGACTAGAAGTTGCACTATAAAAGGTAATAGATAAAGAGTGATATCTTGGTGGGACAGATGGACCACCATACATATGTGTTTCTCGTGATTTTGCAAAAATATATGTGGAGGCAAAATTTGATGACTCGACCATGGTGGAAAACGTAGGCTGAGAAGTTGGTTTAATTCCAGTCATGGTTAACAACTCTGATGAATATCACCTTGATAAATCCACAGGTGAGTCCAAATAATATGGAAAAGTAGTTTGTCTCAAAGTTTGAAGAGAAAGATGGTAAGTTTGATAAAAATGAAGTACATCCCAATGAACAGGAGTACAAGGATGAGGCTATTGTTGTGGTATCTCTTCAATACTCACAAGTTTGAGTAGAAGAGGTTCACCGTCGGTTCCAAGATATATAGGTTTCGAATGAGACAAATGAAGAGAAGAGGAAGGTCCTGAAGTAACAGATATATATGGTTGAGGCACCTAATTCTCAACAACCTCGAGAATCAAAGTGTCTGACTCGGGAAATTCAGGTTCAACAACCTCAAGAAACAAAGTTTCGGGGACTTTTGTTTTGATTGTGTCAGTGTCACCCTCAAGAGTAGATGTAATCTTGGGCTCGGAACTCAAATGGACATAATATTATGGTGGATCAATATCAAGAGGAGGGACAGAAGTGGTTCTCGATGTTCTCGATTCAATATTTTGCATCTTCTTTTGCTTCTAAAGATGATAAGTATATTTTTCATTCTACACGAACGTCGGGGTGGGGGATTTTTTTCTTCCATATTGGACAATAAATTTTATTAACACAAAAATAAATAAATCAAAAAGAGGGTAATAAAGACATAAATAATTACCAAGCAACCATGAACTCCAACATACACCTTGGTGAACCAAGGATGTAACGTACGACGACCAATCTACCCAAATGTTGTGTTCAGTGTATCACGATATACAAAGTGGCAAACTCAGTAACCTATGGATGGATAAAAACTTTCAGGGGAATCCCCAAATATACTCAACAATACATGGGAATGTATCCCTTAATAGTGTTGTCTAATGCGTAACCGTTTGATGAGAGTGTTCCCTTATACTTTACGTGCGTGGAGCGGCATCTAGTATACCCAAAGGTACATGGATAACAATCTTATACACTCACATAGGTGGAATAAGATATCACCCCTGGGATGAAACACTAGAAATAAATGACAACTCCTACATTTAACGACGCTAAAACACGTCTCTAGCTTAGACCTCTATGTGTTTTTTTTAATGTTACAAATTCTCCTTAGGTTGATTCAATAAATTTTACTATTTATCTTTGATGAAGTTCCAGTTTTAGGGCTCACCACGTATGTCACCTTAATATCCCTAAATGAAAATCTAGCATGAGAAAATGGAAATCTTTCTTTTTTAATAAAAATATAGCTAAGGAAGGGAATAAACAATCAATATGAAGCATACAACATGCAACAAATAAGATGCAAGATGCAATTTCCCTTTCAATGTAATTGTTCCTACACTAATGCACATACAAAACCCTAAATTCCAAATGCAAAAAATTTCTTTTCACCACACTTAATTTTTGAAATGAAGAAAACTAAGATGAAAATGTTTAATCAATGATTCAAATGTACTTTTTAGAATGATAAAAAGAACAACAATTCATCCAAGCGATCAATGACCAAATGAAATTAGTTGCAAACAACCAAATGATAAGAACAAAGAAAAATCAAAACCAATTCTTACCAAATGAATCAAATATGAATGCAAACCAAATGGAGGCTTAAGGAAGACCACAAGAAACTCAAGACTCATGGAAGGTGAGCTGGAAGTAGGATGATCAAAGAGACACTTAGAAACATAGGCAAATTTTGAGCCAAAATAGGGGTCAACGCTCGTGCAAAAGAGCCACCAGTGCTATGCAACCATGGAAAATTTTAGGGGCTAATATTCATAGGTGGGATAATTTTCCATGATTTTTTCAAAAAAAAAGATTCACAAATTTTCGTTTTTTATAAAAATGATTCGCCTAAATTTTACAATATAAAATTGTTTTACCTTAAAAATCCTCAACATTATATAGATACTATATATAAAACCATTATAAATTTGAATAATTTTACAAATATATCAATAAAATTTTTATAGTTTTCATATTAGGGACTAGTGATATTCACCAATGTTTTTAAAATTCAATGTAATGTTCCATCCTTAAAATTTTCCATGTCTGCAATGTTGGGATAGAGTGGGCCTGAGTGAGGTGCAACACTCTATCAGAGGCATTGGGGGAGCGTTGGTCCCAGGAAAGAGGATTTCAGCACAAAAATTGCAAAAAGGCTCAATGAAATCACTTCCTGGTCTGTTCTTGACTAATCAAAGCAGAAAAGGTCTGTGAAAGAGGTAATAAAACACAAGGGACAAGGAAAACCACCGAGGGAATACATCGTTCCCTAGTGGAGTCGCCAATTTGTTATGTGGGATTTACGATTGCGGACAAAAGTATCTCCCCTAGGTTTGGTGACCAACTTACAACAACAGAGAGACAAGGAACCAAATGCTTTCCTTAAAGTAAATAGATTATGGAATGAAGCCTACCTATAATACGTCACACACTTCGTTCCTTCTTCAACTTGAATGCTCCAATTCCAGCTCTAACTGACAAAATTAGAATTTGCACAATGAGATTAAAAAAACAAAGAAACTATGAGATCTATGCAGTATCATCTAAGTACGTTATTCAATATATCAACATGGTATTTAAGTAAATGAAATAAATACAATCAAATATAGGAAAATAGAGAACTCTTTGCATTAATATAAATGGAAGGAGATTACAATCACAAATAGGTGTCGATCTTGTAGAAGAGTTCCTCCAAGTTGTTAAATTGTCCTTTCATTGTCACAATATGCACCTCCAAACACCCGAAATGCATGGAATGTTAACCTCTTACCTCAATAGCATAAGGGTAGAATCACTCTCCAAAATCCAACCCCTTGCATATGCAAAGTAGGAAATATATATATGAGTGGGGAAAGTTGGGAGTTCTTATCCAATTAACAATATAAGGTTTTAGATCCACCTTTGATGGGAGGATAGGGTGAAAGGATAAGGGATGGAAACTCCAAAGAAGGATGAGATAGGATCCAAAAGTTTAATCCAAGTTAAATGGTTATAACAAATTCTAGAAGAGGAAGCTTCTAGAAATTTTCTCTTTTTCCCAAATTTGTAGAACCAACGCAGGTGCAAAGGGTATCAACTTGTAGGTGATCAATGTTGGCCACGATGATGCAACCTGTAGGTGAATGTTGTCCAGAGGAAGGCGAGGGAGCGTTGGTACTAAAATTGGCTCAAATAAGGTGGTTTCAGACATAAATTATGGGAATTGGAGGTTCACTTAGGGATTTGTGCAATGATGTTGACAAGGAGGAATAGGATTTTGATTGGTCCCATTAGGAGGCCTAATGACTGGATGTGACCAAATGGCCTATAACAATGTTTTTCATGTTGTTCATGCTTTTCAACATTTTTTTATTGTAAATATTGCATCGATATATGTTATAAATCTCCTTAGGCAGTATGTTTTGCTAGTCATAAGTGTCATCGAACATCGAGGATAATGTTCCCCCAAGGGGGAGGGGTTTGTAACAACCCCTATTTTATTTTTCATGTAAAAAAAATAAACCAAGGTCATGGGACATATATTCCAAGTTGAATGGTGGGTAAATATTGTAGTGGGCATCACCTGTGGTTTATTAATGGTTATGGAAATCGGCAAAGACATTGGAAAATGAAAAGACTTAATAAATGGAAATTTAATATGGGAAATAAAGGAAAATAGGAGAAAAGGTAGTGAAGAGACAAAATATGCATGCAAGGGAAATTACAGAGGAATTGGAGGAAAATGAAAGAAAAATGAAAAAGGAAAGAAAGAGACTAGACAACAATGATAAAAAGGCATCAAAGAAACAATTGATGACTTTTGACAATTGTTGGCTCAATTATTTCTCATTATATCTCTCTTACACTCGTGCACACTTATAGCATTATTTTTGCATCCTAGCGTTCACTTGAACTTTGAGATAAGTAAGCAAAGGACAAGCAAAGGAATTGTGTGCAGTGGAAAAGAAGGTTGGATCAACAACTACAACTGGAGTTCATTGCAGGAAACAGGTTGCATGTGTGATTTCCTTGATGATATTTGGATGCATGGTACATGAATGTGATTATTTGGTTATTTTGTTGTCATTGGAATGGGATTTGTCTAGATTGATAGTGGTTTCATACTTTCCTTTCCATTTCCTAGATAACTATGATGTAGCAAGCTCTCTAGTTTGAGTAAGATTTGGATGGTCGGTAGGATTGGATCTTGGTTGAGGTGGTATCAAGAAAATTCCTTAGGCTCAAGGGTGGAGATTGGATTTCTCTTGGAACTCTTGATGGATGGGTGGAGAAAATAAAATTCCTCTAGAGATGGTGAAGGAAGTCAAAGCATCCAAGCTTTTTTTGATGTTAGTGATTTCTGGACTGATTTAGGTGAAATCACTAGGGTTCATGGTTGAGGTGGTTTGGCCTCTGGAAACCCTGTTTATTTCTATTTTTTTTTAACCCATATGATCCCACATTCATGCCTGGAATATGGAACGAGGGTGATTGGTTGAAATATATATTTTTTTCATCCCAATCTATGGTCGGGTGGTATGTGGAAGTCCCTAACTTGGTTGGAATTTGAATATGTAAATATGAGCCACTTTCTTATTATTATTGATGAGAAGATGTGTTGGTTATTATGTTGATATTATGGTCGGTTAATCATGGATTCTACTCAATTTATATGCTATTTATAGGCATGGTTGAATGATGTGTTGTTGATATGGATGTTGTTCATGATTTGATAAGTATTGAATGGTTAATGTATGCATGGGCTACAAAATTTTTTGGCAACTAGATTGAGAAGGAATTTAGCCTTATTGATGATACTTTGATGAAGTTAAAGAGACCTTGAACATATATGCATTAATGGCCTGTAGTTACTATGTTTACCATGTGTTTGATGAAATGTCTATCATGAATTGGGCATGCCTTGGACAAGACATAACTTTAATATTGATTGCTTAGACTTGTGATTATCCTATATATTATTCTGGAAAGGTCTAGGTTGTTCTGAGCAGTGGCCTATAGGTCAACCCTGAAAAAGTGGCACTAATCTCGCAATTTCACCCTCTAAATTGGATAATTTTGGCTATAACCACATGGAGGAAGGCACATGCATGTGGTTGGATGCTTCCAACCACATGCACAATGTGTCAAGAATGTATTTAGGTTGTAAATTCTGAGAAGTGAAAGGTCCATCTCGGGGATTGATCACCGATGGTTGTTTTCAGTCACATGGGTGATCTATGTCCTTGAGGGATGGAAATATGTTTCTGGTTAGTAGGCCCCACTTCCATAACTAGAAATTGGAGGTGAGGTCATTTCATAGTAACTCTCAACTCATATTTACCATGTAGAGCTTGTAAAGGCAGGTAAATGTGTGATGGGGTGGTTACAATTTTGGTAAGAATTTTCCTATTCTATCCCTAACTCTTCGAGGCATAAAAGAAAAAAATAATTTTATGTTCTTGTAAAGAAAAGTTGAAATGAACATGCCTATTGAAAATTTTATGTTTTCGTAAAATTTTGGAAATGAAATGCTAATGAAACTTTTATTTTGTATAAAGTAAAATGAAAGAAAGAGTGGGTCAACTAAAGAAAAAATAGTACATACTTTGACACTTCCCCGACAATGATGCCAAAAAGTGATGGTCCTCAATATTACAACAACGAAATTTCAACTCCCAAGGGTCTCAAATTTAATTGTCAACTTGGGGTTTGTACAAACTTAAGAGGGGCCAACAATATATGTGCAATAATCATTATCTTATTCTTTTTTTTACTCTTATATATATGGAAGTACTAAGATGAAATCTGGTTACACAAAGACCATTTTAACTTTAACTTCCCTACGCTACTGGAAAAAATTGAAATTGCAAGGAATTAAATAAAATAATTAAATTCTATGCTAATTTCAATGAAGGAATGAAAACCATCTTAAATACAATGAAATGAAAGCATATCCATTCTACTGTGCAAGAAAAACAAACAAATTGTTTAAGAAAAAGCTATCAATAACAAACGTTAATTATACAGGAAAAAAGGAAATTTATACAAAAAAACTAGGTCAAAGCATATACTGGGTCTCTATGCTTCTAAATTCCATATTCATGGTTCCAGGGACATTGTAACACATCAAATAAGGTGAATCAAGAATTGGATGAAAATCTAGGGAAGTTTCAGCAGTAAATTGCAAACTGCTACAAGAGTCTCTATTTTTTTACAAGAGACAGTCCAACAAGCATTAAAATGTGCTAAAGGTGAGGTTGGAAAGAAAAAGGGGCTAAAAAATGGCTAAGAAATGATAAATCCCTCATTTCCAAGGCATTACATTAGTGGTGGTGGGATTTCTTCATTACGTTACATGGTTGTAGGGTTTCCTATAGCTACAAAACAGGGGACTATGCAGTGATAGTGAAATAATGATGATGGAAAATAACTAAATGTCAATAAAAAAAATGATCTGAGATGTAAAAATAATGATAATTGAACACTATGACCACTAGCAATTCTATTATCTAATGCTCAAATATTGTGCAAGAAAATATTTCTCAAAAACAAGCTAAGTATTCATGCATAAAATGATATTCAGAAATAAACTACTGAAATGAAAAAGTACATAAAGAATAAAGGTACATAAGGGATATTGAGGACCTGGGGTGGGCCCTAACCTAAGGAAATTCATATCCATGAAGTAAAAGTAGACTAATAACTGAAGTAAAATATCATTTTCATTAATTGAATAATTGCTTACAAATGGAAAAAACTGCAAAACTTGAAAACTATACTTTCTACATTGTTATCTCCTTGCTTATACTTGCATAGTGGCCTAATCAAGCCTTTTGTTTATACAAAATGAGTGAGGGGAATCCTCCTTGAAAGGAGGAGTACTTTCCCTCCAAAAAAAGGATCATGTTCCCTTGGTGACCTCGCAACTACAAGGAGGAGTATTTATTTTCTCAATCCAGGTTATTTTGAAACTTATGTAGTAGGGGAAACACCCCATGAATTTCTCTGGCTAAATATCCTTGTAATATATGAAAAATCCTCATAATATCATATACAATAATCATGTTAGACACATAAATCATGAAAAATATCCTTAACCATCCTAGGAACTCATTTAAGCTAAGAAAATGTTATTAAGTGAAAAATGAAGGTTTAATACAACCTTTATGTGCCTAGAAGAGGTTATATGGGCCTTATGTTTTACCTAATTGGGAGGCCCAACACCTTTATTATTGATATTCTTTTTTTTTTCTACTTTGGTGAACCCAACATGGTCTTGAGTGGTCTAGGTAGAATTAAGATTTTGATTTGTGGGGCACTCTCTAAATATGTGTTCATATTTGTGACACTTACGACATTTGAATGGGATATTCTTAAAGTAAATGGGTTGTACCCAAATTATGAAAATTTCGACTTGAATTTATAATGCATTATCTAATGTTATTTCTTCTACTTATTATTCAAAAATAAGTTATTTGCATAAATATCTTCAGTAAATATCGAAATAAATTAAAATGCGGACTTCACCATATAATTATAGAGAAAAACAATAAGGAAAATACTAGCACATGAATGGCATAGATATTTTTGGAGAATTCTCCCTAGAAAAACCCAATGCGGGAAAATCGATGCAACAGATGAGGGTTTTTATTATTCAGCGGAATCTACTTGTACAATTTACAATTAGAAGTGACTAAGAGAAATTCCCTATGAAAACACTGGAGAAATTCCCCACACAATAATAAAATAAGAAACGATCCCGGAAGCACCCTTCTGATGCTCCCACATCATCATTCTGTTGTCTCTACGTGGGGACTATGCAGAATTGCATCACCCTTATGCACTACTCCCTCCTAGCCTCTGTGTTGTCTCTTCTTGACACTGTGTCACCTTCTCCTACACCCTGGATTATTGTTGAACCCTCTCTACCTGTCCTCCAACTGCTACTCTCCCTCTGAGTCAATTTTCTCTTTCCAAACTTCGACCACTATGAAAATCGATTTACTCAGGAAACTGAGTATCTGCACTGGTGTATTTTCCAAATGACCCTCGAGTCTTCTTTTATAATATTCTTGTTGAGATATCAACGATTGAGATTAGATATATAATCAATGGCTAAGATCATATATTGAATTGTTCCGTTTTTTCTAGAAGATTCACACTATGTTTTATTAATGCCCTTTAATTATTTAATTCCCTTAAGTTTATACTTAGGGTCATCATTAAAATAATTAATTATTTTAACAAAACATGTTTCGAGTGTAATTTCCATAAACACTTTCTGGGTTCTTGTGAATACATGTGTCTAAGCCTCTCCACAAAATTTGATAGTTAGATCACTTCCGATGCTATAAAAAATAAACACTCCCTCTTAGTGAGGAAAATGCTCTAACAATGTTCCTGTTTCATATTGTTCTAATCCTGAAGCATCCTCTATGCTGCTGAAATCTGACACTTGTCCATCAACTACTGTGTTTTTGCTACTATCATACTTCTTCCCATTAAATTTCCACTTCCATTGTTGCATTCAGACTACATCTCCCTCTTAAGTGATGCTTCGTCCATTACTGAAATGGATTCTCAATCATCCCCATCTTTTCCCTGAAACAATCAAAAAAAATTTCTCCCTATGGCCTTGGTGAGAATGCCTACTACCTGTTCTCCTGTGAAAATTTATTGTAACTATATTACTCCCTGTTGAACACAGTCTCTGATAAAATGACACCTGATGTCGATGTGTTTCGACTGATCATGAAAAAATGGATTCTCAGAAGGCTTGATGCAACTCTAATTATCACATAGAATACTCGTCGCCTCCATATTCCTTCTGAATAAATTCACTAGAAGTTTTCTAAGCCTTATAGCCTCACACAAAGTTGTGTTGGCTTCCATATACTTTGCTTTAGTTGTGCTCAGTGCTACGAACTTCTGCTTCTCACTGCATTAGGAAGTCATACCTGATCCAATGTTGAAGCAGTATCTTGTGGTACTTTTAATGATCCACCGAACTTCCTGCTCATCTGTGAACCCACACAGAATTATGTCATCGCCTTGGGTGTATTTTAATCCATATTCGATTGTTCCTCAAATATATTAGAGAACATGCATATATGTTTATGAGTCTGCCCTCGTTGGTTCTACCATGAAATAACTGAGGAAATTAACAACATAGAAAATTTCTGGGATGGTGTTGACCAAATACATGAGAGATCCTACGACCTATCTGTACAAGGTGGGGTCCAATTATTTATCTTCATATGCATAAATTTTATTCCAATTGGTGATCAATGGAGTAGCCATGGGTCTACAATCCTGAATTCTAAATCTCTTTAGAATCTATGTAGCATATCTTCCTTTCCCAAGGAATATTTCTCCCTTCTGCTTCCAAAATTACAATCCCAAAAAATAGGGCATCATCCCCAAATCCTTCATGTCGAATTCCTCTGCCAAGTTCCTCTTGTAATCTTTGATGAGCCTAGATGATACTATCAGAAATCAATCATCTACATACAATACCAAAATCAATGTCTCTTTCTCTACTATGAGATAGTGGAGATTGGGATCGTCATCACTCTTGACAAATCCCATCTGCTGCACGTAACCATCAATTCGACCATACCATGCTCTTGGTGCCTGTTTGAGTCCATACAGGGATTTCTTTAGTCTGTATACATAATTTTTATTCTCATGTGTCTCGAATCCTTCTGGTTGTTCGATGTAAACCTCTTATTTTATCACCCCATTCAATAATGCAGTCTTGATGTCCATCTCGTGAATCTCCCATCCCATCTGCGTTGCAAGGGAGATAATGGATATGATAGAGGTATATTTGGCTACAGGGGTGAATGTTTCTTCATAATCTATTCCTTCTTTTTGAGCATACCCCTTAGCTACGAGCCTAGCCCTGTACTTCTCTACGTTGCCATCTGTAACATACTTAATCTTATAGATCCACCTGGAACCTACAACTAACTTGTCCTATGGTCTAGGTATGACTTCCCAGACATCATTGGTCATGATAGAGTTGTAATCCTCTACCATAGGATCCGCCCAGACTTGGTTCTGAATCGCTTCTTGAATGCTAGAGGTTTCATCAACCTGTGCTAACAATGCTTGATATCTATCAAGCTATATACGCTGCCTTTTCTTGGTTCTAGGAGCTCCAACTAACTCTTTAGCATCCCCCAGCATCTTTCATGCCTCTCTGTTTATTCTGCTATTAGTAGTGGTTGGCTCAGTCGTCTTCCTCCTGTTGCCCCATCAGCTGCGAGCTATCTGGATTTTCTTCTCTCAAAGAAATACTAGTACTAGGCACAGTGCTACATCTTGATGGTTTTATATCTGTTGGATCCTCTCCTAGTTGTCGTTGGATAAGAGGCACATCCTAAGATTGTTCTTTGGTAGGAATTTCACAGTATTTTCTTAAGGTTCAATCCTCCATTAATTTCACATCCCTCCTCACTACTACTTTCCTGTTACCTAGAATGTATATTCTATAAGCCTTGGATGTCTCTCTATATCCCATGAGATACGATTTCTCAGAAGTTTGATCTATTTTTCTCTATTTCTCATCTGGAACATGAAAATATGCCATGCTCTCAAAAATCCTGAGGTGACTTACCTCTAGCTTCACCCCTTTGAATACACTCTCGGGCGTTGTCTTGCCCAATTCTCTATGAGGGGTCCTGTTCTGGATATATATAGTTGTGTTGCATGCTCCTGCCCACAAAAATATAGGCAGGTCCTGAAATTTCCTTTTCTACCCCAAAAATAGCCCTCTTCTTCCATTCTGCGACTCCATTATCCTCCAGATTGTAAGGAGTTTTCCATTCTCTTATGATTCCTTCCCTTGTGCAGAAAATTTTGAATTCCTTATCAGTATATTCAACTATGTTATCTTAGAGTAACACTTTTATTTTCTTCCCAGTCAGGTTTTCTGCGAGAGATTTGAATTCCATGAACTGATCAAAGACCTCATCCTTGGTATTTAAGAATCAAATCCAAGTATTCCTGGAATGTTCATCTATGAAAGTGACAAAATAGTCACTTCCACCAATAAATATAGTGGACATTGGTCCATATATATCTAAGTGTATTAACCCTAATACACTTTTCGCCCTATTGTTACTCTTGTAATATGCTACTTTAGCGTATTTCCCTAAAATGCACTCTCTGCACACGTCATCATGTTTGGTACTAAGAACTGGAACTCCCATAAATGTTTCTATGAGAATTCTTAGAGCTCCATGGTGTATATGCCCCATTCGTATGTGCCATAATTCATTTAGATCCGATTCACCGCTTAGATTGCTGCCTATCAATGCCATTGGAGATTCAAGCTGCAACTTGTATACTATGTTGCTTGAATTCCAATTTGAGCCTTCTTCTTCCAGCTTGAATGCTTGACATAGAATTTTCTCTCGATAAAGTATAAGTCCTATCCCTTGTCCTGCAATTGAGCACTAAATGTAAATTCATTCCCATACCAGGCACATGCAGCACATTAGTGGCTCAGAGAATCTCTCCTTCTTCTTTCAGAAATGTTACAGTCCCTTTTCCTACAGGGGTACATTTTGACATGTTTCCCATAGTGATTTGGAAGTCCATCCATTCTTCTTGATAACTAGAGAAATTATCTCTTTCTCCAGTCATATGGGTTGAAGCCCCACTATCAATATATCAATCATCAGATGATGCAGTGCTAGATAAGCATGCACATTCTTTTTCCAGCCTAGAGGCCGACTCTAACAAAACTTGATCTTCCATCTTCTCTGCCTTTTTCACTTCCCGGTCAATTTCTGCAAAAGAAATGCATAAGCCCTTGGGTGTATGATTTTCCACCAAGGTAGCATCATGAATCCCCTTTGGCCTCATCCCTCCTGCTTCTTACCTAGCCTTGCTCTGATACCATGTGAAAATTTCAACTTGAAACTCTAATGCATTAACTGATGTTATTTATTCTACTTATTATTCATAAATAAGTTATTTTCAGAAAACTTGAGTAAATATCGAAATAAATTCAAATGCAAACTTCACCATATAATTACAGAGCAAAAAAATAAGGAAAATTATAGCACGTGAATGACACAAATATTTTTGTACAATTTTCCTCGAAAAACCCCCATGTGGGAAAATCGGTGCAACAGATGAGGGTTTTTATTATTCAGTAGAATCTTCTTGTACAATTTACAATTAGCAGTGAAGAAGAGAAATTCCCTATGAAAACATTGGATAAATTCCTCACACTATAATTAGATGAGAAACGACCCCAGAAGGACCGTCCTGAGGCTCCTACGTCATCACTACGCTGGATCTGCATGGGGACTATGTAGAATTGTGTCACCGTGTTACGTTTCTCCCTCCTAGCCCTTGCGTTGTCTCTTCCTAGCATTGTGTCACTTGCTCCTGCACCCTGAATTGTTTTTGAACCCTCTTTGCCTATCCTCCACTTTTTATTCTCCCTCTAAGTCAATTTTCTCTTACTAAACTTCGACCATTGAGAAAATTGATTTACTCAGGAAAATCAGTATATGTGTTGGTGTATTTTCCAAATGAACCTTGAGTCTTATTTTATAATCTTCTCGTTGAAATATCAACGGCTGAGATTAGATCTCTAATCAAAGGCTAAGATCATATCTTGACTTGATCTATTTTTCTAAAATATTCATACTCTATTTTATTAATTCCCTTTAATTATTTAATTTCCCTAAATTTAGACTTAGGATCTCCATTAAAATAATTAATTATTTTAATAAAACATGTTGTGAGTGGAATTTCCACAAAAGATTTATGGGTTCTTTGGAATACGTTTTTAAGCCTCTCCGCAAATTTTGAGACTTAGATCACTTATGATGCTACCAAAAATCAACACAAAGTTCATCTTCACAACTTAAAACTATTTTTGCTAGGAACATCTATGAGAGATCCGGGTAGGCCCGTAGACATGCATATGAAGTGTAGCAACCATACTTTGTTGTGTTTGAGAGTGTTACAAATTTTCCAATGGTGTTTCCTATTCTTTCTAAAATGTCATGGTCACAATATTTTTGAGGTAATGAATAAATAAGGATCAATACTAGCACTGAAAAGAAGTCTTCTTTATTTGGGTTGAAATTTTGAACTCGTGGCTTCATGAATAAGCTCACTGAGTTTGTAAAATATGACCCTCCATGAATGATTCGATCCATGTCATCTATATTGTTGAATATAGTTGTGAATAATCCTTTTGAACTCAATTTTATTTCCATATCCCCTTTGAGTTCCTAGTTTTTCCTTATCTAGTTGATTAGTGTTTTTTCCTTTGGCCACAGTCTGATAAATTTACAAATTATTGAATACTCAAAAATTTCCCCAATTATTTTGGGGGGAATCTCCAGGAGGGGTGCTTTTGTCGCTTGTGGAATACATGTACCTCCAAAATTGATGGAAGTGGTGAACTAATGTTTTGGAGTAGCAACAGGAGTTTCGATGGCCCGTGTGTCATTGACTTCTAATTGTATGGTTTCTTTGGGTGCAAGGGGCCGCTCAGATCATCTTGTAGATTTATTAGTTGTATAGGTAGCAACAATGTTTCGAAATGAGGGGTTTCCACCTCCCACCCCATGGAGGTTCCATGGAGAGGGTTGAGAGCGAGGACTAATTAAGGCAAAGAAACCATAGAAAACCCTAGAATGAACCAATCGTGAAACTCTATAGTGGAGATTCAATTGCATCTACATAATTAATTTAGATGTTATCTAAGGGCATTAGTTAACATCCCTAGTAGATGGGAATTATATTCATCATCTAATGGTATATCAATTGGGCCGAAACATATCATAGTTTATCCATATTGTATTTAATACATTCACCCAAGGGGTTAATATGTCGGTTAGTCCCCTCCACAAATAGCTCCCAATATTGGCTCCTCTAGGCCCATGTAATCAAGGACTAAGTCCGATTCACCCTCAAACTCAACATTTCGGGAAAGCTCAAAGATGTTTCCCAATTTATTTAGAGCTCCTCATATTCTTTCCAAGGCCAACACCAATTTCCTACCTTTAACAAAACAAGCTTCCCAACTCTAGCACAAAAGGTTATTGCACCCATTATACTCTGTGTGGCATATCATATTGTTTGTATTCATGAAAAAAATCAAGAGTGAAGCCATTACAACTAATACTAATCTCTCATTTCCAAGTTACATTGAATACAATTATCATAAATGGTATAAGCATTAGGATTTGATTTCATATAGAATTCAAACCCATAAAAGGAAAGAAAATAAACATTTAAGCAAGTTGGGTTAATTTCTCGGTTCACTATACTTATTCAATATAGCATTACAATAGCCTTAATAATTTTATTTTAATGAATACATAGTGAATCCAACACAATTTTTAAACATAAATCATTGAATAACATTACCACTTCACATGCAAATAATGGATATCACTTATATGTTCCTCTTACTTTTTGTTGGAAACTGAAGAAGGAACTACCACTCTTAACCTGACCGTAGGCACAACTACACTATATTTTTTTTTGTAATTGGCCACCCCCAAGATATATCCAATCTCTTAAGGATGGGATTAGTCAAGGTATTACTACCCAAGGGTCAATTCAAGGTAGATAATGGAGACTAATCATATTTTTGGGATAGGAAATAGGGGTTCCACATCCAAAACTCTAAGTCTAGGCTTAAAACACAAAAAGTATGGCCACTGAGGCATGCATAGTGTTGGTGTCCAAGTATGAATGATTATTCAAACCCTTTTCCACATTAATGATCAATCTGGGTGCGTCAGTTATTTCAAGGCTAACACACAAAATATATGCATATGACAATAGCACAATTCTATATTAATCATGGATTCGATAAATTAAGCAAAGAAACAATCATTGTAACAACAATAAAAGAATAGCAGTAATAAATTGTAAAGCTTGAAATGCATTCAAAGCAATAAAGATTCTAGGTCCCTATATTACTATTATATTACCTTATTTTTATTAGTGTAACCCCCGTTTTTTTATTATTGTGCCCTTAAATTATTATTGTTAGGTCGGCTAGGATTACATTGTGGCTCACTAGGATTACATTATGGCCACATGGACTCCTATATATAGAAAGGAGGTTTTGCAAATTGTATCATCCAAGAATTTTTCATTTATGTAATGCATTGGAGGTTTCCCCCTCGAAGTGGCTTATTTCTAAGGCGTTGATATCTCTTTTCTTCTATTTTTGGAGCTGGCTACACAACATTTGGTATCAGAGCTTTGGATTCTAGGGTTTCGCTGCTCCAAACAGGTCATCGTGGAATTTTCACTATAAATTTTTTTCTACGAATTTTCAAAAGCTTAAATTCATAGGGTGCGAAGCTGAAATCCTAAAGAACATCTTCAAAAAATTTCAGATCTTGGTTTGCAATATTTTCGGAGATATGATCTGTGGAATGTAGTGCTTTTTCAAGCTCCTGAATTTCATCTCAAAGAGGTTATCGTGGGAAAATATTCATAGCTCTCTCTCTGAGCATCAGATTGGAGTGATGTAAAAAGTGGTCGCTAGTACACAGAATTTAGTTTCTGGGATATCAATTTTAGAGCCAAAGGATGAAACAGTGACAAGTGGCAAGGCGTACAAGTTCGTTGTACTGAACTAGTCCATAATTAGGTCATTGTGGGAGATTGGACACAACTTTTTCTTGGAGAATCCAAATCAGGTCATACCTATGGAATTCAAAATATAATTCAAAGGGCTACGTTGGTAATGAAATTCAAATATTGAAGTGCTACAATTACAAAGATAATCCAATTTCAATATCGAGCTCCTCAAAAGCAAGAAAAAGGTGTGTATTTATTTTTTTGCGAATTGCATAAGTCTTGAATTGATTCCAAAGGCATATTGTAGAATAGATATTAGTATTGGGTTCTAAAATATGCCCCGTAAAAATAATTCAACACCCATTAAGCCTTAAAAAGGCTCTACTATGACTCATGAAGATGAAGAATTGCAACATGATCTATCAAAATTACAAGAGCAAGTGCAACAAATTTCACTCTCGCAAAGAGCAACAAAAATGAAATGGAAGTTTTGAAGAAAGGCATGGAAGCGAAGATGGACGGTTTGAAGAAAGGCGTGGAAGCTAAGATGGATGGCATGGAAGCTGGCATGGAAGCTAAGATGGATGACATGAAAGACAACATGGAAAACATGAAGAATGATCTAAAAGCAGACTTCGAAGGTTTGACAAAGTTGATACAAGAAATGTTTCCTAATGGTGAAAAGATAGTAGAAGTGTTGGGGCCCTTGTTTTTGTTTAAGTTTTGAATTTTGAACTTGGACTCTTTTTGAGTTGCGGAGGGAATACACACAGCTAACGCGACCGCACCGCGCGACCAGGAGTTGCGGAGCTAACAAGGCGATGCGGAAGCACTTGATAACTGGAGGTAGAACAGCGATAAGTACAGATGAAAGAGATACAACAGAGAACAGGAAGTAGAACGTGCAGATATCAGAAGAGAAGTCGGGAAAAGCCAGAGCAAAGACGCAGAGAAGCCGCCAGTCGCGGCGAGCGGGTGAATAAAAGGCAATCACCCGGCTGCAGAAGAGGAGGGTTGGTTGATTGGTTGATCGGTTCTTTGTCGCGGGATGATTGAATGCGGAAGCGACGCGGAAGAAATCAGACTTGTTCTCGCAATTGGTTTCTACTCTCTATGTTTTGTATTCTCTGTTCTTAGATTCATCTGTATCTGATATATGGGTTATCAGAGAAGGAAGCTGTGTAATCTTGTATTTGGCTGAAGACTAATGAAAGAAGGATTGTTGTCTTTATGTTTATGTGTTAAGATGTGTTTACCATGCTTTAAAATTTTTAAGTTGCGACTGTCAATATACTTGATTGGTGATCTTGCATGAATATTCTGGTATATGTAACGGATTCTCTTTCTTTCTGTGGTTGCGGGTTTATTCCTCGTCTGTGATTTCTTCCCCTTTCCCATGTGGTCGCGGCACGCCTCGGGTGAGACGCTCTGTTCTTCCCGAACAGGGTGAAAATGCCGACGTGTTACTAGACTACACCGGACCCTTGTTGGCCACAACCCTGTGAACCTGGGTCTTGCCCGCGAGACCTTATTTTTCGCCAACAAATGGTTCCGTTGCCGGGACCTGCATGTTCTGAGGGGATCTAGATCATGGTCTCGAGGATCTTTGAAGGAGCAATACGGCGATGGTGGGATGATCATCTTGACCATTTTATTACTCAGCAGGCGGAGCTGATCAAGAAAAAGGAGGCGGTGGTCAGGGAGCTTGTTCTTTTCTCGGACTCAGCTAGCGATACGTACGAAATTTTCTGGGGAAGATTTCCCACGGATCTTTACAACTGGTTGCGGAGGTTACGAACGAAGGCGGCCCAAGAAGGCTTGCGGGAGATAAACCGAAGGTGGGCGCACGAAGACTTGGTAGCGCTACACCGGGTAGATACTGAACTAACCCGCGCAGTGGAGTTTTGGGTCAAGACCACGTTGGAAGGATACGTTGTGGAGTTTGCCGCTGAGTGTTACCAATCTTTCTCAAAGGCTGAGGCTGTGTTTCACTCAGGGCTGAGGGGAAAACTGCTGAAGGAAATTCCGCTATGGATCAAAGCCCTAATGGTGGACGAAGGGTTGATTGAATTCCACAAAACGAGTATGGAAGCGTAAACCACCCGTACTGGGGGAAGGATTGAGGGGACCGATGCTGTGTAGACTGTAGGAGTAGGGAACGGGGGATGGACGTTGAGGCCGCATGCAAGTTGCGGGAGTTACGTGCACATCGGCGGGCACAAATCGCCGATAGGTGGCGAAGAAGGGTAATGAGAGATTTGAAGAGAAGGGAGATTGAGAAGAAGAACCAGAAGGAGGCGCCTCAGAGGAAAGGAACCATGGGATTGGATACCCGAATAGGAGACGGGACAGCAGCAGACGTACAGCGGGTGCATGGGAGCCCGAGGATGCGAGAAAGAGCAGTAACGATTAACACGGATAAGGAAAAGATGCAGCCCGAAGAAAGTTTCGATGATGAATGGTACGACATGATGCAGCAGATGTTTCAGGATCAGACGGCACCCACCCCTCCAGGCAGCCCTACGTCCCACCTTCTGCATGGCCAGGATCCCGACCTTCCCCTGGTACTTTATCAACCTTTAAGAAATATTTTTGTTCAGTTACAAGCTTTAAGTCAGTTATCTGGAAGTTCAGCGGCGCCGGTAACGCCCAGTAGCAGCAGCGTTACGAGTAGTAATTTTTTCCCTAGCGGGACCGTTACGCAACCAGGACCTGGAGGTTTTATCTTGGTTAATTCACCGCCGGTATACATGGCTGGATCTTTCACTCGGTACCCAGAGTTCTCTGGCCGGGGAAACGACGATGTAGAACAACACTGGTATTTGTGCAAAGCCATCTGGAGGGCTCGACAGACACCGGATGCAGGGAAGTTGATAGAGTTTCAAACCACGCTCAGAGAGAGAGCTCTGCGGTGGTTCATCAAGTGGTCTGAAGCGCACCCTAATCCTGTAATTGCGGACGTAAAGCGGGATTTTGTCCGTGAATTCAAGCTTCCCCAGACGGACCAGCAGGGTCTGTCCGAGTTATGGGAAATTAAGCAGAAGGAAGGCGAGACCGCATGGGAGTTGATGCGGCGATTCAAGGACGCGATCGGGAAACTGAGCTACCCGATCGATCCAAACCACCAGAGGGACTGGTTCATCAAGGCTCTACTTCCCTTGACGCGAACCCCTCTCACTCAACAGAAGATTGATAATCTGCAGGATGCTTTGGAGCAGGCCATGAAGATTGAAGCCATGGCGGGATACCCCCAGGAATACAGGGGGGGGCTGGCTCCGCAAGACCCTTCGCTGATAGGGTTGCAACATCAGATCGCTAGTTTAACTGAAAAGCTCAAAAAAATTCAGCCAGCAAGACCAGCGCGACCGAATGTTTGGTGTACTCATTGCCTGGTCGAGGGGCACGTCGCAACCGAATGTCCTCGGTTGCGCGGCGCGGGAGTTGGACCCTCAGTTGCGGCTATCCAGGGGGGGCCACCACCAGGGGGCGGCACGGCAATGAGTCCGCAGGGGGTATACCAGACGCAACAGGCCTTTGCGGGGTTTCCACCGCAACCGGGGTCCTCCAACCCAGAGTACTGTGAAATCTGCCGAACGATCGGACATCCTCCTCGGATGTGCCCGATATTACAAAAGTACTCCACGGTGCCGAATAATGTATATTGCGAATTTTGTGTGTCCACGACGCACCACACAGAGCAGTGCAGGGCGTTAGACGCACTTGCGGATCGACTGGATCGGCCCTCGTACCGGGTCAACGAGGCCGCAAGGGGCAGAGGTGGCGGCATGCGGGGAGGCCGAGCAGGAGGACGCGGGCCGGTAAAATGCTACAACTGTGACCAGGAGGGTCATGTGGCTCGAGAATGTCCTCTTCCGCGACGACCCTGGTGCTCCCAGTGCCGGGTCAACGCCCACGCCCCTGAAGACTGCCCAGAACTCATCAAAAAATGGGAAGAGCGGGCGCGGCAGAGGGGCACGAATCTGATAGGCTCAGAACCGCGAGGGGTCGCAACCCCTGACATGCAGAATGTTGCGATAATAACGCGAGGCGGAAAGAAGACTGGTGAGGATGCCCACGAAAAGGAGCCAGTACGAGTGGTGAGGCCGGCATCCCCGAAGAAGTTGATTCGGCCCGAGGTGCAGAAGAAGTACTTTCAGGAGGCGGTTGAGGCATTCGCCCAGCTGCGAAAGGAAGGAGGGCTGGAGGAGCCCCAGTGGCCGAAAACCGGGGATCAGAACGCCGCAGATGCTGTAGTTGCGGACTGGCTCCGGCTGTTTCTCAGGATTGTTGATGACACCGTGCTGCGGCAGCAGCTCAGACAGGTATTGGATGGAGCGCTGCAGGACCGGGCAGAACCCAGAAACTTGGTGGACACTACGCCTCAATACGTGCAGTGTGTCAAGCGAAACAAGCAGCGAACGGGCAAAGAATTTCGACTTAACACACAGATCGCAGGATTCCAAATCAGCGATACAATGTTGGACCTGGGGTCCGACGTCAACATGTTGCCGCGAAAGACATGGGAGGCTCTGGGAAAGCCCCGGCTCGCCTATTCCCCGATCCAACTCAGAATGGCGAACCAGTACTGTATTTTGCCAATCGGCCGACTCGAGGGTGTCGAGGTTGATGTTGCGGGGGTAAAGACCTATGCCAACTTCGAAGTTATTGATATCATGGGCGATAAGGACCCCTATCCTGCTTTACTTGGCATTGATTGGGCTTTTGAGAATTATGCGATCATCGATCTCAAGAAGGAGCTGATGATTTTCGAGGATGGGGAGGTACGGGTGACTCAGCCTCTCGACCCGTATCAGGGACCGCAATACACAGAACCGGTGGATAGTCGGGAGGACGCTCAGATGATGGACCACCTCTATCAGATGACCGCCGGCAGGCGGGAAGATTATATCAACCCGACTGCAACAGGATCTATCAGTTGGCGGAGTGTGCAGAGCTCGGAACTCGGATCCGAGCTTGCGTGGGAAGATTGGCAGCAAGGGGGATACGAGACCACCACGCGGCGATGTGCCGCCATCGCGCAGGTCCGGTGGGTGGGGACCGAGATCCGCGGGTACCCCACTTTGTCGAACATGCAAGCAGTGAATACTTTTATCCTCAAGGTGGAGGACCGGGTCCCAGAAGAATGCCGGATACCCCTGATGAATGTGGCTCTGAAGCCAACGTCAGGACGATGGTGGAACAATCACCGCAACACTCTGTTGCGATGGGAGCTGGTGGCGGATGCCTTGCGGGCACGCTTCAAAGAGGATGAAGGGCCCTGTATTACACTTAAGCACCATGGCGACTCAGACCCACGACAGCACTTGCGGGCGTGCGAGGAAAAGTGGCGCAACGCCAGGTACCCTGAGGAGTTATGGGTCCACAGATTTATACACTCCCTAGGTACAATCCCCCAGGCCTGGTACCTAGCAGAAGAGCGGAGACGGGGAACCCGCTCTTGGCAAGCAGTTGCGGAGAAGTTCGTCCGGAGTTTCTCATTCGAAGGGGAGACGGCGCAGGAATATCAGGCCCTACAAGCCGTTAAGGAGGTTCTGTTTCTCCGCCAGCCCGAGCCCAATAAGGGACCGGTGGCGTCACGCTCAGGGGTGAAAAGCGAGTTGGTTTGCCAACGGGTTGACGGCGAACCAGGGGACGACAGTTTGGAGGACCTGAGGCATCTCCATTTTGATGAAAAGGAGGGCGAGCGGAGTGTCCGCGACGAGCCAACGACAGAAGGAGTCCATTTGCAGCCCCTAAAGACAAAGAAGTTGAACATAGGAACGGAGGAGAAACCGAAACTGGCAACAGTGGGAGATTACTGGGACGCGGAGACGACCAGGGAAATTTTCAGCCTCCTTCGGGAGTATGAAGACCTATTCCCATCCTCAGTTGCGGACCTGAAGGGGATCAAAGGGGATTTGGGTGAGATGCGCATCACACTAAAACCAGGAGCCAGGCCGGTCAAGCACCGACCCTACCGGTTAAATCCACGCATCAAAGAGAAGGTAAGGATGGAGATTGACAAAATGCTGGCTGCAGGTCTCATTTTTCCTGTAGAAGAAGCTGAGTGGGTAAGTCCCATTGTCATCCAGAACAAGAAGGATAAAGCGGAAATTCGGGTCTGCGTAGATTACCGGAGTTTGAATAATGCTTGTATTCATGATCCGTTTCCCACCCCCTTCAGCGACGAAGTACTAGATCATGTCGCGGGAAACGAAGCTTACTCTTTCACGGATGGGTTTTCGGGCTACCATCAGGTGCGCATCGCTGAAGAGGACAAGGCAAAGACAACATTCACAACCGAGTGGGGATCATTCGCATACCATGTCATGCCGTTTGGACTGAAGAACGCGCCAGCCGTGTTTTCCCGGATTGTTATTGCTGCTTTCCGGGAGTATATTCACAAATTCTTGGAAGTCTATATGGATGATTGGACCGTTTACAGCCTGCTGAAGAAACACGCCTCCCTGTTGCGTGTTATGTTCGATCGGTGTCGCCAGCTGCAGATTTCCTTGAATTTGAAGAAATGTATTTTTGCAGTACCATTCGGCACACTCTTGGGTCACGTGGTGTGTAAGCAAGGGGTTTGCGTTGATCCCGCCAAGGTCGCGGTTATTGTCCACATGGAGGCCCCCGAGAACATGAAGCAGTTGCGGGCATTGCTCGGGCACACTGGATACTACAGGCGTTTTATCCGCAACTACGCCAAAATCACTGCCCCTTTGGAGAAACTGTTGCGGAAATCGGAAGCTTTTGAATGGACAGCAGAGTGTAGGAAGGCACTGGACGCGTTAAAAGAGAAATTGGCGACGGCACCGATTCTCGTTCATCCAAACTGGGATAAGTAGTTCCATGTGCACATTGATGCGTCCGGGATTGCACTTGGCGCCGTATTAGCGCAACCCGGGGAAACGACAGTTGACCACCCGGTATACTTCGCCAGCCGACGCCTATCTAATGCGGAGAAGAATTATACCACGACCGAGCGGGAGGCGCTGGCAATGGTGTACTCTCTCCAGAAGTTCCGTCACTACCTTCTGGGCGGTAAGTTTACATTTTTTACGGACCATTCGGCCTTAAAATATCTGATCAATAAGCCTGTGTTGGAAGGAAGGATCTGCCGATGGCTTCTCCTCTTTCAGGAGTTTACGTTTGATGTAATTGTCAAACCGGGCCGGCTAAATGTCGGGCCTGATCATTTATCCAGATTGGAGTCGGGGGAAAACGATGGTCCGTTAGATGATCAGCTTCCGGATGCTGATCTGTTTCGCGTTGAAGCGGTCCCAGACTACCTGGCTGACATTGCCACGTATCTGACCACAAGACAGTGCCCCGAGGATTACACGCCGCTTCAGAAACGCCACTTGGTTGTCCGGGCGGCCGATTATCAATTGATCGCAGGGCAGCTGTACAAGCTGGGCCTGGATGAGGTGTTGCGCAAGTGTGTTCTTGACCATGAACGGGAAGCGGTGATGTGGGAATGTCACAGCGGAGTTGCGGGAGGACACGTGGGGGCTAAACCCACCGCAAGGAAGGTACTTCAAGCTGGTCTATGGTGGCCGACGGTGCATGCAGATTGTAAGGCCTACGTGAAACGTTGCGATATTTGTCAGAGGATGGGACGGCCTTCGCACAGAGATGAGCTTCCGCTACACCCCGTGCATGTGTTGCGGCCATTTGAGAAGTGGGCTGTCGATTTTGTAGGGCCCATTGCCCCAGTTGCTCGCCATTCCAAAGCTCGGTACATCATTACGGTGACTGATTATCTCACGAGATGGGCTGAAGCAGCAGCGGTACGCGACTGCTCCGCTGAGACCGCTGCTCGGTTCATCTTTGAAAACATCATCAGCCGCTTTGGCTGCCCACGCAGCCTGACCAGTGATCAAGGCGCGCATTTCATTAATGCCACGGTCAAATCGCTCCTGGAGACATTTATGATACAGCATCATAAGAGTAGTCCATACCACCCGCAGGCTAACGGCACGGTGGAAGCCTTCAATAAGATTCTGGAGAATGGCTTGACGAAAATCTGCAACGCTCAGCGGGATGATTGGGATGAGCGGATACCAGCGACATTATGGGCTTACCGGACCACGGTAAAACGTTTGACAAACCAGACGCCATTCCAGCTGGTGTACGGCCGGGAAGCTGTGATTCCCGCCGAGTTCACAGTCCCCAGCCTTCTGATCGCAACGTCCCTTCACTTCTCAGAGGATGAGTCACTGCAGGAACGACTCCACGAGCTGCAGGAGCTCGACGAAGCTCGGTTTCTTGCGGAATTCCATCAGAAGGTTCAGAAGGCCAGACAGAAAGCATGGCATGACCGCCACATCAAGACTAAAACTTTCCAAGTTGGCGGCAAGGTTCTTTTGTACGACAGCCGGTTCCAGAAGTTTCCAGGCAAGCTCCAGACGCATTGGCTGGGACTGTACTTTGTTATCGAGATCCGCGACTCGGGAGCCGTTCGATTGGCACAATTAGACGGTTCAGTTCTTCCGGGATGGGTGAATGGCGCACGCCTGAAGCCCTACCAGGAGTAGGTACCTTCTCTCTTTCCTTCAATAACTCTCGCAACCGAGAGCACCCGTAGCGTAGCGTAGTTGAATAACTCTCCCGCAACCGGGATGAGCATAGTTAGTCATTTCCATTTCTTTACAGTCAGTGAAATAAACCGTCAGTTGCGGCATCCATACCGCAACAGACCATGGTCGGAGCGGGCCAGTCTAGCGTGTCGCAACGCCAGTCCAGCGTAGCGGCGCGCCATCCCAGTAGGACGCCGCTCCCAGTCCAGCGTGTCCTGCACGAAGGATCTGTTCTCGTGCCAGCGTCAGTCCAGGTCATAACCGTCAGTCCTTTTGTCAGTCCGTAGGATAGCTCAGATTTTGGTCATAAATTCCCTTAATGGACAGTAATCATACCGTAATCATTCCCCATCAGCCGCAGTTCTCTCCGCCGTCAGGTCCACCCATCTTCCAATGCCGCCGTCAGCAACTGTCAGATTACACACAGGCCTGCGATTGATCACACGATTATCGCAGGCAAGCATGATAGCAAGAATTAAATGCCGTTATGGAGTCTCATCAACCCCGCGCGTGCCAGCGGATGGCCCAGTTTGCATGAAGGCTATCGACGCCGGGATGACGGACCAATTCAGTTTGGAAATTTCAGCGACTCCCGAGCACTTGCAGCCTCAGAGCACTCAGAACTTAGCAGGGAACTCCAGACGAATCCTCTAGGTCTATCAGAGACGCGCCAAGATGCCGAGAGATGTTCTCTCCGTCCCGGAACCGGTGCTGGATCACAGAATTCACCGGCTCGAATCATCACTGGTCGGCAAGTACGACAATGCGCCCTGCATGGACGCTAACTTGTCCGACCCGGCTGAGTTTCCCCATCTGCATTGGCGAACGTTCATGGAACACCGCTATACACCAGGGAGCAGCTCTAACAGTCGAATGAAGGACGAATTCCGGGGTCTTCAACAGTCGACGTTGATGAATTTACGTAGTCTCCCTGTCTTCGGCACTACTGGTCCAGTTCTGCAATGCACCCGGTTTCTCCTCAGTCGGGTGCAGAACGGGTCTCTATGGTTGAACGAGGAGATTCCAATCCATGCAGCAGATATTAGTCGACTTACGGGGCTGTGTCAATTTGGGGCAGATGTTTCCTCTGCAGGGCAGACGGCCTCCAAGCGCGCCCGGAAATCAGCCGAGGCAGACCTATACACCAAATATGGTACTCGCCGAGGTGGCAAGGGTGCCAAGATCGACTTGATCAATGTACCAGAAATCCGGTTTGCTTGCTATCTGATAGCGAGCAAGACCATGCGCCATTACACCAAGGGCGAGTGCACATTGGACACCATTTCTATTGTGGAGCACTGCGTCAAGGGGGCCCGATTGAATTGGAGCGCGTTCGTGCTGAAGGAACTCTTCGCGGCCTGCGAAGACAATTACAGACGGACCACCAGTTTTATCTACGGCTACTTGCTCCTGGCCTTCGCCATGTGGAAATGGCATGTTCCTCCGATACGGACACCAGCGGAACTCAACGGGGGCCAACCGTTCGCGATGCGATACTCCCCCTGGCAGGTGTCCACGGCCCCCAGCAGCAAGCAGGTGAACGCGGAGGCGTTCCGCGAATGGTACGGGATGATGGTCGATGTGGTGGCCTCTACGCAGCGGGTACCCCGGAACCTGCTGGATGAATACAGCGAACAAGTGTGGTTTGGCGTCAGCCATAATCACACTTTCATCCGGCCGGCTTGTGTCCCGCACCACACCTTTCACATGGCGCCCTTGCGGTTTCAGCTGACCGACAGTATCTTCCACAGAGAGGTTCTATCGTGGCCAGGGGTCGTTCGGCACGTTCAGGATGGAGTCATCCGATATAACTTTGATGGGATGCGGGCTGCCCAGCAGCCTGCCGCGCCCAGTGCCGGCGGATCTTCCACAGTCGCGGTAGCGATAACCACAGAGGCGGCAGGGAGCGCAGCGACCCTGCCCGAAGCACTGGTCCCCATTGTGGAGCATATGAATGACCAAGTCCGACGACTCAATGTGGCCACCCAGGTTGTTTCTAGTAGCGCCCCTATATTTCCTTCGTTTAATGAATTTCTTCTTAACCGGTCACTTGGTCTCTCCAGCACTACTTCCCTCACTTCCCCAATTCCCACTTCCCTGTTCACTTCTGCCACCCCCATCATCACGACAATGGGTGAACCGGGGCCCGAACCCGATTCCTCTGGGCCACCTCCATCCAAGCGGGCCCGTACTGCAGAGCCCGTGGTGGACCTTACGGAGGATGATCCACCAGTCACGCCGCCCACAGCTACCTTGATCCCGGAGGAACCGCTGATTGACCCAGCGGATTTCCTCAACCTTCGTTTCCCTCCCTCCTCGGTCACTCCATCCACCGCCCCCTCCACCAGCAGACCACACGCCACTTCCTCCAATCCGTCCACTTCCTCAGCCACTGTGTCCGATTCCTTGATCCGGGACCTCTTCGGCGGTGACCACGAGGCGGAGGTCACCTCCAGTACTGCCGCGGTGGTACCCCCTGTTGACCCCGTGGCCACGTCCCAGGAGCCCATTGCCACTATATTTTTTCAGCAAGACAGAGTTGGGGTTGATTCAATCAGCCCTTCCACAGCGCCAACAACGCAGCAGGACCGGCCAGAGCCTGATATGGCCACTTCGGTACAACAACAGACGCCGGTCCACCTTCCAGAGACTGCAGGCCGAGCAGCGGCCGAAGGACCGTTGTTACAGGAACCAACGCCTCAGCAGGATGCCCCGCGCACAACGACTGCAGCACAACTGAGTCCAGCCCAGTTATTTCTGCTCATTCAGCGGGCGGCCGGCCAGGCCGAGCAGATTCATGCAGAACTACAGTGGCGATGCACTGAGCAAGGGAACCAAATCACGGCGCTTACTGAACAGCGCAATCAGCTAGTGCAGGAGAAGACCTACCTCCAGGAACAGGCCGACATTGTGAATCAGGCGCTTTCCAGCGTCTGGCCGGAGGCACGGGCTCACCATGCTCTACTCCCTGCTCGCATCGAACAGGACAACATAGCCTTACAGGCTCGCCAGCTCGGGGATATCTTCACCACCATTTGCAGAGAGAACCAAGAACTACAAGCGGCGTTGGCCGCACGGCCTACCCTACCAGATCCACCCGTTGATTATTCAGGACCGGTCACTGCCAAACAGGCACAGGCAGTCGATCTACAAGAGACTCTCCATTCCACGACAGCAACGGCTTCGGCCCTTCTACGAAGCTTGCAGGAGTGCTCCCTCGCACTGACAGTCAAAACGCAGCCCATTTCTGCTCAACTGCAACAACTCGCCACCCAAATTCGGGCGACCACGGACCAGGTCAGATTGGACCAGCTCTACGCTCAGACGGACGAGTTGGAACTTCAAATGCAGACGACAGAGGCCGCATCAGCCGCAACTAAGCACATCATCCGGGAGATGCGGCCGCCCCTTCGCAGCCATGCCGAGGCAATGCATCAGCTGGACGCCACTGCCGAGTCCCAACTCACCACACTGTTCGGGGATGCACCGACGCCCATTGACGAAGCTACAGCCAACCGCATTGTTCAAGATGCTAACCTGCTTATGCAGGAATGGCAGCAAGCAGTTGCCACTTTCACAGAGCTTCGAGATGCAGCACTCCGCCAGGTCCCGGAGTTGGGGCCCTTGTTTGAATCAGCAGGTGGCGGAGTACAACAGGAAAGGGCAGCAGAAGAAAGAGCAGCAGAGTAGGGCACAGAGGCCGGCAAAGGTATGGAGGTAGAGACTGTCATTTGCGATTGACTCGCGGACGAGTCAAAGGATTGTGGTCGGGGCCTGTTGGGGCCCTTGTTTTTGTTTAAGTTTTGAATTTTGAACTTGGACTCTTTTTGAGTTGCGGAGGGAATACACATAGCTAACGCGACCGCACCGCGCGACCAGGAGTTGCGGAGCTAACAAGGCGATGCGGAAGCACTTGATAACTGGAGGTAGAACATCGATAAGTACAGATGAAAGAGATACAACAGAGAACAGGAAGTAGAACATGCAGATATCAGAAGAGAAGTCGGGAAAAGCCAGAGCAAAGACGCAGAGAAGCCGCCAGTCGCGGCGAGCGGGTGAATAAAAGGCAATCACCCGGCTGCAGAAGATGATGGTTGGTTGATTGGTTGATCGGTTGCTGTCGCGGGATGATTGAATGCGGAAGCAGCCGCGGAGAAATCAGACTTGTTCTCGCAATTGGTTTCTACTCTCTATGTTTTGTATTCTCTGTTCTTAGATTCATCTGTATCTGATATATGAGTTATCAGAGAAGGAAGCTGTGTAATCTTGTATTTGGCTGAAGACTAATGAAAAGAAGGATTGCTGTCTTTATGTTTATGTGTTAAGATGTGTTTACCATGCTTTAAAATTTTTCAGTTGCGACTGTCAATATACTTGATTGGTGATCTTGCATGAATATTCTGGTATATGTAACGGATTCTCTTTCTTTCTGTGGTTGCGGGTTTATTCCTCATACGTGATTTCTTCTACGAAGAATCAACAGTCGCATGCGCCTCGGGAAAGGAGATTTTCGTGGCTAGAACGGGGGTGAAAATGCCGGCGTGTTACTAGACTACACCGGACCCTTGTTGGCCACAACCCTGTGAACCTGGGTCTTGCCCGCGAGACCTTATTTTTCGCCAACAAAGAACCTCATGATGAGAACAAAATAAATGTCAATCGTGATTTCATAAACTCTAATGTTGGCGGGAAGAACCACCATATTCCAAAAATGGATATGAGGAAGTTTGATGGAAAGGATCCTGTAACATGGATACTACAGATGGAGCAATATTTTGATCTCCATAAAGTACAAAACACACAAAAGGTACGCATTGCAACTTTACATTTAGAAAAAAATACATTTGTATGGTATTGATGGCTTTTCTCCCATAAAAGAAATGTCACTTGGTCAATTTTTACGGAGGAAATGATAGCACATTGTGAGGATACAAAAAGAAACACCTTCTTTAGCCAACTGATAAATCTCAAAAAAAAGGGTTTAGTGGGGCAGCACATTGAGGACTTCCAAAAATTGAATATAAGGGTAATTGATATTCTAAAGGAACACAGGATCGATCTCTTCATAGGCACTTTAAAGGATAACATCCAACATGAAGTTCATGTTTTGGAACCAGATTCATTGGAGAAGGCATTCAGGTTGGCAAGAAAAGTTGAATGTAAAATAATGGCAACAAGGAAGCCTACCACTCAATTCTATAAAGAAGGAAGTGTTGCTACGCCTAGATTTCCACAACCTACAAGGTTGACACCACAAAAATTGGAAGAAAAAAGAGCAAAAGGGCTTTGCTATAGTTGTGATAGAAAATACACTAAAGGTCATAAGTGTGCTGAGAAGAAATTATTTTACATAGATTGTGAAGAGGAAGAAGAAATGAACAAGAAGAGGATATACACCAGGAACCAGCCCTAGAAGAGGAAGAAATGAATCCGACCATATCGTGTAATGCACTGGCAGGAATTACCACTCCTCAAACTCTCAAGATAGAAGGACATATCAAGAAGAAAATGGTAATAGTGTTGATTGATTCAGGTAGCACCCATAATTTTATTCATTGTAAGGTAGCCAAGGAATTAAATTGTTTCCTATACCCAGCACCAGAATGTCAAGTGATGGTTGCAAATGGAGGAATTATAAATTTCTATGGAAAATGCCATAATATCAAGCTAACCATGGGGGAATATGTATTGACTAGTCCAATACTTTCCATTCCTATGGGAGGTGCTGATGTTGTACTAGGAGTACAATGGTTACAATCTTTGGGGATGATAGCATTTAATTTTCAAGAACTTTTCTTGAAATTTTTTTCAAAAGGAAAGGAAGTCGAATTACGAGGTATTGCAGGGAAGCTGAGAAAGATAATAAGCTCTAATATCATGACAAAGCTTCTAAAGAAAGAACAACGAGGCGTAATTGCACAATTATGCTCACTAGAAGTTCCAACATCAAAATCATCTATTTCTTCAGATCTCAAGTCTTGGACAATCATTCCAAGGTGTTTGAAACTCCCAAAGGACTCCCACCTATTCGTGATCATGATCATGCTATTAATTTGATTCCAGGAAGTTTTCCTCCAAACATCAGGCCTTATAGATATCCTTACTTCCAAAAGAGCGAAATTGAATGTATGATTGCAGAAATGTTAGAGGCGGGTATAATTCAACCTTGTCAAAGTTCTTTCTCTGCTCCTGTAGTATTGGTACACAAGAAGGATGGATCATGGCGAATGTGTCCGGATTATAGGGAGCTCAATAAGCTCACCATTAAAGATAAATTTCCCATTCCTGTGATCGATGAATTATTGGATGAATTACATGGAGCAATTTATTTTACCAAGTTGGATCTTCGTTCAGGATATCATCAAATTAGAATGAAGACTGAAGATATTCCAAAAACAAGATTTCAAACTCATGAGGGTCATTATGAATTTTTGGTCATGCCTTTTGGCCTTACCAATGCACCTTCTACATTTCAAGGGTTGATGAATTCCATTTTCAAACCCTTCCTAGAAAATTTGTGCTAGTATTTTTTGATGATATACTAATCTACAGCAGGTCTTGGAAGGATCATGTTGAACATGTTGACAGGGTGCTCAAACTATTGCAAGAGAAACAATTATATGCAAAAACATCCAAATGTTTTTTTGGAGTACAAGAGGTGGAATATCTGGGTCATATTGTATCTCACGAGGGTGTTAAAGTAGACCCTAACAAAATTAAAGCCATTAAGGAATGGAAAGTCCCCACAACCATAAAGCAGTTGCGAGGATTTCTCGGGTTAACAGGGTATTATCGCAAGTTTGTTAAGAATTATGGGAGAATAGCGGCACCTATAACAACATTATTGAAGAAAGATGCATTTTCATGGACTCCTGAAGCAACTAAGGCCTTTGAACATCTTAAAGAGGCAATGTGCCTAGCACCGGTCTTAGCTACGCCAGACTTCACAAAAAAATTTATTGTGGAATGTGATGCCTCAGGAAATGGAATTGGTGCAGTTTTAATGCAGGAAGGAAGACCCATTGCTTTTGAAAGTCGTCCAATCAAAGGAAAGTATTTACAGAAACCTATTTATGAGAAGGAAATGTTAGCAATACCGCATGCACTAAAGAAATGGCGAACTTACCTAATGGGAAGACACTTCAAGGTAAAAAATGATCATGATAGTCTTAAACACTTTTTGGAACAAAGACTATCTTCAGAAGAGCAGCAAAAATGGGTCAAAAAGATGTTGGGTTATGACTTTGAAATAATCTACAAAAAAGGAAAGCTTAATGTTGTTGCAGATGCACTCTCAAGAAAGAATGAAGAGGTGGAAGCATTTATTTGTGCCATTTCTATTATCCAACTAGATTGGATAACCAAAGCAAGAGATGAATGGAAGAAGGACAAAGATGTATGGACACTCATTCAAAAGTTGCAGCAAGATCCTATTACATCTCATACATTTAGTTGGAAAAATGATTCCTTATGGTACAAAGATCGCTTATATATTTGTAAGAATTCCCAACTAAAACAAAAGATTCTTCTGGAATTGCACACTTCTCCTTTAGGAGGACACTCGGGATTTTTAAAAACTTACCACAGGGTGAAGAAAGAGTTTTTTTGGGATGGCCTTAAATCTGATATTCAAAAGTTTGTGGCGGAATGTTTGGTTTGCCAGCAGAATAAAGTGGAGACAATTAAGACCCCGAGACTTCTACAACCTTTATCCATTCCAATTCAATGTTGGGAGGAGATTTCAATGGATTTTATCACAGGTTTACCTAAGTCTGAAGGAAAGAATGTCATCATGGTGGTAGTTGATAGACTTACCAAGTATGCACACTTTTGTGCATTATCTCATCCATTTAAAGCAAGTACAGTTGCTACTACATTTATGGATAGAATTCAAAAGCTACATGAAAGCCCAAGGGTTATTGTGAGCGACAGAGATCCCATTTTTACTGGAAATTTTTGGACGGAGTTATTTTCTTGTTTGGGTACTCAATTAGCTCATAGCTCATCTTATCATCCTCAATCCGATGGTTAAACTGAGATAGTAAATAAATGTTTGGAAGGATATCTTCGTTGTTTTGTATCTGATAAACAAACACAATGGGTCAAGTGGTTACCTCTCACTAAATGGTGGTATAACACTTCCTTCCATACTGCAGCAAAAATGACCCCATTTATGGCACTTTATGGATATCATCCACCATCGATCACATCATCTTTAAGGGAAAATTCGAAGGTTCAAGCAGTGGAAGATCACATCGAGCATCAACAAGAAGTTTTCCAACTCTTAAAGGATAACCCTAATTTGGCACAAAATCGAATGAAACAACAGGCAGATCAACATCGCAGCGAGAGAAGTTTTGATGTAGGAGATTGGGTATTTTTACGGCTACAACCATACAAACAAATGTCCCTCAAGCAAGCTAAGAAGGATAATAAATTATCGCCAAAGTACTATGGTCCTTACAAGGTGTCGCAAAAGATTGGTACTATGGCATACAAATTGGAGCTTCCTGCTTCTTCGCGAGTACATCCAGTTTTCCATGTTTCATGCTTAAAGAAGGTTATAGGTGAAAATCTTCCAGTTCAAACAATATTGCCAGAACTTGATGAGGAAGGAAAAATCATATTGGAACCTGAAGCGGTCATGGAAACAAGAACTCGACAACTACGGAATCGATCAATTTCAGAGTATCTCATCAAGTGGAAGAACTTACCCACTGAAGATTCTACATGGGAGGATAATAATTTTATACAGAAGCACCCAGAGCTACTCAAGCGTTGAGGACAACACTTTTTTGGAGGATTGGGGCATGTTAGGTCCCTATATTACTAGTATAGTACCTTATTGTTATTAGTGTAACCCCCATTTTGTTATTATTGTGCCCTTAAATTATTATTGTTAGGTTGACTAGTATTACATTGTGGCTCACTAGGATTACATTATGGCCACATGGACTCCTATATATAGAAAGGAGATTTTGTAAATTGTATCATCCAAGAATTGTTCATTTATGTAATGTATTGGAGGTTACCCCCTCGAGGTGGCTTATTTCTAAGGCGTTGATATCTCTTTTCTTCTATTTTTGGAGCTGGTTACACAACAAAAGATCTTAGAAATTACGTCTATTGTCACACCAATTACAAAATTTACAAAACAATAAATAGAATTAACAACATACAAAAAGCACGCAGCACCTGACCAGGAGAGTGGGCCCAACTCTCTGATCAGGGCTACGATGTTCTCACAAGCTCACAAAAATAACAGGAAGATAACTTGCATTAACTTAATAACAATGTTCTGTTACACATCTCAATTCCTTTCATAGCCAACCCCCGACACACAGCTTCAGAGCCCTTCTTATACAAATGTTTACAACGTTTGTTCCTGAAATCCCAGTAACTAGTGCCTACAATTACATAGTATTATAATAGACAAACTAAATGTGAAAGAAAGTAGAGAAAGGATCTGGAATCGTTGTGATGTTGCATCACTACCTGAAATATCATTTCCAACTCGAAGTTGTTCCTATAATTGCAAGTATGGTCATCCGACCACCGAATCTGTGAAAATAACTAGATTAGTAAATCACTTTAGGTAATAGTCCTCGTGACTTTACTTCATTGACTAAATATTCCAAGAAGGCAAGTAGAGGGGTTTACCTGTGCACTTTAGAACATGAATTTAATGTAAATGACTCAAATGGATAAAGAAAGTGGGTAAAAATGGAATGAAAAGATGTACAGGTTTGGATCCCAACATCTCCCCCCAACTAGTCTTTTTGCATGTCCTAATGTAGCTTGTCGCCTCCGTAGATCTAGGTTGGAACGATTGTGATCAGCATGAAGCTGAGTGAGGTCATATTTATCCACCATATCTATTCCTAGGGGTTTATATCCATCTATCAGAAGAATGTCCTTCCACCAATCATTTCCCACGTTGTATGCCAGAGTCTACTAGTCTGCTGGCAGCAAAATGATGGGGAATTTAAACCTCAATCCCATCCATTGGACCTCGCAAGTATGGATGCATGAAATGCATCGTGGAAACCTCTTTAATGCTCATGCAAAGTTAGGTGCCCCAAAAGGCTCTCAATTTCTGATAGCTGGTGATGAAAAAATCCATCTTCTTTGGTAGTCATCACGAGCATCATCTTGGAAAGTATCCGCCTGTTTGGTATAGAGATTAGCACACCATTTTTATGTGGCCAACTTTCATTCCTTGCATCCCTCAATCTGTAAAAATGTGGCATTTTTGTTATATATGTTCATAGATTTACCATTCTCTCTTCTTATCATCAGTGGCCTTGTAGCTTAGTTCTCTTCAAATGTATCAAAAGCCTTTTTCCACTTAACCTAATTAATGGTGTAGGAGGTAAAATCTCTCCAATGGATGTCTCTCCCAAATTGGACTGGTTTGAAGGTCTGGTGATCACTCAAGAAATATTCATGCATGTATAATTCACACATAAAAAGCTAATTCACAACATTGTGAATCCTTAGGATGCGAAGAAATTGTATCGGATCTTCAATTTCATGACTAATCTCACTATGAATGCTCTCCATGAAAAAGAAAAGGAATTTCTCCTGGAAAAATAAGGCATAACTATGATCAGGAGGTCAGCATGCCATTACCTGCTGTGTCAAGGTAAACATTTTTCCTGATCATCTTTCAACATCAACACCTACTCCTCTAATATTTCAATCTTTTTCCTCTTCTTCCCTTGCTTTTGACTTTCTCTATATAGTTGATCTATATACCTAGTAATGCTCTAGGTTTCCTCCTCGCAGACCCTATTCATCTCCTCTCTGTGTTCTTTCAATGTAATGGTCCCTTGCTGGAGACATGCCGCAAAAGCTTGCCATTTATGGATTTCAGCAGATAAGAGAAATCCCCGACCTTCGAACAGATATTCTATAGGGTCGGTCTATGTAGCAGTAGAAGTAGTGGGAACGTCCTCTATCTGTACTTCCGGCAAGACAACCTCGACCTTGGGATTCACAACTTTCCCTTTGTGTTTTCTCACCTTCTTCTTTAGCCACGATACCCGCTTCCTTAGCCTATGAATTTCCATTTTCAACTGCATAGTTTCCTTGAATTGAAGCTGGTATCTCTCCTTGAGAGGTGGTCTTTTTCTCACACGCTGCTCTACAAATTCTTGATTGACATCAACTTCCTCTACTGGCACTGCAGTTGGTTCAGGAATTGGTGGGTTGTTGTCAACAAAATTTTTGACTGGCTCCTTTTTTACTAATTCCTCCCTAAATTGTCCTCTCTCCTCGGAAGCATTCTCTTCGTTTTCCTTTTCTGGTTTAGGAATTTATGTAGCCACTTTGGCAACACCTTCAAATGATCCACCCTCCGCTCTTATTCTACAGCAAAAAATTCTTCTAAAAGCTCGGGCATTGTTTTCAACCCCTGTAGGTCAGCTTCAGTCTAGGTAATTTCCACTGGTGGAGTAGCATCATTTGTCATCTGTCCTTCTGTCAACATGGGTTCTTTTGTTTCCACATCGTACTCTTCGGGCCGCTCTGGATTTGAATCAACGGGCGCTGGTTCGCAAATGTTTGTACCAAAAATTGTATCTGAAATCATCTCGATAAATTCTAATACTGGAGGGACAAATATTTCTTCCGTAAGGCACTGAGGGGAACGAAACTTCTTTGCACCTCTTGGTAGACTGGAAAGAAATAGAGAATGAGGGACATTATCCTCTATGTATGTTATGATCATGTCTGCTACCTCATACCCTCTCCCTTCACCATATTTATTTTATTTTTGGACCAAGCCTTCTTCTTTATCACCTTCTTTTCCTTCAGTCGAATTGGTTCCTATGGAACAGTGTCAACTATAGGGCCTGTAACTTCCATAATCTCCTGGCTCGTTTGAAATAGTGGCGGTTCTTGTGTGGCACCATTACCTGCTTCAAGATCCAAATTTTCTTGGACAAGTGATGTTGATTCTTGTGTAACAACATCACTTGCCAATCCTCTAACTGGTGTTGATTCTCTTTGTGCCTCATCAATGGATGTTGATTCCTGTGGAACAACATCGGCTCTATCCTTTGTTTCCATAGTTCCCACATCAATTGGACCCATAGGCGAGATTGTTTCTTGTGTAACAACCTCAATTTTACCACCTTTTATATTCATTATTTCTTCTTATGTCGTGCCAACATGCAATGTTGGTTCTTGTGTAACAGCATCAGTTGCGGCCTCTTCTACTTCCATTCTTTCTGCTTCCTCTTCCTCCAATAGTTCAATAGGAGATTCTAGTTCTTGTGTAACAACATCAATTGTGGCTTCTTCTTCCTCCATTTCTTTGGGTTCCTCTTCCTCTAATGGACCAATAGGAGATGTTGGTTCTTGTGTAACAACATCAATTGTGGCTTCTTCTTCCTCCATTTATTTGGGTTCCTCTTCCTCTAATGGACCAATAGGAGATTTTGGTTATTATGTAACAACATCAACTATGGCTTCTTCTTCCTCCATTTCTTCTGGTTCCTCTTCTTTTGATGAACCAACAGGGGATGCTGGTTCTTCTTCCTCCATTTCCTCTGCATCATCTTCTTCTGTTGAACCAACAGGAGATGTTGGTTCTTCTTCTTCCATTTCTTCTAGCTCATCTTCCTTTGATGATCCAACAAGAGATGTTGGTTCTTCTTCCTCCATTTCTTCTAGCTCATCTTCGTCTCTCGCACTATCACAACTTCTACTTCTTCCTCTCTCAACTCAATAAATTGTGCCCAGGGAACATGAAATTGAGTCAATGCATGCATTACCATTAAACAAACCAGCCCATGATTTGTAGAAACCACCAATACCTACCATGAGCGTCGGACAAATTATGTCATAAGTTGGAGTTTTTTCAAAAGAAAGAAAGGCATGTCCAAGGAGTGAACTTGTGCCTGCTGATATCAGAGGTGAGCTAGGAGCTTAAAGTGATATTTGAACAGGGTGGTAAATCACCCCTCACAAGTTATATACCTCATAAAAAAGTATGCCACCTCGCCCCATGGATATGGCATGGATTTTTGATCGTATCCTCTCCCTTTCTGAGCTGCCCTCTCTCTAGCTTGCAAAAACAATTCTGGAAATTTCAGCAGGGGATTTTTTCGTGAAAACCATTTCTGCCATCATTGTGGTAGCCTGGTGACCGATGAAATGACCTCCTCTGTGACAGTAATTTCTAAGCCCCGCACTCTAGAATGATTCCAGTCTATATTTACTGCAAATTCTGTTGTGATTGTTTCATCAAATCCCTGCAATCTGTCGAAATATACATCCCAGCCCGTGTCTATAAAAACCTACCATGCAGCTACATTATTGTGGACCAGAGTTTTATTTTTAGGTTCGTGTCTCACGGCCAATCTTCCCATCCCACAGAAGCTCTGTAGCAGCACTTCATAATAACAAAGGGTTGTTGGGAGGGAGTATCGATAGTTAATCCTCTGCGGTGATAGCATGGTAGAAAATGGAATGGGGTAATGGTAAAATAAAATGGATAGTATTTCGAAAAATGAGGAAAATCGTAATAGATTATGGTAATAATGATAAATGGTGATGGTAATTATTTCACAAGATTTATAAAGGATTGATTAGCTTTTCAGAGTGTACTTACTTCGAATCCCGATGTATTTCAATAATTATGCGAAATAATGGTGAAAATCGTGGGATGTACTATTGGCACGGGTTCTAATGATGATGTTGACAAATCATTATTGTGATTTTGTTATGACTTTATTTGGTTATGACAACACCCCCCCCCACTAATAAATGACCGTCCGCAGGCATGTCAATGTATTTTTAATGGAATATTCAATCAAATCTGTAAAATTCGACGGGGACATACCTGGTGACTTACCTCAGCAGAGTAACATCCTGGCAGAGTAACACCAGTGAGGGAGTAAAAACACCGATGGAGTAACAGCACCGGACACTTAGAAAAATTTCTAGAGTAACAGCACTGGATGAGTAACAGCATGAGAGGAGTAACAACACCCAACACTCAAAAAATTTTCCAAACTAGAAGCATCAGAGGAATAACAACACCGGGTACTTAGAGAATTTTATGAAGTAACAACACCCAACACTTAGAAAATTTTCCAGAGTAACAGCATCGGAGGAGTAACAACATCTAAGGGGTAACAACATCCAACACTTAGAAAATTTTTTGGAGTAACAACATCATAGGAGTAATGGCACCAGGTACTTAGAAAAAATTACAGAGTAACACCACCCAACTCTTAGAAAAAATTTCCAAAGTAACAACACCCAACACTTAGAAAAATTTCTGGGGTATCAACATCGGAGGAGTAACAACATCGAAGGAGTAACAACATCCAACAATTATAAAATTTTCCGGAGTAGCAGCATCAGAGGAGTAACAGCACCGGTTACTTAGAAAAAATTTCATCTCTGCATAATTTCACACCAGTAGTAGTTCCTACAAAAAAAAAAATCAGTAGTAACAATATTTTATTTATATTACTATATATAGAGAAAGATTTTTTTTTTTTTAAATCAAAGATGCAGAGGAGGAATTATCTGCACTAACAACCTTCAGACCAGATTTTTCAGAGAGATGTTTAATGAAGGCATCCTTAAAATTTGGGCGGTGATACAGTCTCAAATGATGTCCGTTTACTATAAAATAAGCATGTGTATCCAATGAGAGCAAAGCTTTCCTTTGAAATCCTTAAAATGGGAATCGTAGAGTAATGCTCAATCTCCTCTATGAAACACCTTATTTTTAATAAATTTATCATTCCATTTTGTTCTCTGTTGTTGAATCGCAACAGTCCTCTAGACAGCCATTGAACGGATTTCATATAATTCATTTATCGATTCCAACCAGTGTTTCTGGGAATCTGACAAATCTAGTCCTACCTCAAGAGTTTTTCTGAGTGTACTAATCTCAAATTCTATTGGAAACAAGGGGTATTTACCATAAACCAACTCAAATGGTGAAAACCCTGTTGTATTCTGCCATGTTGTTATGTATGCCCAGAGAGCTTCAAGAAGTTTTTCAACCCAATCTCGACGATGTCTTGCAACAGTCTTTGTCAAGATATTTTCCAATACCTTGTTCGTGCTTTCCACCTGACCATTCACCTGGGGATGATACAGAGATGTGACTCTATGTTTTACTCCATATTTCTGCATAAGCCTCTCTATCATGTGTGATGTGAATTGCGCTCCTCCATCTAAAACAATCTCTCTCAGAGAACCATAACGAGCAAAAATATCTTCAAATAGAAAATCTGAAACAATCTGCTATGTTTCTTTCACAACAGCCTTGGCTTCCACCCACTTAGTCAAATAGTTCATGCAAACCAAAATGTGGACCTTCTGATGTGAAGGTGGGTTCAACGGACCAACAAAATCGATAGCCCACTTTTCTAAAGGTTCAAGGACTACCTGGGGCTACAATGACATTTCATCTGATCGACCAGGTTGACCCATCCATTGGAAATTGTCACATCCATGGATGTTGTCTCATGAATCCTGGAAGATAGAGGGACAATAATATCCCATCTATAATACCTTATGCCCTGTCCTCTTATCTGCAAAATTCCCTCCGCAAGGACCATCCTAAGCAACCTTCAATAGTTCATAGATGTCATCCTCAGATACGCAGTGACGAACTTGCTGATCGACCCTTGTATGAAAGAGATATCATGCTATCCAAGAGTATCAGGCACTATGATGAATGCTCTTTCGTTGTTCCCTTTATGACAAATGACAAGGAACCTTTCCTATAGCAAGATAGTTAGCAATATCTGCATACCATGGAGGATTAGTGGAAATTGAAAAAAATATGTTCATCTAGAAAACTGTCCTCTATGGGTGTGCCTTCGTCATTATTATCCAATCTAGACATAAAATCAACAACTACATTATCCTTCCCTAGTTTATCTATTATTGTAATATCAAATTCTTGAAGCAATAGCAACTATCTTGTAATGCGACCAGGGATGATAGGTTTATTCATCAAATACCTGATTGTTGCATGATCAGTATGTACGAAAGTAGGATATCCAGTGATATAGTGTCGAAATTTGTTGATGGCATAGATAATAGCCATGAATTCCTTTTTAGTTATCGTGTAGTTTAGTTCAACAGGAGTCAAATTCTTGCTAACATAGTAAACTAAATATGGTTTCTTATCTTCCTGTTGTCCTAGAACTACCCCAACTGTCGTCTAAGAGTCATCGGCAAGGATGTGAAATGGGAGTGCCCAATCCATTCCTCATAGGATCAGAGCTCCACAAACAAGTTCCTTGATTTTTGTAAAATTTTCTTCACAATCATCTATCCAAGAAAATTTTTCATCTTTAGTTAGTAGATGAAAAAGTGGGGATGCTATTTTAGAAAAAAATTCTATAAAACGCTTGTAATAGCCAGTGCAACCAATAAAAATACGTACATGTGTGGGTGTCTTAGGTACAGGAAAATGAAATATTACCTTTACCTTGGCCAGATCAACTCGAATCCAACCAGCCAAGAGAACGTGTCCCCAAACTATTCCTTCTTCCCTCATCATGTGACGTTTAAGTGTACTCAGAGAGACATGGGTCTCCTTGCATCTTTCGAGTACTTTTTCTAAATTTTCCAATCCTTCTTCATATGAATTCTCGTATGGATTAAATTCATTCATATAAA
Source organism: Pinus albicaulis (assembly GCA_034641835.2). Classification (NCBI taxonomy): domain Eukaryota; kingdom Viridiplantae; phylum Streptophyta; class Pinopsida; order Pinales; family Pinaceae; genus Pinus; species Pinus albicaulis. The sequence continues at coordinate 596,253,523 of CM076580.1, forward strand.
TCTCAACGTTGTTGTCAACTAGATCAGAAAAAATCCCCAATATTTCCCTTTGGAATGTTGCACGCGCATTACAAAGACCGAATGGAAGGACTTGGTATGCAAAGGTTCCCCAAGGACATGTGAAGGTGGTTTTATCTTGGTCCTCAGGGGCTATCCGTATTTTATTATACCTACTAAACCCATCAAGGAAGGAGAAAAACTTCCTTCCGACCAAGGTATCCAGGACTTGGTCAATGAACGGCAAAGGAAAATGGTCTTTCTGAGTTGCTTTGTTCAATTCTCTATAGTCCACACAAATTCTCCATTTACCATTATTTTTAGGAACAATAACCATCGAATACACCCACTAGCTTTCCAAGATGGGGTAAATGAATCCTACATCCAGCAAATTTTGAAGCTCATATTTGACAATGTTCTTTAAGGCGGGGTTCATTCTTCTCCAGGGTTGTCTTACAAGATGACAATATTATTTGGTGTATATATGATGAGTGCATAAATTAGAAGGAATCCCCTTCATATCTATATAATCCTAGGTGAAGGCTTCCTTATTGATCTGAAAATGGGTTGGATAACTTGTAATGCTTTTCAAGAACCTCCCACTTAGTTAAACAAATAAAAGATCTAGCTTATACTTGACTTTTGTGGAATTTTATGCCTAAAACAGGTGTATTTTTTTTTTATTTTTTAAGTGCTTTAAGACCATTTGTTTTTGCTGATATTAAGCATGATAAATAGCCATATAATTTTTTATCACTCATATTGAACCTCGGGCTGAGAGAGGCAATCTCAAGGTAACCTCAAACCACGCTTAGCCAAGTAGCTAGCCCTACTAGGCCAGGAGAGGGCTCTATCTGTATAGAACACAGTCAAGATGACCGAGGAAAGAAGATTTTAGGCTAGGTATAGTAGCTCAGGGTTTTGATTTTTATTTTGTAGGGTTTGTTGGATCAAGAGGAGTCAAACAGCTAGGGCAAGGAAATTAGGTCAAAATTTCTAGGGGTTCTAGGGGGAAAGATAGGTAGAAGGCTTGACATGAAAAGATGATTATGGTGAGGTGGAAATACTGGTGAGGAGTTAGGAAAATCATACAAGATGGATTCTCCCTAAACTGAAGAAGATAAACAAATTATGCTAAACTTCCCAAATCAGAGCATGAAACATGAATTCTGTCTTTTTTAACTTGAAATTAAGCATATCATAGACATGAAAATGGTTTATGAGCTAAAAGTACATTCATTCAAATGATAAAAAAGAATAAACTATTTCAAACACTACATACCACATGGATCCCAAAGAAATAGCTACAAATTTCTATTAATGTCCAAGCCAAAATGATACAAATATGTCTCTTGAGATGCCCAAAGCTCCAAGTGAGTCCAACCATTACAATGACTGAGAGAATACATCAAATGGACCTCAAAACCACTCTCCCTAGCCTTAGGGAGTCGAATCCATGAGATAGGGATCAGTTTCACCTACTCCCAAACAGAATCTAAAGACTAGGAAAACTCAACAATTTTCCTCTAAAAGAGAGGAAACTGATTCATTTGACCTCTAGAAGACTTATCTGATGTATCTACCCTAGATAAAAGTTAAAACATGATATTTAAATTCACCATGACCACTTCATTTATTTTCTCATTTTCCCAAGTAAAAATTCAAAATTTTGCAAATGTTGATGAAAACTGCAATTTCTTGTTAAACGTGCAACGCCATGACAGAAAAAATGACCTATTTTGTATATAACTTTTGGAGGCCTTCCCGATGTCCAAATCAACTCCATGATATCCCATTGGAAAGATATATGAGTCTATTTTCCAAATATGCCTCCATTTTCCAAAATGGTGTCCATATAACCTGCCAAAATCCTATTCTCACAATATTGGTAAACACACCGCGCCAAGGCAAAAACAAGGGCAGAAACATGTTTTTTTGGTGGTTTTTTGCCTTTTTGAGGGACCGGTTCTCCTCCAAATCTTCTGAAAATTTCTGGAGTTAATGTCCTCATCATTTTGAACATGATGGTGGTGGCCATTTTTCATTTTGATGCCCCAAAAAAGAGCGCAGCACTAGTGGTGATGCGTGTTTAGCAAAATTTATGTTTGTCCAAATTGCCTAAAAATTCAAAAATGCACCATAGTGCCAAAAATGCCCAAAAATTGTCAAAATTGTGCGTTTACTTGTTTTATCAAGGGTTAGAGGTATGAAGAGACACCTTAGAAAGTATTTCTAACTTCCCCTTCTCCTTTTGCTCGGTCAAGGCTTGAATCTTTGCATGGGCTTGTTTGAGCTTGGCCCTTGCAATCTTGTTTCTCATGGCATAGTGCTTTGCCATCTTCCACTGAATATCATTGTCCCTCTTAGCCTTCTCCAGCAAGCCCTCCAAATGAAATTTGGCTCTATCAAGCCATGATTATCTATCTTTTCCAATCTCAAGGGCAAGCAACTCACTTGGAGTAAGTTGCTTTGCCAACTCAGCCTCTTCCTGTCTCTCACGGGTTAGAGCTCTCTTAAGCCCTATTGTCTTTGGTCTCTATCTTGGAGGCTGATCCTCCTCACCATCAAGCTCACCAAATCTTCCCAAGGTCTCTTCCAACAAAGCCTTAACCTTCCCTGCCTCTTTTTGAGCTTTGATGGTCCTGATCTCACCGATGATTTGCTTGGTCTTCAGTTGTTGATTTTCCTGCTCAAGGAAGTCAATTACATGTCGTGCTCTATAAATATTAGCTTGAAGCTCACTAATATTTGTATCTTTACTTATAATTAATGCATTGGTGATTCTAATCTCGTCCTCATCATCAAGGTCAATCAGCTGAAACTCCTGCTTAGTTTCATGCTTGTCCTCCTGCTCATCAATGATAGGCTTTGTAGCCTTTTCCTTGCCCTTTTCTACCTGTTTTTTTTATGAAGAAAGCATGGCCCATTTCACACCATGTGAAGCAAACACATGCATGTGGCCTCTCTAATAGGTCTTGGGAAATGGCTCCACATCAATCACATTAGCCCAAGTTGCCTCAATGTCCCTTTCACTGCTTGATGCTCAAATATCATGATGGGATGATGAAGGGTTATAGAAAGGTGAAGAATAAGGATCAACATGAGGTGAATGGATCTGACCTGGTGATAATGTATGAGTAGCAGGATGAGATGGAGAAGTGAATATGGGAGGATGAGATGATGAAGGGATATTCTGCTCATGATGATTAGGTGGGGTAGTGAAAAACTTCATTTGCAATGAAAGTGTCCCATGGGATATTCTTTTTCTCCAGCTGATGCATGACCAACATATTGATGAGGGAGTGGTGAAAAGGACTCTGCATTTGATGATTATAATCCATTTTTTTCACAATGAATGCCATCTTGTCAATGCTGCAGAAGAGATAATAAGGTAGGTGAAGCATTGTGAATCTAGTGAAGTGCATGAGGAGTCTGATATGGTATGATTAGAGTCAAGAAAACCTCCCCTCACAAGTGAAATACTTCATGATTATTTTCATCATGGGGACATATCGGTCAAGGAGATGAGAGAAAGGGAAAATTCACTTCTTCTCATCCTTGTATCTAGGTTTGAGGTATGGTTCATAATAGCTTAGATCAAGGTTTTCTTATTTAAACCATCTCTCTCCCACATCAAGAATCCCTGTAGCAGCTGCAATGGCATTGGTGGAAATTTCAAAATTAACCCCAACAAGAGTGACCTGCTTATGATGAAGGTTTGTGATGAATAACCTTGTCAACTCAGAGTGATATTGATTCTACTTCACCCTCTCACAAAACTCAAAACAACCAACATGCTTGAAACAAGAAATAGTGAGAGGAGAGGCCATGAGTTCCCTTGTAGTTATTAGTTCAAATCTATTAATTTTCCCTCCTTTGTGGTCATTTATCCTTGGTATTTGTGCCTCATCAACATCTGTATCTTCTTCTTCAGACATTTTTGAATTTTGACTTAGGAAACCTTAGGCTAAAAATGGAATGAGATGAAAGGAGAAGGAAATGATATGGCTAGCTTATATGGATGAAGGAAATGAGTGTAAATATAAAACCTAGGTTAATGAAAACCCTAGGGATTAACCATGCTTATGACTGATATGGGTTTAGGGAGGTGAACAAAGATATGGCTTTTGCAAAATGATAATGAACTAAAAACTAGGGTTTCATAAGTTATGATACTTTCAACTCTTGAAATGAACAATAAACATGTGAAAAGAGAGGTATTATATGGCCACTTACTAATTAAAACTCCTTGGAGAAATTTGTGAGGAAATTGGAGCTGGATGGAAGCGATGACAACCTTTAAAACAACCATTGTGTGAACGCGCAGCATTTCTGGGTAAGAGCATAGCGCCAGGAAGAACGCGCAGCGCAAAATTCTAAACATGCAGTGCCTTCGTTAATTACACTGGGATTTCAAGCTAAACACGCAGTGCGGCTGGGTGAGCGCACAACGCCTGGATGAACGTGTAGCGCCAACCTCCAAACACACAGTGTTTTGCAATTTCGGCCCAAACTTCTCAGTAACTCAGAATTTCTCTCTTGCTGAAAAATTTTGAAGGCTAGATGGCAATAATGACTTGTTTTAAAATGCTTAATGGGCTTTATAGCTTTAGTGAATTTGAATTACAATCCAAGTTACCCACTTTTCTAATGTTCTTTTTTCTTCTTTGACACTGATACTCTTTTTTTCTGACTTTTGGCACTGCAGGTTGATCAACTTGGAGTTTGGCTCTCTTTCTCACTTAGGCTAAACATAATTTCACTTTGACAGCTTTGGGATGGTATTTATTACATTTGAAAACATAAAATTACATTTGGAAAAATTGAAATAAATTACAAATTTGACTTTTCTACCAAAATGACATTTTGATATAAAATTCATTAAACCAAAATACAACTTTGAAAGTATAAATACATCATTATGATATTATCCAGTCCCTCTCATATATATGCTGACCTCATCTGAATGAAGGAATGACCTTGAAAAATGCAAAACCCTAATGACCTAATGGGACTGTTTTCTGACCTAACCTTTGAATGAGATTTTGACTTCCAAGCAAACAGAGAATTTCCATAGGTTTTGTTATGCTCAAGTAATCATGAGAATGTGTCAGCCAATATGATCTTCTGAGGGAGAAAAAATTTATTTGACAAAGACAACCACCAGCGGAACAATTTTGTGTCATGACCTAATGGAATGATAAAAAAATTATGCAGAATGGGACACCTAAAATGCACATGCAAATGTGTTTTTATCCCTAGTGGAAGTATACAAATACTGACACTAACATAATGTAGCAAATAAACATCAACACATAACAACAAATTTAATATAGGAGTTCACCCGAATATCATGGGCTACGTCTCCTTGAGCTATTGTCAAATTGACTTGGATCTTTGGGATTATGATGAAAATATTCTTTTACAAGTTAATAACTCAACTCCAATGGTTATCTAAAATGAACCAATGGGTTTATAATACCATCATACCCCTGTCATGGTTGTCATCACTCTAAAAATAGAACTAGGTTCCCTTAGACTTGACTCCTTCTATTAGTGCCATTAAGATTCCCTCAGCTTCAAAGTGGCACTAACTCCCTAAGAATTATTTTTATCTACCTAAAAACTCACCTACTATCTCTAGCACACATCATACCTCCAAAATGGATTGATCATTTTCTCAAAATGAGCACTGGTGCCCCAATCTAGGCCTCCATCCACTAAAGGTCCTAGGCTGCCCAAAACTTCCTTGTGGTTGTTCGACCTCCAAAATTCTTCAAATAGCTCTAAAAATCCTTTCATTGGATTCAAAATGTCAAAAATATTCAGAATAGAGTATTCACTTGTGGAAATTGGCCTTTGGTTGCTCTGATTTCACCTCCAACACCTGGTGGCACCCCCTGGCTCTAGGGTCACTGAAAAATTCCCTGAAGCATATTGACTTTCAGAAGTCCTCAAAAGCTTCTAAAAACTTCATCAATGGATTCAGAAGTATCAAAATAGTCATAAATGACTATTGGTTTGCTGAGAATGGATACTAGCTGCTTTGGATAGGCCTCATTCCCCTACTGGCACTTACTGGCCCTAGCCGCCCATGGAACTTCTCTGAAGCATCTCGGCCTTCAAAAGTCCTCTATAGGGTCTTCAAACCACACCATTAATTCCAAAATTTATGAAACATCCAAAATTGACTATTTTATTGTTGAGAAAGGTCTCTAACTGCATAGGCTAGGCCTCAAACTGCTGCTGGCCCATGGTGGCCCTAGTGGTCCCTAGAATTTATTTGAAGCAAAAACATGCTCAAAAGTCCTTTGACGGCTTTGCAACCCTTGCCAATGAGTCTGGAATGTTTGAGATAGTCAAAAAATTTAAACACACACATGGTGAATGAGCAAGTAAACACACACATAGGAAAGATAGGCGATTTGCTTTACTATTAACCATAGATGTGATTTTATAGTACATTAGGTGTGACCCTTGGATTCCATTCCATGTGGTCTCTTGGACTCCATTTGTCCATTCACCTTCCACACCTAGCCGGTGAGGATTAGGTGTCCAACATTCCCCCCCTTAATCCGAAGGCGTATGTGTGAGTCCAAGAAGAGAGTTGTAATACAAATATGCAAAGTATGCATGGCAGCACTTAGGCTGAATCATCTCTCTGCAATGTAGGCATAAAGAGGTCTATGAAGATCCTTAAACCATATGGTCTATGAAGATCCTTAAACCACCTCTTTATGCCTACATTGCAGAGAGATGATTCAGCCTAAGTGCTGCCATGCATACTTTGCATATTTGTATTACAACTCTCTTCTTGGACTCACACCTTCGGTGGGGGACATAATCCTCCATGATGACGTGGAAGGCGAATGGAAAAAAAGGAGTCCAAGAGACCACTTGGAAGATGAATCCAAGGGTCACCTAATGTACTATAAAAGCACATCTATGGTTAATAATAATATAACTCACGCTTATCCTTCAGTTCTGTCTTTCTGTTTATATGTGTTCTCCATTCACCATGCATGTGTTTAATAGAAATTGACTATTTTCACTCTCAGAATGGATGAATCTAGCTCAATATAGAGCCTAAACTGATTTTTCCCATTGTCTCCACATTTACCGCCAAATAAACTGTCAGCATTAAATCTGAGCATTTGGGGTGGCCACATGTCATAAACTCCATGGTCAAGTTAAATTTTGGAGCGAAATCGTTCGCACTTAACCCACACCTGAAACTCGCCATGTGACAAGTTATAAAACGATTGGCAGTTAGTGAAACCCAATGCACATAAACTGCGCGTTAACACAACAGTCTAAGTAATCGTTTCCTGAGACCCCACCATGTGACCATAGAAACTGCGAAGTTTTGCGGATGGTTGTGAATAATTTTACGCTGGTGGTTCTGGGCCTAAGGCCATATGGGAGGGGTTGGCCCCTCTCCAAACCCAAAATATGAAACAATTACACATTAAATAAAATGAAAAGACATTATGGTTAAGAAAAAAAATTGGCAAAGACGGTTAAATGCTATACATGCATGTGGGGAGCTCTCGGGGTCGAGCCCTGGTGACCCACACAAAATTTTACAACAATTTCTGGGGCCACGTGGTGGCCTTCAGACCTGCCATGTGGTGGTTTCCCATTGACCAAAACCACAAATCGTAGATCCCATCTACAAATAGCATCCTAACACTTGTCATAATATTACTGGCCTAGAAGGAATATTCTAGGAATATTCCCTATAAAATTCTCATTTTTTTACTTTTCAAAACCCAGTCAAACTTGGTCAAAAGCCAAAAATTGTAGTTTACTGGACTTTTCAAATCACGATAACTTCTTCATATGATGTCAATTTTTTGAACCATTCACAGCGCCAGAATTAGGAAGACGATATCTATCTAGTCACTCAGGTTCGGCACACTTCCAAACACTTTGAAAATTGAGCTATCACTTAGGTCCTTGATCCAAATCTAATCACACCTCCCCATTAGAAATATTTTGGACCCCAAAAGAATGATTACATGATCTGTTCAGTAGACAAGAGTACATCACCCTCACTTTTTCAGCCTCCATACACTTTGCCTTGCTTGGATTAGTGCCTTTGAACCACAACTCGAAGGTAGTCGACACTTCCCTTCCTGAATGCTCTTGTCCTCCTGTCAAGAATTGTCTTCCTTGAACCCACCTAGAAATTTCTGGCGAGAAATTCATAGAAGGCAGTTTAACATCATTTCCTTGATCATTGATCCAATTTGGATCAAACAAACATAATTTTCCAACATAAATTCATACATAACTGAAATTTTCATATGTACAAATGAATGTATGTCTTACTGTGTCAAGAAATCAAACCACTTCTTACCAAGCCACTTCGACGGCGACTTTTGCGGCTGAAAATATTGTTCATGTGAAACAACTGTTCTCACATCAATAATGGAATCTTTGGTTCCAATTTCGCCTGTATTTTTATCCTCTTGCCTCATGTGCTTAGGATGATTAGTTGGATGCAATGTCCAATATTGGGCAAAAACATGTCCCTATCTCTAGCAATGTGTGCAAGTATTTTGCACCTTCTTTGCAAGTTGCCTTTTCTTCAACTGTTTCCTGTATTCCTTCTTCCTCTTCCAACATTTTGAAACAACATGGTTACACAGACCACAATATGCACAGCAACTCTTTCTTACATTCAAGCATGCATATTTGACATGCTTATCAGAAACATAATCAACTTGACTATGGGAAGAATTATACCTCAAATGCTGCTTTGCATGTCCATATTTTTTACCTTCATGAGGAGACAAACTTGTAGAGGCTCCAGCTTCGCCATAACCTGCATATGTAGACACATCTTACTACAACATAGGCTTCAAACAATGGCAGTCAACCTGAAAACAAACTTGACATGTTTGTGGTTTAGAACTGGAACAAAAGTTCTCCTTGAAGTTGTCTCACATGCCTTCATGGCTTTGTAGTTTTTGCCATAAGATTGAACATAACCAAGACCAAATTTCTTAGGTCTTTCCTCAACCAAAATAGGATCAATCATGCCTTGTGCATGTTTTCCTATACCCTTGCCTTCATAGCCCATTTTAAACATTAGCTTGGACCCTATACCTCTAGTGTGATTTTCAAATGAACCAACACATCTATCTGAAGATGAAATTGAAGACAAATTTGAGTGAATTAACTCTACTTCACGCATGTTCTTCGTTAAGGCCTCTTGGGCTTGATGGAGCTGCATCTCCAACTCATGCATTCTTTGAAGAAGTCCTTCTTTCTCTTGCTTCATAGAAACCAATTGCTCATGAAGTCTAGTGTTTTATCTTCTATCTTCATACAAAATTTGCACCATATCCTTCAAGACGTAGAATTCTCGCTTCATGTCTTCATCGAAGAATCTTTTGAAGGAGGAGGATTTTGAAACCTCACTTGATGAATTTTTCATCATAATGTCAATGAACAAAATAACTTCAATCAACAATTCCAAAGCTTTCAAAAACAATTGACAAAGCTTTTGAACAAAATGGTTGTAGAATCAATCTCTTCTTCAAGCAGCCTTTTACAAACACCCTCTTGTGCTTCAAGGGTTGCCTTGAGGTCCTTTGGGTAAGGAAGATGCCTTCAACCCTTCTTCCTTCTTGTCCTCTTCTAGACTTAGCTAACAGTAGCTTCCCCTTCACCTCTAGCAAACTCAAAATTGTAAACAACAATCAGTTTGGAAACAGTCAAATTATTTAACAGTGCAAACACCTTTTAAGTCAACAAGCAACCTTGTGCTATGTCAAGCAAGAAACTTAGTGCTCTGATACCAACCCGATCTGAAAATGGGTTGGATAACTTGTTATGCTTTTCAAGAACCTCCCACTCAATTAAAAAAATAAAAGATCTACCTTATACTTGAATTTTGTGGAATTTTGTGCTTGAAACAAGTGTATTTTTTTTAACTGTTTAAGTGCTTTAAAACCATTTGGTTTTTTTGATATTAAACATGAGCAATAGCCATATAATGCAAAAAATAAACATCAACACATAACAACAAATTTAATATAGGAGTTCACCTGAATATCATGGGCTACAAAATCCTATAGTAAATTTATTGTTATGTGTTAATGTTTATTTGCTGCATTATATGGTTCTTTCTCATTTTTAATATCAACAAAAAAAAAATGGTCTTAAAGCACTTAAACAGTTAAAAAAAAATACACATGTTTCAAGTATAAAATTCTGCAAAAGTCAAGTATAAGCCAGATATTTTATTTTTTTAACTGAGTGGGAGGTTCTTGAAAAGCATAAAAATTTATCCAACCCATTTTCATATCAGGTTGGTATCAGAGCACTAAGTTTATTGCTTGACAGAGCACAAGGTTTCTTTTTGACTTGAAAGGTGTTTGCACTATTAAAGAATTTGACTATTTGCAAACTTATTGTTGCTTACAATTTTGAGTTTGCCAGAGGTGAAGGGAAAGATACTATTACCTAAGTCCAGAATATGACAATAAGGAAGAAGGGATGAAGGCATATTCCTTACCCAAAGGACCTCAAAACAGTATAAGCACAAGGATGATCTAAAAACTGCTTGAAGAGATTGACTCTACAACCATTTTGTTCAAAAGCTTTTGTCAATTATTTTGAAATGTTTTAGTTTTATTGAAGTTATTTTGTTCATTGACTATGACTTCATCAAAGTGAGGTTTAATCCTCCTTCACAATATTCTTCGATGAATACATGTGAGACCTCTACATCTGAAAGGATATGGTACAATATGTATATGAAGATAGAAGAAGCAACTAGGAAAAATAGGAAAATCGGTGCTATGAGCAAGATAAAGAAGGACTTCTTCAAATAATTCATGAGTTAGGTAAAACACTGAAAATTTGCTCATGGCAATTAATTCACTCAAATTTCTTTAGTTCCTCTTCGGAGAAATAGAATGTATTGTTCATTTGAAAATCACACTAGAAGGTATAGAATAAAATGAAAATGTTTAAGATGGACAATGAAAATCAAGTCTAGGAAAACATGCACAAGGCATGATTAATCCTATTTTGGTTGAAAAAATACCTAAGAAATTTGGTCTTGGTTATGTTCAATCTTATGGAGAACACTCCAAAGCCATGAAGGCATGTGAGACAACTTCAAGAAGAACTTTTGTTCCAAATTCGAAACCACAAACATGTCAAGTTTTTTTTCAAGTTGATTGCCATTGTTTGAAGCCTATGTTGCAGCAATATGTGTGTACACATGCAGCTTATGGTGAATCTGGAGCCTCTACAATTTCGTCTCCTCATGAAGGTAAAAAATATGGACATGCAAAGCAATATTTGAGGTATAATTCTTCCCATAGTCAAGTTGATTATGTTTTTGATAAGCATGTCAAATCTCCATGCTTGAATGGAAGAAAGAGTTGTTGTGCATATTGTGGTCTGTGTAACCATGTTGTTTCAAAATGTTGGAAGAGGAAGAAGGCATACATGAAATAGTTGAAGCGAAGGAAACTTGCAAAGAAGGTGCAAAAGACTTGCATACGTTTCCAGAGAAAGGGACATGTTGTTGCACAATGTTGGACATTGCACCCAACTAATCATCCCAAGCACGTGAGGCAAGAGGATAAAAATATAGGCGAAATTGGAACTAAATGTTCCATCATTGATGTGAGAATAGATGTTTCACATGAAGAATATTTTCAGTAGAAAAATTTGTCGTGGAAGTGGCTTGGTAAGAAGTGGTTTGACTTCTTGACATAGTAAGACATATTTTCATTTGTACATATGAAAATTTCAATTATGTATGAATTTATGTTGGAAACTTATGTTTGTTTGAGCCTCCTTGGGTCGATGATCAAGGAAATGATGTTCAGCTACCTTCTATAAATTTCTTGCCAGAAATTTCTAGGTGAGTTCAAGGAAGACAATTCTTGACAGGAGGACAAGAGCATTCAGGAAGGGAAGTGTCAACTACCTTCAAGTTGTGGTTCAAAGGCACTAAGCCAAGCAAGGCAAAGTGTATGGAGGCTAAAAACGTGAGGGTGATGTACTCTCATCTATTGAACAGATCAAGTAATCAGTATTTTGGGGTCCAAAATATTCCTAATGGGGAGGTGTGATCATATTTTTATCAAGGACCTAAGTGATAGCTAATTTCAAAGTGTTCGGAAGTGTGTCGAACCTGAGCGACCCGATAGATCTCGTCTCCCTGATTTTGGTGCCACAAAAATTTCAAAATACCGACACCATGTGAAGAAGTTATCATGATTTGAAAAGTCCAGTAAACTACAATTTTTGGCTTTTGACCAAGTTTGACTGGGCTTTGAAAAGTCAAAAAAAATTCTAGGGAATATTCTTGGAATATTCCTCGAAATATTCCCCAAAATATTCCTTCTGGGCCATTAATATTGTGACAAGTGTTAGGTGCTATTCTCAGATGGGTGGTACGATTTGTGGTTTTGGCCAATGGGAGGCTGCCACATGGCAAGGCCTTGAGGCCGCCACGTGGCCCAAGAAATTGTTGCAAAATTTTGTGTGGGTCATCGGGGCTCGACCTTGAGACCTCCCCGCATGCACGCAGAGCGTTTAATCGTCTATACCAACTTTTTTTCTTAACCATAATGTATTATCATTATATTTAACATGTAACGGTTTCATATTTGGGGTTTGGAGAGGGTCCATCCCCTCCCATATGGCTTTAGGCCTAGAACCACCGACGTAAACTTATCAAGAATTGTTCGCAAAACTTTGCAGTTTATATGGTCACATGGCGAGGTCGCAGGAAATGGTTACTCTGACCATTGTGTTAATGCGTGGTTTATGTGCATTGGGTTTCACTAACCGCCAACTGTTTTATAACTTGTCACATGGCAGGTTTCAGGCGCGGGTTAAGTGCCAATGGTTTCACTCCAAAATTTAACTTGACTGCAGAGTTTATGACATGTGGCCACCCCAAACGGTCAGATTTAATGTTGATAGTTTATTTGGCGGTCAAATTGGATCGCGCCCCAAATTTGGGGATTTTCCCTATTTTAACTGCAATTAAGTGCAATTCACCATTTTTGATGGAGGATTTTTAAGGGACACTGGGCAAAATCAATTTAGGCTCTATCGTGAGCTAGATTCATCCATTATGAGAGTTCCAATAGTCAATTTCGACTATATCATACATTCCAAGCTTATTGGTGAGGGTTTCAGAGCCATTAGAGGACTTTTGAGCAGGTTTTCGCTTCAGAGAAGTTCTAGTGACCACTAGGGCCACCATGGGCCAACAGGAGTCTAAGGCCTAGCCAGTGCAACTAGAGGCCTTTCTCAACAATCCAATAGTTAATTTTGGATGTTTTAGACATTATGGAATTAATGGTGTGGTTTGTAGAGCCTTTAGAGGACTTTTGAAGGCCTAGATACTTCAGAGAAGTTCCAGGGGCCACCAGGGCCAACAAGTGCCAACAGGGGAATGAGACCTATCCAGAGCAGCCAGTATCCATTCTCAACAAACCAATAGTCATTTCAAAATGTTTTGATACTTATGAATCTATTGATGGATTTTTTAGAATATTTTGAGGACTTCAGAAATTTTGTATGCTTCAGGGAAGTTTTCAGTGACCCTAGAGCTACGGGGTGCCACCAAGTGTTGGAGGCGAAACCAGAGCAGCCGAAGGCCAATTTCTGAAATTGAATAGTCATAATTTATTAAAACCACACCATTAGTTCCAAAATGTTTGAAACATCCAAAATTGAATATTCGGTTGTTGAGAAAGGCCTCTAGCAGCACTGGCTAGGCCTCAAACTGCTGCTGGCTCACGGTGGCCCTAGTGGTCCCTAAAACTTCTCCGATGAAAAAACCTACTCAAAAGTCCTCTGATCACTCTAAAACCCTCACCAATGAGTCTCGAATGTTTTAGATAGTTGAAATTTACTATTGGCACACTCAGAATGGACAAATCTAGCTCAAGACAGAGCCTAAACTGGTTTTTCCCAGTGTCCCCTAAAAATCCACCACCAAAAATAGTGAATTGCACTTAACTGCAGTTAAAATAGGGAAAATCCCTAAATTTGGGGTGCGCTCCACATTTACCACCAAATAAAATGTCGGCATTAAATCTAGCCATTTGGGGTGGCCACATGTCATAAAATCCGCGAAACCGTTCGCACTTAACCCGCGCCTGAAACCCACCATGTGACAAGTTATAAAACAGTTGGCGGTTAGTGAAACCTAATGCACATAAATCGTGCGTTAACACAACAGTCGAAGTAACCATTTCCTAAGACCCCACCATGTGACCATATAAACTGCGGAGTTTTTCAGACAGTTTTAGATAAGTTTACGCCGGTGGTTCTGGGCCTAAGTCCATATGGGAGGGGTTGGCCCCTCTCCAAACCCCAAATATGAAACCGTTACATCTTAAATAAAATGCAAAGATATTATGGTTAAGAAGAAAATTTGGTGAAGACAATTAAACGTTATGTGTGCATGCGGGGAGGTCTCGGGGTCAAGCCCCGACGACCACACAAAATTTTGCAACAATTCCCTAGGCCACATGGTGGCCTCCAAGCCTGCCATGTGGTAGCCTCCCATTGGCCAAAACCATAAATCGTACATCCCATCTGTGAATAGCATCCTGACACTTGTCATAATATTACTGGCCCAGAAGGAATATTCCAAGAATATTCTAGGAATATTCCTTGGAATATTTTCTTATTCCCTGGAATATTTTCTTTTTTTTTACTTTTCAAAACCCAGTCAAACTTGGTCAAAAGCCAAAAATTGTAGTTTACTGGACTTTTCAAATCGTGGTACTTCTTCATACAGTGTCATTTTTTCGAACCGTTCGCGGCACTGGAATTAGGAAGACGAGATCTATCCGAACGCTTAGGTTCGACAGACTTCTAAACACTTTGAAATTTGAGCTATCACTTAGGTCCTTGATACAAATTTGATCACTTATGGTTTCAAAGAAATTTTAGGAGATGTTTTGCCTGGGATTCTCAAATATTCGGGTTGTTGTTAAATTTTTTTCCCAGTTTTATTTAATTGGGACTACTATCGTGGGACAAAGTCGTAGGCATGTTCTCAATTTCATCTTCTGGATTAATATTTTCCTACATTTCACAGCTCATAGCATATTCCATAATCCGACGAGTTGAATCAGAAATAGAACAGGGATCGCTAATAAAAGTGTTAATATTTTCATCCTTTTTTTCTGTTTTGAATTGAATAGCCTTCCTAATGGTAAGGAGCGATCTAATCTCTTCATTTTCAGGTTCGGATCGTTCCATTGGTAGAGGTTTTCATCTTAATGATGGTTTCTCTAATGGGCTTGGTTCTGTAGAAGGATAAATAGTGAGGTTCTTCATAAACTTCCCATTAGATATAACCATATTTCCAGACCGACACCCAATATAAGTATCTTCATTTGCAAGCCAAGGTATTCCTAGAATTAAGGGATGGCCACGAGCTAGGGAATTTGTTTGTAATACTAAGAGATCCACGGGATAGTACCATGATTCTACTAAATTGTAATGTCCTCAAACTTCCCTACTGGTCTTACTGTAGATATATCTGGAAATTACAAAACAGTAGGTGTAGGTTTAAGGTTTCTAAGACCCAATGTGTGCATAGTTTCAGAAGTAATGACATTTGTGGCAGCACCCAAATCTACCAGTACATTTTGGATTTCAACCCCGTTAATTTGTACTGTCAGAATTGGATTCCCTAAGTCCCCATATTTTACAGGCGTAAATTTTCCCAGCATGATGTCAAACAATTTTCCCATCACAAGGATGGTAAGTGGGTCCCTTGATTTCTTTCCAGGATTTTTAGAACACTATTATTTGAGTGTTTTCGCATAGATTGGAGCAGGATAATTTTAACAAATAAATTTTGTAATACCCTTAGAAATTCAAATTTTTCTATCGGGATATGTTTACTCAAGGCCTATCTTTCAGGATAGGGTGTATTGACTTGGCGTTCCTGGTAAACAGTAGGTTGAGGAGGTGTTTGATTTCCAATGTCTTGGTTTTTTTTATCCTCAATTGTTTTTGGTTATGGTTTCATGACCTCACCGTCAACTTGTTCAATGATAATGGGTGAAGTTTGAGCATTCACTACCCGCTCGGATCGTAAACTTATTCCATTAAACTCTGTGGTAGAGATTTTTTATGAAGGAAGGTTGAGAGTGTCAGCTTTTTGAAGTCCCTTTTTGTTAGGATTTGGATTGGGTTGGATGGGAAGCTAAGGTCGAAGGGGTGGATTACTAGGATAAATATTAGAAGGCAACTTAAGTTGTTGTTGTGGAATAGGTTGGGAAAATTTTCTAGGAGGAAAAGATCCACGTCAGTTCTAGGTCCATGAAGGGTTCGAAATAGTCTGAGGGAACCATGGTTGCCAAGGTGGATATTGAAAATATTAAGGCCACGCAAGTGAAAAAGGTACAGACTGGGGACCAATATTCAAATTATTGAAATACTGAGAAGGGTCTTGAGGCATACCTTGATTCATGTTTGGTGGTCGTGGCTTCCATGGCTTCTTAGATCCCATGAAGTACACTTGATCCACTGCACTCTCTTCACTTTCTCCTTGAAATATTGCCTTCAATCCTAGTAAGGAAGGGCATGAGCTAGTTGTATGACTCTATTCACAAATTTCACATGCTTCAACTGTGTTCAATGGAAATTCCTTTGGCAGATGTTTCTTTCTACATTGTGGGCAGAATATGGCCATGGTCTTCTCCAATTCCATATGCTTCTACTTTTCTTGCAACGTGTCCATCTAGGCAGATAGTGTACTCAAGATATCGGTCCTCATATTATCCAGCAGATTCCAAATTTCTACCTTTGTAATCCCTCCAGTGGATGTTTTTTCTGACCGAATCCCTTTTATATTTCTCGAATCCCATCGTGAACACTGGATGTAAAACTAACAAATAGTATTGAAATCTTCTTTCGATATATCCCCTTTTCCCACTATGTTTAAAATCTCTAGAGAGTCTTCCCTTAATGCCCAGAGAAGGATGATTTTCAAAATATCTTTGTCCAAGTTACTATGTCCTCACCTCTGCGATGTATATTTATATCGTTCCACATAATCTTCCATATTCTCATCTTCTTTTTGTATACACTTGAAAATTTATTCCTTGATATCACGGGATTTAAAATAATCTTGATACTTCTCCAGAAAAAAAAAATAAAAAATAAAGAAAAAATAAATAAATAAATCCATGTCATCCCATGAGGAGATATTTTTATCCCCTAAACCCATGAACCATCGCAAGGTTGTTCCCTTCAACGTTGTAGGGAATATATTTAATTTATGAGCATCACCGATATAGTCGTACCCCCGACAGAAGAAATCAAATTCAAAGAGGAATGTATCAGGGTCTTCAAAGGAAAGCCAATGAAAATTGGGTAAAGTTGTCAAAGGGATAGGTTTCATTGGTACATCACCTCTTATGTGCCCAATTTGGAAATAAATAGAGGAAGTTGCAGGTGCCATAAATATCCTCCAATACTCACCTGGGAATTCGACTGGTTCTGCAATAGATGATTGAGTTAATTCAACCACAGGAGGTTTCACAACACTTTCTCGGTCTCGTGGCGACGCAAACTCCTTTAGAAGTTCTTCTTCCCCATTAGAATTGTTTAATTCCTTATATCCCATGCTTGCGGTTTCCTCTCCTTCTACTGACAACAGGGGTGTTTCTTCTACTGATACCATGTTTACTTATTCTTCTTTTTTTGAAAGGGTTTTCTTTGGTACTGTGGATAGAACTGGCTGCATGACAAATTGCCCCTCTGATTTCACCTGAGTCCTTACCCTGACATCAACTTGTGAAGATTCTTCTGATTCATCCTTCGTGATAAGTTTTTGGATATAGGTGATCATTCCCAAATCCTTTCTTCCTTTCTCTGGGGGTCCTCCTCTACCCCTTTTATTTGGATCTGTGTTCATACAATTGATGAGGAGAAAAAAATTTAAATAAAAACTGCTATGCTTGGGACCTAGAGCAGGGAAAGAGAAATTCCCTCCCCAGGACGAGAGATTGGATTTTTAATGAAAAGAAAATAAATAAATCAAATCAATGAAATATTATGCTTGGGACCAAGAGCAGGGTAGCATTTCCCTCCTTAGGATGAGAGATTGGGCCCTAAGAAATCAGCAGAAATAAAAGCAAAGAAAAACGACCAATGCTCAAGACCTAGAGCATAGTAGCATTTCACTCCCTAGGATGAGAGATTGGTTCCTAAGAAATCAATCAAAAATAAAAACATAACAACTATACTCATGACCTAGAGCTGGGTAGCATTTCTCTCCCTAGGACAAGATATTGATCCTTAGATCAATATGAATCGTGTTCAGTGCACCTTTTTTCAACCTCCCCGGAAATGACGGAAAAATGTTGATGTCCAAGTATGAATGATTATTCAAACCCTTCTCCACATTAATTATCAATACAGGTGCATCATTTCTTTCAAGGTTAACGCATAAAATATATGCAAATGACAATAGCACAATTCTATATCAATTGTGGATTCGATAAATTAAGCAAAGCAACAATCATTGTAACATCAATAAAATGTAGAAATTTAATACAAAATATGTCTTGCCTAGATTCTCCTGATCTAAAAATTATATGCCACTGTTAAATATAGAATCGCTTCTACAAAATCTTTGCGGAATTTAAAACACAGTCGCTAATAGCAATATCATGAAGAAAGATCAATCACACATAGCACAGATAATTTACTCTGGGGAAAGCATAAAGCTAAAAACCCCACTATCTTCTATTATGTATTATATCATGGATCATGAAACAATTACATACAAAGCTCCAATCCAAGAGCTCTCAGTACAATAGTTAACTATCTCACACTATCTTACAAAAATAGGCAAGTTCCTTAGCCAATTTACTGCCTCCAGACAGCCTGCCTCCATTGTGCAATCTCAACTAATACCAATCCCTGAATGAATGGAATCCCACTTTCCTTGATTTCTCAATCCTCATGGCACATCCAATGTGTGTGTGGTTGCATGTGTGCAACCGATAATGTCACAACTGATATTCAATCTGTCCCTTTCACCTACATCTCAACTAGGACTCCATTGGATCTGACATGCATGTATTTAATAGTAGTAAATCTTCATTTTCATGTGAGGCCACTAATTTTGAATTAATTTACTTGATATCTCACTAGTGTATCTTTAGTTACAACTAGCACAACTGAGTTTAACTCACTTAACTGAGTTTAACTATTTTACAACTTTCATAACTACACTTCCAACTCTATTACAACTTTGAATCACTCAATTACAACTATTTCCACTTGCATGTCCCACCTTCCAACCACTCAACTCAAAATTCCTATAGCTAACTGATTTTCCACTTCTATTAACTATTTCCAAGTGCTCATTGAGAATAGATTATTCTTTATTCTCCAACTAATATTAATGGATAATAATAGTCTACATGCATCTATAAATATACATGCAATCTATAAATATAACTTGCACATACATCTATAAATATAATTTTCTCATGCATCTATAAATAAACATCCATCTAAAAATATCCTAAGGCTCCATCCTAGTGTAGGTGCATAATTTTCACTAGGATCTTCTTGTTGAATCTCAACCCTCCATCTCAACAAGAAAGGGATTATCCTTCACCCTGATCTTGTCTCTATGGTATTCAAATTTGCTCCTAGTGAGTTCCTTCGTAAGAATATCTACATCCTAATCTTCCATAGGAATGTACTAAAGCAACATGATCTTCCTCTGCACACAATCTCTGATATGATGATACTGAATATCTATATGCTTAAATCTATCATGAAACACATGATTAATCGAGATTTTAATGCAACTCTGATTATCAAAATGAATCATTGTCAGATCTAAATGAGAACCAAACAAACCAACCAAGATCTTTCTCATCCAGATAGTCTCACATACAGCTTGACTAGATGCCAGGTATTCCACTTCCACTGAACTGAGTGTCACAGATCTTTGCTCCCTGCTGTACCAAGAAATAGATGTAGATCCAATGCTAAAGATCCCCCCTGATGTTCTCTTTCTGTCTGATGGGCTGCAGCCCAATCTACATCCGTGAAGCCATGCAACTTCACCTCCTCAGTCTATCTGTACCACGAACCATACTTAGATGTGCCCCTTACGTATCTCAGGACATGCTTGCCCACCTTCCAAAAGATCTTGATAGGCTTAAACATCACTTGACTCAGCTGGTCAACCGCATAGCAAATGTCTGGTCTCATGTTCACTAGATACATTATCGAACCCACTAACTGTCGATAGATAGTAGCATCCACTACCTCTCTAGAAGTAGCATCCTCTTTCCTCCAGTTTCCTGGAATAGGAGTATCCATGGGTTTGCAGCCCTCTATTCAAAACTTACCCAATATCTCCCTTGCATACTTTCCTTGAGACACAAAAAGTTCACCATCTCGCTGCCATATTTCCAATCCAAGGAAATAATGAAGGAGGTCCATATCCTTCATCTCGAACTCCTTTGCAAGGTCCCCCTTGCATGAGTGTATTGGCTGCTCATCACCAGTCAATATTAAATCATCAACATAAATAAAAATTATTAAAATCTTACCTTTCACCACAATTTGGTATAGGTTTGCATCCGCTTCACTTTTGGTGAAGCCCAGTCTAGTGAAATAGATGTCTATCCAAGTGTACCAAGAACGGGGTGCTTGCTTCAGCCCATATACCGCTCTTTTGAGTTAGCACACATGCGACTCGCTACTGAAGATCTCAAATCCTTTAGGTTTTTCTATGTACACCTCTTCCTCAATGATCCCATTGCGAAACGTAGTCTTCACATCCATCTGATGAATGCGCTAGCCCATCTACACTGAGAGAGCAAGGATGGTCCTTATGGAAGAATACCTTGTGACAAGTGCAAAGGTTTCTTCATAATGTATCCCCTCAATCTGTGAGAAGCCCCAAGCCACAAATCTAGCCTTTTATTTCTCAACACTCCCATCAGAAGATTTCTTTACCTTGTAGATCCATCATAAACCTACCACTGATTTATCAACCGGCCTTGGAACAATTTCCCAAGCACTGTTTTTTACAATGGAGTCATACTCCTCCACCATTGCATCTACCCATGTGGGCTCATGCACTGCTTCCTAAAAGGAAGATGGATCAGTCACAATAATTTTTCTCATGAGAGCCATGTATCTAGTAAATCGGTCAGGAGACTATCTTTTTCGGTGCTGTGAAGTAGGGGCTCCTACATTTCGTAAAGCATCAACTCTTAGCCTGTTAGCTTATGTGGTACGCCTTCTATCGATTTTGATGGTTGGATCTGCGTGAGTGGACTCCTCCACTCCATGAACCTCTTATTGTGGCTGATCCACATATAGAGACTCATCTTTGGGAACAACCAGTTCCTCCTCCACATGCAAGTCTAGCTCCCTCTCAAGCGACAACCGCATGGCTTTCCCTTCATCGAATTTTATATCCCGTCGCACCACAATCATTCGACTATTTGGAAAATACACACGATAATTATGAGGTGTTTGTGTGTACCCCATGTTATCACACATAAATTTTTATTTTTTGATGGATAGGGTAATTCACCTAGGTTCATGCTGTCTCATAGTCATTTTCATGGAATTCTTGAAAACATTGCATATGGCAATGTCTACCATAAGTCTAAAACCACCTAGAGCCTTGTCATATCAGTCAAGTCTACCTCATGTCCTTTAGTTTTCATTCCCATGCTTTTAAATCAGAAACATCTTCCAATTTCCAGTTAAAATAAGTTTCGTAGCGAATTCAGTGCAAAATAGGTATATTTTGCTACGAAACTACCTCATAAGTTCGTAGCGAATATGAGGATTTCTCTGTTTTTTTACTTTTGAGCAGTCAACTTCAAGGGCAGCTTATCGGAAAACAAAGAAGTATTTTAAGAAATTGAGAGAGGCTATTGTCAAGAACATATCAAATAACATTAAACTCTTTAAATTTTCTCAAATGTGCTACAAATTGGGAGATTCAGAGATGTCTTTCGACTCTATTTTCAGAATGCAGAATTTTCCTGTTTTATACATGTTTTTAGAATGCAGATTCTTGACAGCTGGAGATGGTTTTAAAAAAAAAAAGAGAGGTTTTTCTTCATAACATAATGACCTACAAAAAAATATTTCAGTTTTGCAATAGCCATCAAGGATACGGAGATAAGAGCTCATGTCTGAACCCTATTTTTCAGAAAAAACAGAGTCATTTTATTGATAAATAAACTTGCTAAAGGTGAAAATGATGTTTTTTGAAAGAGGGTAAGAGGCAAGTTTGCATGAGCATACATCATCATATCAGTTTTCAGACCTACAGGTGAAATTTGGAAGAAAAGGAGAGAATTTGGAATTTTCTTCATAATCAGGTAGTTTCGTAGCGTGCTCCAGGCTTGAAGGCCGAAAAATGCTACGGAATTTCTGAAGATGATATTTTTCCTTTAAATTCAGTTTTATGTAGAAATAAGGAGGGAAAAAAATTGTGTTTAGCTCATTATCCCCAAGGAAGATCCTCCAATAGTCAGAAAGGTCAAATGTTATGCAAAAGGTGGATTTTGGAGTTTGCTACGAAATGAGTGCTACGAAATTTTTGTACATGATTGTTTTAGCAGTCAATTTCAAGTTTTATTTATGACCAAATGAAAAATGATTTTGGAAATATGAAAGAGGTTTTTCTTTAGCATGGGCCCATCTACAAAAACCTCTCTCAGTTTCTGCAAATCCATCAGGTTTTGTAAACTATACATTCATCTTTGAAGCCTATTTTTCACAATGTTCAATAACCAGATTTGTGAAAAAATTGTAAAACTTTGACTTGGAGGAGGTCTAGCTCAGCATCCACGTGGCATAATGACACATCAGCACTAACACTCATAAAATTAGTTGGTTGAAGTTGATAAGGGTTATTAAATGGATTTTTTGAACTATTAATGAAATAAGAGTCCCTTTTGTATTCAAACTCTGTAAAACAGAAATATTCCTAGGAAGTATCCAAATGATGGAATCATGTTTGAAATAGGTCTCTGAGGTGGGAATTTGAAGCTAGCAAGGTGGAAAATTATTTATATCAGTCCTTACTCTATAAATGAGATATTTTTAGAGTTATAAGGGGTTGGAGAATGCTTTTGATACATTTACTATTGTAATTTCTGATATCAGTAATAGACAGACACTGACTTTTCTTGCTTCACCTGAGATTCTTGATGTGTTTCAATGGGTTTATGTGTCTCTCTTATATCTTTCTTCTAGTATTATTGATGCTAAATTACTCAAAATTCATATCATATATGCTCTGACTTCCTTTTAGCATGGATTTACTTATTATTCCCATGTGTTAGTGTTTTTCTATCATTGAAACAGAAAAAGCCTCAGCTTCCATAAGTAGGAACGCTTGTCATTGATTTCCTTTTACTGACTCCATAAGTCCAATGGTAGTTGAATCTTCCTCATTTTTCACCTACTATCACATACACTAAAACACTCACAGAGTTAGCCATCTGTTTTAAGACCTAATTGAGTAAATCCTTTGATAAGTTGAGAAAGCCCTCTCAGACTGAAGAGGCTAATATTTAGTCAAAAGCTGGTTTGAAATAGTTACTCCAAGTTGACCATTGAAGCAGCCCAACAGGACTTAATTTTGTGATAAAAAAATTTCGTCGTTGCCGGGGACCGAAGGTGTAAATTTTCCCTGGGAAGAACGACAAAGTTTCAGTTCTAAGGTCTCAGAGCAGCAGACACTTAGACACATATTAGTTGTATTTCTGCTCTGGTGACTCCACACATCAAATAATCAATTTGAAGGTGACTCCACTACTTGAGGATCAATATCTTGATGAAGTTCCAATATGAGTTCCATTGCAAGAATGAATGCTAGGTATTCCCCTATGAATCGGTCTCACATCCCTGGTTTTCCAAATACTGTGCCAAAGGTTGATTGGCTAACTGATCTTCCCATATTTAAAAATGAAAAGAAAGAGAATGTTTCTCTTCATTTGGTTAGATTCCATATGCATGTACATAGAATTAAGGTTCAGTTCCCTAAGGATTGTCTCGTGAAGATGTTTATGGTAACTTTAGAAGGAAAAGCATGGTCTTGGTATGAAATCTTGCCAAATGGTTCCTTATATTCTCTTGCTGGTTTCCATGTTGTATTTTATGAGATGTATAAAGAATGTCATTATTCCTTATTGCTGGTCAAATAATGTTGTAAACATTGTGTGAGTTTTATTGAATATTTGGAGAATTGTTATGAATATGATGAGTTCATAGATGAGGAAATTTTAGAGGCCCTTCACAACAATCCCTTTCATCACCAAGAAGAAAGGATAGCCTCTCTCTTGGATGAAAATGAAACCCAGCAGGATTTTATTCATGAAAATCATGTTACATCCTCTGAGTTAGATGAAAAGTTGCAATAGACTTGTCAGTCTTTTTATCATCAGGAATATGAGAATCATTTCAAACAACAAGAGGAAATACTGGAAGATAATTGCTATAATCCTCAGGTAAAGGAATAAATTCATTCTTCATGTCATTCCTTGCATCAGCCTACATCAAATGAAGAAAATTTTGAAAAGAAAATTTTAGACAATCAGATGGGTATGCTTGTTGAATCATATGAAGAGTTACGTTTAGAAATTTCTTTGGTACATGCTGAGGCAATTCCTTTTGAAGGTGTCCAAGAGTACTCCAAGTATTTCTTCCTCTCAAATGAAAATAATGATCAAAAGATTTTTTTCTTTTTTATTTGAGAAAGGTCACAAGGGTTATAATGAAGAATTTGAACAAGGAACACCATCAAAGGATCATAAGTTTACTCACACTTTCTTGTTGATCAACAAGAATCATTCGTGCATACTCTCAAAGATCCTTTCACAGCTCTGCTGGAATCTTCTATAGGAATGAATTTCAATATGATTTTCAGTTATGTATACAAATTTAGATGGTGGAACAACTTTTCATATCTCAAGAATGGCTTTATGATCAGAGAAGTGGAATGTCCGTTCCAACCCAGTACTCAAATTCTTGGTTGGATTCATTGGAAGAGTGAGATCACTTGATTCAGTTTATGTTGAGAAAGTAGATTAGGATCTTTTGTATATAAATAAGCTTGAATATCAAGCATTTTTTCAGTTTCAGTTTTAAAGTTAGTGTGTACTTTCAATTCTTTAGCAACTACTAGTTCTTTTTCAGTGCCAAGGTTACAGGTCAGAACAAGTTGCAAGTTTTCATTTTGAATATGGGAGCATCCCAATGGAGGTTTCACTAGAACTACTAGTTCTTTTTTCAGTGCCAAGGTTATAGGTCAGAACAGGTTGCAAGTTTTCATTTTGAAGATGGGAGCAACCCAATGGAGGTGGCACTAGAACTACTAGTTCTTTGTTGTACCACAGGGGCACACCATCCTAAGTGGAGCCACTGTTATCACACATAAAAATTTTTGTTTTGATGGATAGGTTCATGTTGTCTCATATTCATTTTCATGAAATTCTTGAAAACATTGCATATGGCGATGTCTACCATAAGTCTAAAACCACCTAGAGCCTTTTCATATCAGTCAAGTCTACCTCATGTCCTTTAGTTTTCATTCCCATGCTTTTAAATCAAAAACATATTCCACTTTCCAGTTAAACATAGTTTCGTAGTGAATTCAGTGAAAAATAGGCAAATTTCGTTACGAAACTACCTGATAATTTCGTAGAGAATATGAGGACTTATCTGTTTTTTTACTTTTGAGCAATCAACTTCAAGGGCAGTTTCTCGGCAAAAAGAGAAGTATTTTAAGAAAATGAGAGAGGTTACTTTCAATCACATATCAAATAACATTAACCTCTTTCACTTTTCTCAAATTCTACAAATTTGGATATTCAGATATGTCTTTCGGCTCTATTTTCAAAATGCAAAATTTTATTTTTTATACATGTTTTTAGAATGCATATTTTGGACATCTTAAGATGGTTTTTAAAAAACCAAGAGAGGCTTTTCTTCATAACATACGGATCTAAAAAAAAATCTTTCATTTTTTCAACAGCCATCAAGGATAGGGAGATAGGAGCTCATGTCTAAACCCTATTTTTTCAGAAAAAATAGAGTCATTTTATTGATAAATAAACTTGCTAAAGGTGAAAATGATGTTTTTTGAAGAGGATAAGAGGCAAGTGTGCATGATCATACTTCGTCATATCAATTTTTAGACCTACAGGTGAAATTTGGAAGAAAAAGGGAGAATTTGGAATTTTCTCTATAATCAGGTAGTTTCGTAGCGTGCTTCAGGCTTGAAGGCCGAAAAACGCTACGAAATTTCTGAAGATGTTCTTTTGCCTTTAAATTCAGTTTTATGGAGAAATCAGGAGGGAAAAAAATTTTGTTTATCTCATTAGCCCCAAGGAATATCCTCCAACTTTCAGAAAGGTCAAAGGTTATGCAAAAGGTGGATTTTGGAGTTTGCTACGAAATGAGCGCTACGAAATTTCTGTACATGATTGTTTTAGCAGTCAACTTCAAGTTTGATTTATGACCAAATGAAAAATGATTTTGGAAATATGAAAGATTTTTTTCTTCAACATGGGTTCATATACAAAAACCTCTCCCATTTTCTGCAAATCCATTAGGGTTTGGAAATTATACACTCATCCTTGAAGCATATTTTTTAGAATTTTCACTAACCATATTTGTGAAAAAATTGTAAAAATTTGACTTAGAGGAGGTCCAGCTCAGCATCCACGTGGCATAATGACACATCAGCACTTCATTACACTCATATAATTAGTTGGTTGAAGTTGATAAGGGTTATTAAATGGATTTGTTGAACTATTAATGAAGTAAGAGTCATTTTTGTATTTAAACTCTGTAAAACAGAAATATCCCTAAGAAGTCTCCAAATGATGGAATCATGTTTGAAATAGGTCTCTGAGGTGGGAATTTGAAGCTAGCAAGGTGGAAAATCATTTGTATGAGTCCTCACTCTATAAATGAGATAGTTTTAGAGTTAGAATGGTTTGGAGAACGCTTTTGATACAGCTACTATTGTAATTTTTGATATCAGTAATAGACAGGCACTAACTTTTCTTGCTTCACCTGAGATTCTTGATGTGTTTCAATGGGTTTATGTGTCTCTTTTATATCTTTATTCTAGTAGTATTGATGCTAAATTACTCAAAATTCATATCATATATGCTCTGACTTCCTTTTAGCATTGATTTACTGATTATTTCCATGTGTTAGTGTTGTTCTATCATTGAAACAGAAAAAGCCTCAGTTTCCATAAGTAGGAATGCTTGTCATTGATTTCCTTTTACTAACTCCATAAGCCCAATGGTATTTGAATCTTCCTAATTTTTCACCTGCAATCACATACACTAAAACTCTCACAGAGTTAGCCATATGATTTAAGACCTAATTGAGTAAATCCTTTGATAAGTTGAGAAAGCCCTCTCAGACTGAAGAGGCTAATCTTCAGTTAAAATCTAGTTTGAAATAGTTACTCCAAGTTGACCATTGAAGCAGCCCAAAAAGACTCAATTTGGTGATAATAGCTTGGTGAAGTCTTCATCAATTTCAAAAAAAAATCAATTTTTCAAGAGAGAGGCACTGGAACTACAATTTCTTTATTGTACCACAGGGGCACACCATCTCCACTGGAGCCACTGTTATCACACTCAAAATTTTCAATTTTTTTTTTGATAAGGTCACCATAGGTTTCATTTTATGTCATGTTGGGGCAATTCTTTGATGAATAATTTACCAAATCATGTTTATCCTATGTGAAAAAAACAACCATGAGTCATGTCATGTCAGTCAACTACACCTTGTGTCCTTTAGTTTTCATTCCCACGCTTTTAAATCAGAAAAATATTCCACTTTCCAGTTAAACACATTTTCGTAGTGAATTCAGTGCAAAATAGGTAGATTTCTCTTCAAAACCACCTGATAATTTCGTAGCAAATATGAGGATTTCTCTGTTTTTTTACATTTGAGCAGTCAACTTCAAGGGCAGTTTATTGACAAACAGATAATTATTTTAAGAAACTGAGAGAGGTTATTGTCAAGAACATATTATATAACATTAACTGCTTTCAATTTTCTAAAAGGTGCTAAAAATTGGGAGATTCATAGATGTCTTTCGGCTCTACTTTCAGAATGCAGAATTTTCCTATTTTATACATGTTTTTAGAATGTTGATTCTGGATAGTTTGAGATGGCTTTAAAAAACCCAAGAGATTTTTTTTCTTTAGAACATACTGACCTACAAAAATCTCCTTCATTTTTTCAATATATATCAAGGATATGGAGATAAAAGCTCATCTTTGAACCCCATTTTTTTAGAAAAAACAGAGTCATTTTATTGATAAATAAACTTGTTAAAGGTGAAAATGATGTTTTTTGAAGAGGGTAAGATGAAAATTTGCATGATCATACTTCACCATATCAATTTTCAGACCTACTGGTGAAATTTTGAAGAAAAATGAGAATTTTGAATTTTTTACACTGTAGGTGTTTTCGTAGCGCCAGCCAGTCTTGAAGCCCAAAAAGCGCTACGAAATTTCTGAAGATGAATTTTTGATAAAAAGGGTGGTTAAAATTGAAATTAAATCTTGGTATAATTTTTTATTATCTTTCTAAACATATCAAATAGATCCATGAAAGAAAAGAGAGCTAAGAAGTGGTGGAAATTGGTAAATTAAATTTGCTACCAAAAGTTGCTACGAAACTGCCTTGTTTTCCCCTGTTTTGGTAGGAAGTTGAATTTTGAATGAATTTTGTCTTGAATTGGTGCACTCAAAGTCAGTTGATCACATGTGGAGGTCAAATATGGTAAGGAGGATATTTTCATACAGGTTTGGTCAATGGAGCTGTCCAACTGATCATCTTCAAATTATCAATTCATCATGGAGGTATTTCATCATGTGTGATGGAAGCAGCTCCTTAAAAGTAGGAAGACATGTTTCATGAAGCCCTCCTAACATTTTTTAAAGGCTCATGGCAGAACAAATTCAAATTTATTGGAAAAAGTGTATAAAACAGAGGTGCTACGAAATGAGCGCTACGAAATTTTTGTACATGATTGTTTTAGCAGACAAATTCAAGTTTTATTTATGACCAAATTAAAAAGGAATTTGGAAATATAAAAGAATTTTTTCTTTAGCACAGGTCCATCTACAAAACCCTCTCTCAGTTTCTGAAAATCCATCAGGGTTTTTAAATTATACACTCATCTTTGAAGCCTAGTTTTCAGAATTTTCACTAACCAAATTTATGAAAATTTGTAAAATTCGACTTGAGGGAGGTCCAGATCAGCATCCACATGACATAATGACACATCAACACTCTAGTACACTCGAAAAATTAGTTGGTTTCACTTGATAAGGGTTATTAAATTGATTTTTTGAACTCTTAATGAAATAAGAGTCCTTTTTGTATTCAAACTCTACAAAACAAAAATATCCCCAGGAAGTCTCCAAGTGATGGAATCATGTTTGAAATAGGTCTCTGAGGTGGGAATTCGAGTTGATCAAGGTGGAAAATAATTTTTATGAGTCCTCACTCTATAAATTAGAGAGTTATATATTTAGAAAGGGTTGAAAGATGTTACTTGTGACTACTACTATTGTAAATTGTTCTAATCAGTAATAGACAGTGGCTGTGGGCTTTCTCTTTCACCTGAAATTCATTTGATGTTTTCATGAATCTTGTCTTATGTATCTTGATACTTTATTTCAATATATTAATGTTTGATTACTCAAAATTTTTGCTTCTCATGCTCTGACTTCCTTCAAGCATTAAACTATTGTATATCTTCCTCAATATCCTGCTTTCAATATCTTAATGTTCATTACTCATAATTCATGTTTCTCATGCTATGATTTACTTTGAACATTTATCTATTGATTAAATTCTGTGTGTATTGTCCTTTCATTTAAATATCTACATGCCTCAGCTTCCATACGAAGATCCATTGTCATTGAGTTCCCTAGCACTAACTCCATAAGCCCAATGGTAGCAAACCTTCTACATTTTCCACCTGCAATCATATACAATCAAGTCATTATCATAGAGTTATCCATATAATAGATTTTTCATTACAAATCCTTTGATAATTTGAGAAATCCCTCTCAGGCTGAAGAGGCTAATCTTCATTCAAAATATGGTTTGAAATAGTTACTCCAAGTTGACCATTGCAGCAGCCCAACAGGACTCAATTTGGTGATAACACCCCACAAAAATCACAACTTCAACAGTCAGCTCTGCCTTCTTCCTGGTGTCCTTGGTCACATGCACATAAAAAAATGAGCCAAAAATCTTAAAGTGTGAAATATCTGGTTTCTTACCGGTGAAATCTTCTTCAGGTGTACTCATGCCAAGTACTCTATGAGGACAAAGTTTTTGCACATAAACCACAGTGTTGCATGCATCCGCCCAAAAATGCATTGGTAGCCCCTGATCATGCAACATTGCTCGTGTTGCACCCACGATCATTCTATTCTTCCTCTCTGCGACCCCATTTTGTTGTGGGTTATGAGGCACTATGAGTTCTCTTCGAATTCCTTCTTTGTTGTAGAAGTTCTTGAATTCGTTAGAGATGTATTCTCCACCATTATTGCTCCTAAGAGCCTTCACTTACTTCCCCTACTCTTTCTCCACCAATGCCTTAAACTCACATAACTTTGAGAATGTATGATCCTTCTTCTGCGTGAAGAAGATCTAGCATTTATAATAAAATTCATCAACAAAAATAACATAGTACTTATGTTTTGTTGTTGAAGCAACCAAGAATGGTCCACACACGTCTATGTGAACTCTCTCAAGGATCATCGAAGCACGGTTCTCCTTTTCATGAAAGGTAGACTTTACATACTTCCCCATGGTGAAACCCTTGCACTGATCTAACTGAGCAAGTGTTCCCATTGGAAGTCCAATAGATATTTGCTGCATGAATTTCAAGGCTCCATGATGAAGATGGCCCAATCGCCTGTGCCATAATTTGCCCTCATCCCGGATCACCACTTTTTCTGCCTTGCCCATCATGGCAGTGCAGCCATATACCTCTAGCTTTTAGAGATTCTTAACTCAAATCCCTATCCTCTTGGCTTCACCCATTGTTTTATGCTGCAGGAAATATTTTCCATCGCTAAAAACAACGCGATAGCCTCTGTCCTCCAACATTGTGACTGAGACCAAATTTTTCTTCAGACCTGGAACATGCATAACATCTTTCAATTGAAATGGTTTACCTAAATCCCTCTAAAATTTAATGGTACCAATTCCAATCGCACTATATCATCCATTTTCGCCCATCTCTATATGCATCTGGAGATCTTTCTCCTCCAAGTCACTGAAACGTTCCTTATCTCCCGTCATGTAGAAGGAAGCGCCACTATCCAAATACCACATCAATCCCAATACACTTAACACCATGCATGCGATCAAGGGGAATTCAAGTTCAAATTTCGAGGCAAGGCCCTCACCAACTGCAGCTCCAGTAGCCTTCTTGTTCTTCTTCTTCTTCGGACAGTTTGTAGCAATATGCCCATGTTCATGACAATGAAAACACTTCACCTTGGACATATCTAACTTCTTAACTTTAGAATCAGATTTAGAATGGAATTTCTTCCCCTTCCTCTTCTTCACCTTGGTATCCAAAGCACAATCCTCTTCATCATCATTCTTTGATGAAGAACCATCTCTGGTGTTCCTCCTGAACTCCTCCTGCACTAGATCCGACCACAGTCGTTCCCAATTTGGCAATTTTTTCCATCTGTTGAAAAAGTCTTCATAACTGTGCCAACTCTTAGGAAGTCCCAAGAGAGCTAAGCTCACCAAATCATCATCAGCAATAGTTATTCCCACACTTCCCAGTTCATCCCAACATTGGACAAACTTCGTGAGATACTCTGGAATTTTGTCGCCCTTTTCCATCTTGATCTTCCTGAGTTTTTCTTTGAGCGCAAATTTCCTATGGTAACTGTTACTTTGGAAAATATTCTTCAAATCCTTCCACATAACATATGGTGTGGATTTCCCATGAAGGCTTGAGACAATATGGTCTCATACTCCTTCCAACAGAATCCTCCTCGCCTTTGCCACTTTATTTTTCCATGCATCAAGTAATGCAGCATCTGTTGAAGTAGGCTTAGGAACATCATTGTCAATGAATTCCTTCAATCCATTATCTTTAAGCACCACCTCCATCCTATCCTTCCAAGCAATGTATTTTGAGCTACCCTTGAGTGCATACTCTAACCTCAAGCAATTCAAAGCCATTTCGATGTTAACTCAACTGTAGCACCAAGAAAGTCTTTCTACAAATTCAAATTCTTTCCACCAACAAACTCAGCTCCTGCTTCACAATTGCAATCTCCCATGCTTCGATACCATGTATAAATTTAATACAAAATATGTATTTCCTGGATTCTCCTGATCTATAAATTATATGCCACTTTTAAATACAGAATCACTTCTACAAAATCTTTGTGGAATTTAAAACACAATCACCAATAGAAATATCATGAAGAAAGATCAATCACACATAACACATATAATTTACTCCGGGGAAAGCATAAAGCTAAAAACTCCACTATATTATATTATGTATTATATCATGGATCATGAAACAATTACATACAAAGCTCTAATCCAAGAGCTCTCAGTACAATAGCTAACTGTCTCACACTGTCATACAAAAATTGGCAAGTTCCTTAGCCAATTTACTTCCTCCAGACAACCTACATCCACTGTGTAATCCCAACTAATAGAAATCCTTGAATGAGTGGAATCATGCTTGCCTTTAATGCACAATCCTCATGGGCACATCCAATGTGTTTGTCGTTGCATGTGTGCAACCGATAATGTCACAACTGATAGTCAATCTGTCCCTTTCACCTACATCTCAACTGGGTCTCCAATGGATCTGACATGCATGTAGTTAATAGTATTAAATATTTAGTTGCATGTGAGGCCATTGGTTGTGAATTAATTAATAATTAATTCCCTTGATCTCTCACTAGTGTATCTTCAGTTACAACTAGCACAACTGAGTTTAACTCACTTAACTAAGTTAAACTACTTTACAACTTTCATAACTATACTTCCAACTTTGTTACAACTTCGAATCATTCAGTTACAACTAAGTCCACTTTCATGTCCCACCAACCAACCACTCAACTTGAAATTCCTCTAGCTAACTAATTTTCCACTTCAGTTAACTATTTCCAAGTGCTCATTGAGAATAGATTATTTTTATTTTCCAACTAATATTGAGGGATAATAATATTTGACATGCATCTATAAATAGACATGCAATCTATAAATAGAACTTTCACATACATCTATAAATAGACCTCATCTATAAATATAATTTTATCATGCATTCATAAACAGACATCCACCTAAAAATAGCCTGAGACTCCATCCTAGTGTAGGTGCATAATTTTCACTAGGATCTTCTTGTTGAATCTCAACATAAAAGAATAACAGTAATAACTTGTAAATATTGCAATGCATTCACAGAAATAAATATCTCGGAAATTACGTCTACTATCACAACAATTACAAAATATACAAAACAAGAAATAGAATTAACAACACACAGAAAGCATGCAGCACCTGATCAGGAGAGTGGACCCAACTCTCTGATCAGGGCTGCGATGTACTCACAAGCTCACAAAAAGAACAGGAAGATAACTTTCATTATTCTGTTACAGATCTCAATTCCTTACATAGCCAACCCCCGAATCACAACTTCAGAGCCCTTCTTATACAAATGTTTACAATGATTGTTCCTAAAATCCCGGTAAATAGTGCCTACAATTACACAGTATTACAATAGACAAAATAAATGTGAAATAAAGAAGAGAAAGGATCTGGAGTCGTTGTGTTGTTGCAGTGTTGCCCAAAATAGTGCTGCCAACTCGGAGTTGTTTATGGAATTTCGAGTATGGTCATCCGACCACCGAATCTGTGAAAATAACTATATTATTAAATTGATTAAGGTAATAATCCTCATGACTTTACTTCATTATCTAAATATTCCAAGAAGACATGTATATGGGTTTACCTATTCACTTTATACCATGACTTGAATGTTAATGATGAAAATGGATAAATAAAATGGGTAAAAATTGAAGGAAAATATGTACAGGTTTGGCTCCCAACACATAGCACAAAGGTAGACCCCTTCATCACTTCCTATGGTCCCTCGGTGATCCTCCCTCTTATAGTGGTTCACTTGTGCAACATAACCAAATAAAAGATCTATTTTATGTTGCCCAACTCAAGCGAATGATAGCTCACTAGTTTTCCTTAGCTTATCACTAGTTGAGCCTGGATTCTACAATCCAGTATCTAAACATAGGTATAAATGTTGCAATATTAAAAATTTACAAATGGCCTATGTATCTATCTTAAAACTACTGAAAATACACACTTTTCAACTTTCAAGACTCTCAAGACTGAAATATTTCCCCATGAGCATTGTCTTCACGCAAGGGGGTTTGGGTTTCTTTTATTTGGTTGTTGATCTCAAATTACTTGCTAGTTAAATTTGTGCTAGTTTCATTTTAGATATAAACTTTTCTTTGCCTTGTTTTACTTATCCTTCACGAGTTTGTTTATGAGCATGTGATTGGAAAATAGTGTACTTACTGAAATTATGAATTTGTCATAGGCTTAAAAAGCATAATTTTAAATGACAGAACATAAGCAATAGTAAACACAGCAAGCACATATAACAGAGCTTAACACAGAGAATTTTGATAAAGGATTTCACCCTCCTAGGCTACATCTCCTTGGTCCAGCTTCATAGTGTGACCTTTGTATTAGCTTAAAGTGTACTCAAATTGTTGTTAAAAGCTTCAAAACCTCTTGGAACTTATTCCAATGAGTTTAAAACATCATAATCTCCCAAAAATGACTATTTTTTTTGCTGAATTTGGACTCTGGATGCTTTGGAAATGACCCCAACACCTAGTGGCCCTAGCCTCCAAAAATCTTCAAATGCATTAAAACACCTATAGATGAAATTTTCTACCTCTGCAACCTACTCCATTGAGTTCCTAGCATGCCAATTAGCCAGGAATGACTTTTACTAAGCTCAATTTGGTCGAAAATTGGGTGAGTTATGACCAAAACCAACTTTGCCCCAATTTCTCCTCCAAAACTAGAGAGACTGCTAGTTAAAATTCTAAATATGGAAATACCGCCAAAATTGGCGCGCCTCCAAATTTTCGGCTAGTTTAATTGTTGGGATTATTTAACATAAGTAGGATTAGCAGCGAATAAGATAGGATTAAATTTTAACCGTGCTTAATGTGCTAATGACGTATTAATGTCATTAAGCCACGTCTTAGGTTAATTAAACATGTTTAAAATATCTCGTCGGTTCCAATGGTTATAGCGCCTGGTTCTTGCAGAGTGGCCACATGGGGAGGGGGTTGGCCCCCCTCCAACCCCCAATGGGTCGGCAGTGTTAATAAAAATGTACGTGGAAGACCATAGGGGTAAGAACTACCCGACAGTAGAGATGGTTAGGTGCTCGGTTTGCAGGTGAGAGGTCAGGGGTTTGAGCCATGGCTCCGCCATATAATTTCGTTTTGATAAATAAGAGGCTCTCTACCATATTTGTCGATCCCGCCTATCTTACCCTTCTCTAAATCTGATTAGTGGCTCCTCCAACTATGGTAAAGACCACCAATATATATATATATATATAATTCCACCATACCCAATGTCCCCAACATCAAATAATTCAACCTTAGGTTTAGGATGTGGCCCACCAGAGAGGACATGTGGCGCACTCTAGTTGGGTTCACTCCAACCCTTAAAAAAATTTCAAATTCCAACTTAGGAAGAATTTGAAGGTCATTGGGAAATTTTTCTCTTCACTTAACCCATCTGGAGAATCTAAAAATGACACTCGTCACAGTGTCACTGGCTGCAATTTAGAGAATATTCTTGCAATGCTGGCTATGCCTACCACATCAGCACTATGCATGTTCTGCTCATTTTTTGCTTGTTTTGGAAAATGAACAGCAGATGATAACTCAGTCATACGAACTCGGATTTTGATGAAACGAGTTGTGCCAGAATTATAGCAATGAAATTTATCCATTCGTTCAGGTTCAAAGCAATTTTAATCACTTTCAATTTTTAGCTAAAACTTGAGCCTTAGATCATTCCCTCCCACTAGAAGCCTTTTGGACCCCAAAAGATATTATCAATTTTTCAGCAAGTGAGGGTACAACTCCCTCACTTTTCCAATCTCCAACCATTTTTCCTTTGAAGGATTTTGACCTTTGAGTCCAACTCTAAAGTATTCAACATTCCCTCTTCTTGAAGTTCTGATTCTTTTATCAAGTATGAGATCTTATTGAAGTTCGTCAAGATATTCTGGTGAGAAATCATTTATTAATGGCATTTGAACATGCTCTCCTTGATCATCAATCAAAAGAGGCTCAAAAAATCTCAAATTCTCAACATTAACAACATAATAGATTTTCATATAAGGAGGAAAATCTAGCTTGAATGCATTTGTACCAATATTTTCTAGAATTTTAAATGGACCATAACATATTGGTTTGAGATTTTTACCTTCCCCTTGCAATATTTCTTTGCTTATGTACAACTAAACTTCATCTCAAACTTGGAATTTGTGATCAACCTGATGTTTTTCATGCCTTGCCTTGTAGCTTCTTTGACTCTTATCAAGTTGCTCTTGCATTGTGTGATGTACCAACTGAATTTTCTCAATGAACTTTCTTGCTTTATCTATGTCACTATGTCCATCTATAGCAACATCTTTCTCAAAGATAAATTCCAATGGCAATATTGGCAAGTAGCCAAAACATGCCTCAAATGGCGATGTATTTGTGGAAGAATGTTTTGCTCAGTTGTATGCATGTTGTATGTAGTGTAATTTTTCGTCCCACAACTTGGGATGCTTGCTGCAATAGCCTCCTAGAAGATGAATAACAATCATGTTTACCACCTCTATTTGACCATCTGTTTGTTGACTACATGTTGTACTCTTATTCAACTTTGTATCCATCATGTCCCATAATTTTGACCAAAAATTCTCAACAAATCGAGAATCTCTATCACTTACAATAGAATTAGGAAGACAAAAATGGATCCATACATTTTGAAAGAAAATATTAGTGGTTTTTTCAGCTGTAATATTTTTCTTACATGCCATCAAAATTCACACTTTGCTAAACCTATCTACCACAACATACAAATAATCATGGCCTTTCCTTGACATAGGAAGGCCTCCTACAAAATCCATTGAGATGATCTCCCAAGGATGAGAAGGAACTGGAAGTGGTGTGTACAAACCAAGCTTCCTATTGCTAAGATTACTTGTTGCACATAAATAACATCCTCTAATAAAATGAGAAACACTTTCATTCATGTGTGGCCAATAACAATACCTTTGAAGATGTGCTACTGTATTTCCTACACCAAAATGTCCTGCAATCAATTATGTGTGCACCTACCTTATGATATTGTTCCTTTCTCCCTGTGGTATACATAACTTGCCCAAGTGATACAACAAATTGTTATGCACATGATAATCTAACTCTTCACTTTGGTTTCCCTTACTCAAGTTCTCATACACATCTTGAAAATCACTATCATTCACATATTGTTCAATGTAACTTTCATGCATAATATAATTGTGCTTGAGAATAATAGTTGAATTTACAATAGGCCTAGAGAGAATATCAGCTACCTTATTGTAGATTCCTTTCTTGTACCTAATAACCAAGTGAAATTGTTGTAGAAAAACCATCCACCTGAAATGTCTTAAATGTTACAATTTGGACTATGATTGTAAGTACTACAAAGGCTGATGGTCAGTATGGATAATGGTCTCCTTTTCCATCAAGTAATGATTCCATTTATTTACACTTTGTACCAATGCATATAACTCTTTATCATATGTAGGATATTTAGTCACAAATCCATTAAAATTTTCAGATAGAAATGAGATAGGCTTACCATGCTACATGAGCACTGCTCCCATAGCATATTCACTTGCATCTATTTGGATCTCAAATGGTTGTCTTAGATCTGGAATTGCTAGTACTAGTTTTGAACTTATCTTTTGCTTTAAAGCATCAAATGCTTTCTGCTACAAATCTCCCCAATGGAAGACTTTCTTTATGCTTGTCAATGCATGTAACAGTGTTGCAATGGAAGAAAAATTAGCAATAAATTTCTTCCAATATTGTGCTGCCCCTAAAAATATTCTTACCTCGGTAACTGTATTGGGATTGGGCCAATTCAAAATGACCTCTGTTAGTATGAATCTTCTGTCGAAGTGTACGAAAAAATACCACTTTAGCTACGCATAACTAATAGCCCTAACATCAAATAAGGCTGCCAATATCTTTAGATCTGAAGTTAGTTGATCAAGACAAGAGCTGCAAAAACCATATCTATGCATAGAAAGACATTAAGCATTAAAAAAGAAGGTTTTGCTCCATATATCCAATAGACAAGACAAGAACAATTTTTGAAAGATTTTTTTGTATTAAGGGCACCTGGGAGGAAAACAAGAAGGTGTTTCCAATTCTCCTCAATGGGATGGGTTCTTGGAAGTCCTCAGCACTTCAGATCTAGCATTTCTCTCTCCTGTTGGTGTAGAAAACCTAGACAAAGATGGAACTCAAAGGGAGCTCACACAACAAATAATGGAAAATATGACAATGATAATGGCTCAAAGTCACACCAAGAGTATAGATCCAGAGTGATCTAATAGGAAACCAAAGGTGAGGAATGGTAGGAAAAACCCTCCTATTTATAACAAAATATTGGGTCATTCTAGATCTTGGTGTATGATTAGAATAATATTAACCAAATCTAGATCCACCTTTTATGGAATATTTTATTATATTTGTTGGAGGGAAAAAGTATTTGACTTGGGTCAAATCCCTTTATTTGTGAATAATAAATAAATAAATGATTTATTTATCATTTTAAGGAGATGGTTAAAAGATAATCAAATAAATAATGATTTATTTAATTATTTATGGGCGATTTAGTCATATTTAACAAGGAATACTATTTAAATAAGGTTTAAATAATTATTCCTAGAAAATAATAAGATAAATAATCTAATTAATTTCTTTGTTTTGGGTTAAACATGACCAGGAAAATCAAACAAATATAGGTTTGTTTAATATTTCCTTTTGGGGTTTCCTGTTTAGACCATAAACAACCTAATAAATGTGTTTTACTAAGTTATTTTACATAGTGAAGGCAATTTTACTTAGGGTAAAATTGGTCTTACATGGTGTACTTGGGTCCATCTAATGATAGTAGGTTATATGACCAAAAAATGGTGTAACAGATTGCCCCCCAATGTGCGAGTGTTAGGAGCAAATCGTATGACCGAATTATGTTGTAAGAAATCAATCACCGGACATCAAAAGGGAAGTCAGAGAGAGAAGTGTAAGGTAGACTAATGTGCTGAAGAACTAGACCCTGAGGAGACGAGACTTACAGGTGCAACAAGTCTCTTTTTATGAGAGGGTACCTATGCTAAAGGCGGCGGGGGAGGCATACCTATGCCCGCCGAGACAAAGTACAAAAGAATAGTGTGTCCAGTAAACAAGGGACCGAACCATAAAGTACAACCGGCATAAACATGAGCCAAATAGAAATACAATGAGGGATCCCACATACATGATGTGCCTGGGATAACAGCCAGGACTTAGACAATAATATCTGAGTACATGAGATACAAATACAACCCAAATGCCCCCTGAAAATGGGGAAGGGCTCGCAAAATCTGACTGATACATGCAAATAAAAGAGGCACTGCAAGTGGCTAAGGCTGACATCATCAAATATATGGAGCTGCATCAAAGGCTGTAATGAAGAGGTCATCCGGGCATGTGGGGGGCTACCTGCAGGGCCACCCCCTCATGAGGGCTGAGACATCTAACACACGCCCGGGTATCACCAAGAGCTGCTGCTGCATCACTGAACCATCAAGTATACGGATCTCGATCATGCTGAAAGGAGCGGGAGCTGAGAAACAATCAAGTCAAAGGGTAATGAGAAAGCCCTTTGCCTGATACGAGGCATCGAACAAGAGTGGAAGCTGGAACCAAGGTATACCGCCCTCTAGACCAGTCTTCGGGAATGAATGATCTGATGTCGACAGAAGGAGGTCCACCATAGGTGAGGTAATGAGAGATCCTCAACTAAGGCACGAGCGAAAATAGTAGAGCGACTGACAGACTAATACCAATGATGATGATGAAATGGAGGGGACTGAGTAGCGAATGGATGACTTCCCTTGTTAGAGCATAAAGGGCATGAATGACATGGCAACGACTGACACAATATCATGAGGGATAGAGGATAGTGGGACTGAAGGCCATAATGTGTGACACAAGAGAGGGATCAAGAAATGAAGGATGGAGGGCTATAGTGGGGTACAAAGGGACTCGGGATAGACTCCATGAATGCGATGATGACTCATCTCGGATGCTCTAAACAAGGGTGACTCAATGGTGCTGCCACACATTAAAGGTCCCGTGGGGGACCATGAAAACATGAGTACAAGATGTTATCTCATGACGAAAATCGACACGAACAAAGACAAGTAAGGAGGCAAAGTGGTGCCCCAAGTACAAGTGTTGTAAGTGAGGAAATTTGATTTTGGGGGAGGTGAAGTGACCCTTCTGGACAAAGTATGTCCTGGTGAAGTGTCGAAGTATGCAAACGAAAAATATGTTGGCTATCTAAAAGAAAATAAAACATGCATTTCAGAAGGGAAATGCTAAGGGCAATATTTCTTAAGATAGAGTGCATTGCGAGGATTAGGAAGGGGGTTGCCTTCAAAGTCCTCTAAGAGGTATGCCCCCTTACCGAGATCCTTACTGATGATGTAAGGGCCTAGCCATAATGAGTCGAACTTGCCATGACCAAGAACATCATGGGCCTCGTCATATACTAGAACAAGATCGCCTTCGTGAAAAGTACGAGGGTAGACTTTTCGGTCATAGTGTGCCTTGGTGCGTTTCTTAGCCGCTTCAAGGGTTTGTAATGCAACACGACGGTCTTCGGAGGCACGCTTAAGCATGATAAGTTGTTGTTCTAGAGGTTGGGTATCAGGGAGAAGTTCAACAGCCAGATGAAGGGAAGGTATTTCACACTCGATCGGTAAGACTGCCTCTTCTCCAAAAACAAGGTGGAAAGGAGTAAACTCGGTGGTGGTTTTAACAGAAGTTCGATAGGCCCACAAAGCGGGGAAGAGCATAAGATTCCAGTTGGTTTTGTGTTTATTCACCGTTCGTTGAAGCATAGTCTTGAGGATTTTGTTGACTGCTTCAACTTGGCCATTACCTTGGGGGTAATAGGAGGAGGAATATTGGTGCTCAAAACCCAATAATGAGGATAGCTCATGCCATATCTCATCTTCAAAATGTTGGCCGTGGTCAGAGACCAGTTGTTTCGGAACCCCGAATCGAGCGATAACGTGGTTAAAGAAAAAGAGGGCGGCGGTAGTTGCCATGTTGTTAAATGTTGGCATAGCCTCGGCCCATTTTGTGAAATAGTCGACCGCCACGATGATATATTTATGGTTACCAACGGATGGCGGGCGACACTCCATAAAGTCGATGGCCCATTTACAAAAAGGACCAGTTGAGATGACAGGATGGAGGGGATCTGGTGGAGCTCGCGCCTTAGGGGTGAAATGTTGGCAATTGGAACAGTGTTTGACTGCTTCAATGC
The DNA here is from genome assembly GCA_034641835.2 of Pinus albicaulis. NCBI lineage: Eukaryota > Viridiplantae > Streptophyta > Pinopsida > Pinales > Pinaceae > Pinus > Pinus albicaulis. The sequence goes on from CM076580.1 coordinate 596,295,292, forward strand.
AATCACTAAAGAGGGAAGGCCAAAAATACCCAGCGCGCATGACTTTTTGGGCAGTAGCAAGACCGGAGAGGTGGCCACCGCAAGCGCCGCTATGGCAGGCATTGAGGACTTGTTCGGCTTCAGCATGCGTGAGACAACGACGAAGGACAGTATCTATACCACGACGATAGAGGTCGTCACCAATAAGAAGGTAGCGGGGAGCCTGGTGGTGGATACGTCGTCGAGCGTCACGATCAAGGTGAAGAGCGAACTTTTGGGTTCGCAAGTAAGTGAGGATATCGCCATACCAAGGATCGTCCGAAGTAATGGCGAACAAGTGCTCATCAGGAAAATCATCATTAACTAGGGGATCCTGTGTTCCAGTAGGTAATTCAGAAATGAGTTCAGCAAGGGCTAAACCTTTCTTACTTTTTGGTGTGACAAATTCAAGGTCGAATTCTTGAAGGATGACGACCCAACGGGCATACTTCCCAGTGAGGATGTGGCGACTCAATAGGAAAGCCATGGGGTTGGAATTAGTCACAACCTTGGTGGAACGCATGAGGATGTAGTGACGAAGTTTTTGGACCGAGAAAACAACAGCCAGCGCTAGTTTTTCTTCATGTGAGTAGGAAACAGGAGGTCCTACTAGGTTCTTACTGACACAGTAGATGACATGTTCGATACCGTTTTCATCTTCCTGGATAATAACTCCAGCGATCGAATAGGTGGAAGCAGAGATGTACAGGATGAAGTCCCTATCAAAGTCGAGAGGGCGAATCAAGGGAGCGGATGTGAGAGCCTGCTTGAGGGCATCGAAAGACTCATGAGCATAGGTATCCCAAACAAATGGGATGTTAGATCAGAGGAGTCTAAGGAACCCATGTGCGGTGGTGGCATAGTCAGGAACGAACCGACGAAGAAAATTAGCTTTGCCTTGGAGACTTTGTAGCTGGTGTAAGGTACGCGGAATGGGAAGTTCAAGAATGGCTTGAACTTTCAAAGGGTCAAGAGTGATACCATCCTTAGACACTATGAAGCCTAGGAGGCGGCCGGCGGGAACGCAGAAGACGCATTTCAACGGGTTAAGGCAGATATTATACTTGCGACATCGGAGAAAGATGGTACGCAAATCGTGGAGGTGTTGTGCTCGATGCTTAGAATGCGCAGTGAGGTCGTCTAAATAAGCAAGGATAATATGAGCTAAGTCATGGAAACAATAAGACATGGCCCATTGAAAAGTGGCGCCGGTATTTTTAAGGCCGAATGGCATGACTCGGTAAGAAAATGTTCCCCACGGACTAATGAACGCAGTTTTAAGTTGATCAGCAGGACGAATAACGATTTGGTTGTATCCGGAGAAACCATCCATAAAGGATAGAACCTCATGCCCCGCACACTCATCAATGATTTGATCAATAAATGGTGTGGGGAAGTTGTCTTTGGGACAAGCTTTGTTCAAGTCGTGAAAGTCCTTGCAGACACGGATGGTGCCTTGTTTCTTGAGGACGAGAACTGGGTTGGACACCCAAGTGGTGTATTCAATGGGATAAATGAAACCAGCCTGCTTGAGCTTATCGATTTTTGCTTTGATAGCATCACGTCTGGAAGGATTAATGGGTCTCAACTTTTGACGGATTGGGTTGGCATCGGGCCATGTGTTGATATGATGTTCGACGATGTTGGGATCGAGTCCAGGCATTTCGTAGTAGGACTAGGCGAAAATATCGCGAAATTCTTTGAAAATCTTAGTGTAAGCTTCAATTTCTTCCGGGGTGCATTGGGTGCCCAAGGTGATATATTCTTCGATTCCCGGTTTGATCGAAATTTCAATTTGAATGGTAGGAGAGATATTGGCCATGTTTCCTTCTTCGAAAGCATCAGGTGCAAGGATGGGATTTTTGAACCAATCGACTGCATTGGGAATGAAGTCTTTAGTTTCCACAGCATATTGGTCATGGGACTGCTGTGGGAAGAAGTATGCGCGATGGTGCATATCATCCCACGGAAAGTCAGGGTTGGTCATGGCTTCCATAATGTCTTCATCGAACTGGAAGATGGGAAGACTGGAGGAAGGAGGATCACCCGATGATGTAGTAATGTCCGACTGGTCATCTTGTGGAGAAAGGCTCACATGTGCAACGTCAGCAGATCCATGGTCTACGGAGGTGGAGCCGAGAGTTTCCGCAGGTAGGAGGTTAGGCGAATCATCTCTCAAGGAGGACGATAGGTAGAAGATGGTGGTTTAAGGCTCTGTCGTGTTGACAACGGGTGGAGGAATGTGAAAGGGAGTAGGAATATCCTCTGGTCCTACCGAAGTAGAACTCGCAAACAAGTGAGAAGGGATCTTGTCATGCGGAGTCTTGAATTGGCGGTACGTGTCTAAGGAGGAATAATACTCATTAAGGCGGGGATAGAGGTGGGTGTAATGGCCATGGAAATCACACAAAGCACAGGGGTGATTTGTGCGCAAGGTTTTGAGTTTCGGGATGGAATCCAGGATAGTGACGTAGACTTCAGGGATATCAGATTCGGGAAGCGTCTCATTGACCAGGATCTTGAGGTGCGGCAATGCAAGACACGTATGGGTGGCGTGACCAACAATATCGCACAAAGCACACTGAATAGCGCGCTTTGGCGGTCGAGGAGGGGTAGGGTTCGTCGGGGCGGCTTTGTCCTGATTGGTTGCCCCCTTGCGAGCTTTGCCTTTCTTTCCTGGAGCTGTCACCACAGGGGCAGGGTCTTGGGGAGGTGCAGGGGGCCTGGTGGCAACAGAGAAAGCGAGGGGGACCGGTTGAACCGGTGTCAAAGGAAGATAGGGTTTAGGGTGACCGGGTGGGGTAGCAGCTGGAGGGTCAAGGTACCAGACGGGTATGCCCAGGGTCAGGTTAGGGAGAGAGAGGGTGGCCATGATGGGGACGGTATAGACTCCGGGAGGGGGGGCCAGGAAAGGTATCTGACCAACAGGATAATGACCAGGAGGGACGGCGCCGAGATGGTTGAGGCCTGGGGGAACCGACCCAGGAGGATAGAGGGGTTCAGGGATACCAGCTGTAGGAGGCGGGCCAGAAGGAGGAGGTCCAGCTGGCTGAGATGAATGGCTAGGAGTGGGTTGCGGTGAGCTAGGTTGAGTCGAAGGTTGCTGACTAGCCGGAGTGGGTCGCTGAAGGGCAGCCCGAGACGATTGCATCATGCAAACATTCGAGAAGCTGGGATCAGAGATAGGAGGAGGAGGGAGACCAGGGAAAGTTCCAAGCAAAGAGGAGTCTTTGTAGATGCCGGGAGAGACACTAGTCAAGGAATCAACGGTTTGCTTATTGGCTACAGAAGAGATGGTCGTCTCCGGGGAGGTCTGAGACGGTGGCTCATGGTAAGTCAACTGGTCAATGGTGACTATATTTCCATTGTGAGGAAAAGACATCTTGCGAAAAACCGCAGATGGGACAGCAGACATGGCATAGGTGTAGCTTCACCCCAATAGAATGTTGTATTCTAGAGGGGCGTCAATGACTTCGACGTCAACACAAATGGTCTTGCCGGCAAGGGTGATAGGACAATTACGGAAAAGGCCAATGGGCTGGGAGGCATGGCCGTCCCACGCTCGAAGGGTGATCATGGAAGGGGCCAACTCAAGAGATCTGATTTGCTTCCAAACCGAAGCGGACATCACACAGGTGGATGTCCCCTCATCAATTATGCACCGAGAAACGTTGGCATTCCGGATTTTGACTGGGATTTGGAAGGCGACGGAAGTAGGAAGAGGAGGATGGTCTGATTGATGAGCATCAAAAAAAATCATTTGGTCATCGGCAGGATCTACAGCGCCCATGGCAGATAGCAGAGCCTTCTTTTGGGAAGGGCACGACTGGAGGAGTTCCAATGTGGAAATGGCAGCAGGAGATTGCACCAAATCATCTATTATGCTATACGCATGAGCAGCTTGACCAGGAGCAGCATTGCGACGTAATGGACCCTTAGGAATCTTGGTATGAACCTCAACTTTGGGTTGAGGGATATGTAAGGGACCATTGGATGTCGAAAGAGGCTCTATGGAACCTGAAGAAGGGGACTCGAGGGCAGACTGAGCGGGAGGCTTGGGGTACTGGCGAGACCGAGTTTGAAGGTGAAGGTCGATGGTTGGGGATGGATCAGAGTTCATCATGAGGATCTGGTAATCAGAGGAACTAGAAGGGGAAGGTTGAGTGGCGACCTGGCCGTCAGGTGGTTGGGCAGCCATGAATCCTTGCTGAGGGAAAGGATCAGTAAACATAGCTAGTTGAGTAGTGGCCACATTAGGGGGAGCATGAGGGGAGGCATGTTGTCCTCGCAATGTGGCTTGAGACTCCCACATCTGCTGCATCTGTGGTAAGAGGGGACAATCGTGGGTATAATGACCGTAAACACCACAACATGAACAGGGCTTATTGGTGCGAAGAGGCCTATCCGGCTTGGGTTGAGTGCCCTATTGCTGGTTAGTAGTGTTAGGGTCAGTACCTTGAGGATTGGGTCCACGCATACCAGGGGCGGATTGATTTGGATTGCCTCTCTGCTTTCTTTGAGAAGGGGGATTATTCGCGCCCTGCTGTGCAAATACTTGCCCTAGAGGGGGCTGTAGGTGTTGTTGCGGAGTTGGACGAGGCAAGGGAGGCGGAAGCACATATGCTGGAGGAGCTGGCGCACCAGGCTACGGATAAGGGTAATGGTTAGGTTGGACAACATTGAGGTAAGCAGGAGGTTGGGAAAAAGGATGAGGCATGCCGTATCCTAGATACATGCTACCTAGAGGGGGAAAAGTGCTATAGGTGCTGGCCCCTCCCGGAGAGAGACCATAGCCCATAGGAGGTTGAGCATACAGATGAGAAAGGGCTCCAACGATACCGTCGGCGGAATGAGATTCCCCCGGGGCGTTAGTGCCACCGGGCCTGGGGAGGTTAGGAAGGAGGGTATAAACATAACCGGACTGAGCTTAGATCAGGTCATATTTCAAGGCTATTTGGATGGCAGCTTCTTCGGTTTGAGGGAAATGGGAGGTGACATCTTTGCCAATGGGAGCTAAGAGAGTGCGAAGGAACCAGTCCATATAAACCCGATCTTCAAAGGGGTAAGCTCGACATAAGCTCCTTCTTCTCTACCATTCCTGGACATGAGTGGAAAGGCGGGTTGAAGAGGATTGACGGAAAGAAGTCAAAAGCTCCATACCAGTGTCGTATCGGAGGGGGAGCTGGAAATAAGATAAAAAGGCTTGGGCAATGGTCGCAAAGGTGGTATGGGAAGAGGTGGGCTGATCAACATACCATTTAGAAGCTTCTCCTGTGAGCGTGCGTTGGAACAACCGAAGACAGATGGACTTATCGGTAATGGAATTGGAGGAACACCACATGTGGAAAGATCGGATATGGTTGGTTGGATCTTCTCCAGCAAGGCCTTCGAACTTAGGGATGTCGGAGGGGAGCTTGGTTAGCATAGCAGGCCAACCAACATCGTGGCGGATAGGGTCATTGATCAACTGATTGAAATTGGGGAGGTTGAGGCCTGCCATGTACGGGAGAAAATGTGCAGCCGAGGTAGTTCCTGTGGTGGTTCCGCTAGTAGTAGTCTCGGAATTAGGGCCGGGATTACCGCTAGTGTTAGGCCCTAGACCAAACATAGTGAAGGTGACAGGGGGAGAACCATAAGTAAAAGGAGAACCCAATGAATCAGAAGAGGAGTCGGAGTGCGGACTCGAAAGAGGACTAACTCGACGACGGCGGGAAGGAGTAGGTCGACCGACCGGAAACTGAGGGTGAAGGCCAAGAAGTCTCCGGGATGTGCGCCTTGGGGGCGCAATGGTGACAACACAAACACGGCACAAGGGGAAGAAGAACGACCAACAAAGGCAGGGAGGTGCAGAATCAAGTGATTACAATGTCGAAACAAGGGCAGAAAGGTGCAGTGTCAATTGATTTTAAAGTCTTTGCCTGGCGGTGTAAACCAAGCTCTTCTTCGCTTAGGGTGAGTGTGTGGCGTGCGTTAATTTTAATTTTTAAACCCTTTTCGTTTTGAGAGCAAGAGAAAAAGTGTGTTGCGTAACTGAAAATAATGCTGCAAAAAATAGTATATAATGCTGAAATAACATAAAATTAATAGCTACTAGTGCATTGATCCAACCCAAGAAGGAGGGTCTCTCAAAAATAATCTAAAAGAGGGAAAAAATCTAGTCAAAACACACTAAAAAGAGGCCAATAGATCTAGGGTCGAAAGGGATAGGGATCTAAAGGAGAAATCTGCTGAAAAGAGGTGTAGATCACAGCCAAGAGGCAGAGGCAAGGTGGCTGGAAAAAAGGAGGAAATCAGTAAAAATCAGAAGGGGCAAGGAGGAGGCCCTAAAGGTAGATCCAAAAAAATCTTCAGGAGGTGATTTGAAAGGGAGGAGAGCTGATTAAAAGGGATCTGAAAAGGAGGTATCAGATCTGGAAAATGGGCGGCTGAAACTCTGAAAACAGACAGTTGAAACAGTTAAAACTCTTCCACCAAAAGTGGAGGGTACTGAAGCCCTAGGGGGCTATGTTCCCACTTAGATGAGAAAAAAATATCAGAAAGAGGTCGAAACGGGCTGAGATAGAGGCTGGAAAACCCTGATAGAAGCTTCAGAAAAACCTAGAAAAATTGCAAAAAAAGAGCAAAAAAATTGGCAGGTCGCAGGTTCTGACCTGTTTTCTGTGCAGGTCGCACATATTGGGCTGAAAAGTGTGACCTGGAGGTCTAGGTCGTAGGTTTTGGGCTGAAAAGTGCGACCTGAAGCTCCGGGTGTCCCGGCGGCAGATTTCCGGAAAAGTTGTCGTCTCAGTTGCGGCTGATGTCTGTCACCTGCGCAATAGGGCCAGAAACACGCGGAAGTTAGAAATTTTAATGTTTTAGGGTTTTATAGGTGAAAAACAACATGAAAATAGGAAAAAAAAAAATGCTGAAAAGAAACCCTAGGGTCTGAAGTAGCTGGATATGCAGGAATATGAAAAAACGACAGCGGTCGTAATTGAAAACCCGTGTGGAGTCGCCAATTGTTAGTATGAATCCTTTGTCGAAGTGTACGAAAAAAGACCACTTTAGCTACGCATAACTAATAGCCCTAACATCAAATATGGCTGCCAATATCTTCAGATCTGTAGTTAGTTGATCAAGACAAGAGCTGCAAAAAACCATATCTATGCATAGAAAGACATTAAGCAGTAAAAAGAAGGGTTTGCTCCATATATCCAATAGACAAGACAAGAACAATTTTTGAAAGAATTTTTTGTATTAAGGGCACCTGGGAGGAAAACAAGAAGATGTTTCCAATTCTCCTCAATGGGATGGGTTCTTGGAAGTCCTCAGCACTTCATATCTAGCATTTCTCTCTCCTGTTGGTGTAGAAAACCCAGACAAAGATAGAACTCAAAGGGAGCTCACACAGCAAATAATGGAAAATATGATAATGATAATGGCTCAAAGTCAGACCAAGAGTTTAGATCTAGAGTGATCTAATAGGCAACAAAAGGTGAAGAATGGTAGGAAAAACCCTCCTATTTATAACAAAATATTGGGTCATTCTAGATCTTGGTGCATGATTAAAATAATGTTAACCAAATCTAGATCCACCTTTTATGGAATATTTTACTATATTTGTTGGAGGGAAAAAGTATTTGACTTGGGTCAAATCCCTTTATTTGTGAATAATAAATAAATAAATGATTTATTTATCATTTTAAGGAAGTGGTTGAAAGATAATCAAATAAATAATGATTTATTTAATTATTTATGGGTGATTTAGTCATATTTAACAAGGAATAATATTTAAATAAGATTTAAATAATTATTCCTAGAAAATAATAAGATAAATAAAGATTTATCTAATTAATTTCTTTGTTTTGGGTTAAACATGACCAGGAAAATCAAACAAATATAGGTTTGTTTAATATTTCCTTTTGGGGTTTCTTGTTTAGACCATAAACAACCTAATAAATGTTTTTTATTAAGTTATTTTACATAGTGAAGGAAATTTTACTTAGGGTAAAATTGGTCTTACATGGTGTACTTGGGTCCATCTAATGATAGTAGGTTAGATGACCAAAAAATGGTGTAACAACCTCAACTTTGGAAGGATCAATCTTAAATTCACCTCCTCCAATTATATGTCCCAAATATACAAATGAAGTCTTACCAAATTCGCACTTTGACATCTTAAGAAACAATTGCTCTTTTCTCAAAACATCAAGTACCTTGTTCACATGCATGACATGTTCTTCTCTTGATTTTTTGAATATGAGTATTTCATCTAAGTAAACAATGAAAAATTCAACTAGAAATGGTCTAAGTACATCATTCATTACTCTCATGAAAGTAGTTGGTGAATTTGTTAAGCCAAATGGCATAACTAACCACTCATACAATCCTTGTCTAGCCTTGAAAGTAGTTTTCTAGATTTCTTCTTCATCTATCCTAACTTGATGATAACCACTTCTCAAATTTAACTTAGTGAAATACTTTGCATGCTTGAATTGATCAAGAAAATCATCAATGCATGGAAGTGGGTAGCGGTTCTTTACCGTGATTTTATTCAGTGAACGGAAGTCGATACACATGCACCAAGTCTCATCCTTCTTTGGAACTTTTAGGTCTCGATATTACTATTATAGTCCCTTATTGTTGTTATTGTAACCCCCTTATTGTTATTATTGTACCATTGTAACCCCCATATTGTTCTTATTGTGCCCTTACATTATTATTGTTAGGTCGGCTAGGATTACATTGTGGCCCCATGGACTCCTATATATAGAAAGGAGGTTTTGTCATTTGTATCATTCAAGAATTGTTCATTTATGTAATGTAAAGGAGGTTTCCCCCTCGAATTTGCTTATTTCTAAGGTTTTGATCTCTCTTTTCTTCCATTTTTGGAGCTGGTTTCATAACATTTGGTATCAGAGCTTTGGATTCTAAGGTTTCGCTGCTCCAAACAGGTCATCATGGAATGTTTGCTATAACTTTATTTCTACAAAGAATCAGAATCTGAAATTTTGACAGCGCGAAGCTGAAATCCAGAGGAACTTCGTGTAAAAATTTCAGATCTTGGTTCACAATATTTTCAGAGATATGATCTATGGAAGTTAGGCTTTTTTTAGGCTCCTGAATTTCTCCTAAAATAGGTCATCGTGGAATTTTCACTATAAATTTTTTTCTACAAAGTTTCAGAAGCTGAATTTTCATAGAGAAAAGCCTAAATCCTGTGGAACCTCCTATAAAAATTTCAGATCTTGGTTCGCAATATTGTCGGAGATATGATCTACAGAATTTAGGGATTTTTCAGGCTCCCGAATTTCATCTCAAATAGGTGACTATGGGAAAATCGTCATAACTCTCTCTCTGAGCGTCAGATTGAAATTCTGTAAAAAGTGGCCACAAGCACACGGATTTCAGTTTCCTGTATATCAATTTCAGAGTCAAAGGAGGAAACAGTGACACATTCCTCGTCATACAACTTCACTCTACTAAACCAGCCCATAATTAGGTCATTGTGGGAGATTAGGCATAACTCTTTCTTGAAGAATCTAAATCAGGTCAGACCTGTGGCATTAGAAAGATGATTTAGAGAGCTACTACAATGAATCCAACCATATATTGTAATCCATTGGTAGGAATTACCACCTCAAACTCTCAAGATAGAAAGACATATCAAGAAGAAAAAGGTAATAGTGTTGATTGATTCGGGTAGTACCCATAATTTTATTCATTGTAAGGTAGCCAAGGAATTGAATTGTTTCCTATACCCAGCACCAGAATGTCAAGTGATGGTTGCAAATGGAGGAACTATAAATTTCTCTGGAAAATGCCATAATATCAAGATATCCATGGGGTAATATGTATTGAATAGTCCAATTCTTTCCATCCCAATGGGGGGTGTTGATGTTGTACTAGAAGTACAATGGTTACAATATTTGGGGATGGTAGCTTTTAATTTTCAAGAACTTTTCTTGAATTTTTTTTTGGAAGGAAAGGAAATCGAATTACAGGGTATCTCAGGGAAGCCAAGAAAGATAATAAGCTCTAATGTCATGACAAAGCTTCTGAAGAAATAACAACGAGGCGTAATTACACAATTATGCTCACTAGAAGTTCCAACATAAAAATAATCTATTTCTCCAGATCTCCAAAATGTCTTGGACAATCATTCCAAGGTGTTTGAAACTCCCAAAGGACTCCCACCTATTCGTGATCATGATCATGTTGTTCATTTGATTCCAGGAAGTGTTCCTCCAAACATCAGGCCTTACAGATATCCTTATTTCCAAAAGAGCGAAATTGAATGTATGATTGCAGAAATTTTAGAGGCTAGTATAATTTAACCTAGTCAAAGCTCTTTCTCTACTCTAGTAGTATTGGTGCACAAGAAGGATGGATCTTGGCGCATGTGTCTGGATTATAGGGAGCTCAATAAGCTCACTATTAAAGATAAATTTCCCATTCCTGTGATTGATGAATTATTGGATGAAATACATGGAGCAATTTATTTTACCAAGTTGGATCTTCGTTCAGAATATCATCAAATTAGAATGAAGACTAAAGATATTCTGAAAACAAAATTTCGAACTCATGAAGGTCATTATGAATTTTTGGTCATGCCTTTTGGCCTTACCAATGCACCTTCTACATTTCAAGGGTTGATGAATTCCATTTTCAAACCCTTCCTTAGAAAATTTGTGCTAGTAGTTTTTGATGATATATTAATCTACAGCAGGTCTTGGAAGGATCATGTTCAACATGTTGACAAGGTGCTCAAACTATTGGAGGAGAAACAATTATATGAAAAAACATCCAAATGTGTCTTTGGAGTACAAGAGGTGGAATATTTGGGTCATATTGTATCTCACGAGGGTGTTAAGGTAGACCCTAACAAAATTAAATTCATTAAGGAATGGAAGTCCCCACAACCATAAAGAAGTTGCAAGTATTTCTCAGGTTAATAGGTTATTATCGCAAGTTTGTTAAGAATTATGGGAGAATAGCAACACCTCTAACAACATTATTGAAGAAATATGAATTTTCATGGAATCCTAAAGAAACTAAGGCCTTTGAAAATCTTAAAGAGGAAATGTGCCTAGCACTAGTCTTAGCTACGCCAGACTTCACAAAAACCTTTATTGTGGAATGTGATGCCTCAGGAAATGGAATTGGTGTTGTTTTAATGCAAGAAGGAAGACCCATTGCTTTTGAAAGTCGTTCAATCAAAGGAAAGTATTTACAAAAGGTTATTTATGAGAAGGAAATGTTGGCAATACTACATGCACTAAATAAATGGAGACCTTACCTAATGGGAAGACACTTCAAGGTAAAAACTGATCATGATAGTCTTAAACACTTTTTGGAACAAAGACTATCTTCTGAAGAGCAGCAAAAATGGGTCACAAAGATGTTGGGTTATGACTTTGAAATAATCTACAAAAAAGGAAAGCTTAATGTTGTTGCAGATGCACTCTCAAGAAAGAATGAAGAGGTGGAAGCATTGCTTTGTGCCATTTCTATTATCCAACCAGATTGGATAACCGAAGAAAGGGATGAATGGAAGAAGGACGAAGAAGTGTGGACACTCATTCAAAAGTTGCAGCAAGATCCTAGTACATCTGATACATTTAGTTGGAAAAATGATTCCTTATGGTACAAAGATCGCTTATATCTTTGCAAGAATTCCCAACTAAAACAAAAGATTCTTCTGGAATTGCACACTTCTCTTTTAGGAGGACACTCAGGATTTTTAAAAACTTACCACAGGGTGAAGAAAGAATTTTTTTGGGATGGCCTTAAATCTGATATTCAAAAGTTTGTGGCGGAATATTTGGTTTGCCAACAGAATAAAGTGGAAACAATTAAGACCCCAGGACTTCTACAACCTTTATCCATTCCAGGTCAACGTTGGGAGGAGATTTCAATGGATTTTATCACAGGTTTACCTAAGTCCGAAGGAAAGAGTGTCATCATGGTGGTAGTTGATAGACTTATCAAGTATGCACACTTTTGTGCATTATCTCATCCATTTAAAGCAAGTACAGTTGCTACTATATTTATGGACAGAATTCAAAAGCTACATGGAAGCCCAAGGGTTATTGTGAGCGACAGAGATCCCATTTTTACTGGAAATTTTTGGACGGAGTTATTTTCTTGTTTGGGTACTCAATTAGCTCATATATCATCTTATCATCCTCAATCTGATGGTCAAACTGAGATAGTAAATAAATGTTTGGAAGGATATCTTCGTTGTTTTGTATCTGATAAACAAACACAATGCGTCAAGTGGTTACCTCTCGCTGAATGGTGGTATAACACTTCCTTCCATACTGCAGCAAAAATGACCCCATTTATGGCACTTTATGGATATCATCCACCATCCATCACATCATATTTAAGAGAAAATTCGAAGGTTCAAGTAGTGGAAGATCACATCGAGCATCAACAAGAAATTCTCCAACTCTTAAAGGATAACCTGAATTTGGCACAAAATCGAATGAAACAACAGGCAGATCAACATCGCAGCAAGAGAAGTTTTGATGTAGGAGATTGGGTATTTTTACGGCTACAACCATATAAACAAATGTCCCTCAAGCAAGCTAAGAAGTATAATAAATTATCGCCAAAGTACTATGGTCCTTACAAGGTGTTGCAAAATATTGGTACTATGGCATACAAATTGGAGCTTCCTGCTTCTTCGCGAGTGCATCTAGTTTTCCATGTTTCATGCTTAAAGAAGGTTATAGGGGACAAACTTCCAGTTTAAACAATATTGTCAGAACTTGATGAGGAAGGAAAAACCATATTGGAACCTGAAGTGGTCACAAAAATAAGAACTCGACAACTACGAAATTGATCAATTTCATAGTATCTCATCAAATGGAGGAACTTACCCACTGAATATTCTACATGGGAGGATGAGAATTTTATACAGAAGCACCCAGAGCTACTCAAGCATTGATGACAACACTTTTTTGAAGGAGAGGAGCATATTAGGTACTTATATTACTAGTATAGTCGCTTATTGTTGTTAGTGTAACCCCCTTATTGTTATTGTTTTACCCCTGTAACCCCCATATTGTTATTATTGTACCCTTACATTATTATTGTTAGGTGGGCTAGAATTACATTGTGGCCCCATGGACTCCTATATATAGAAAGGAGGTTTTTTCATTTGTATCATCCAAGAATTGTTCATTTATGTAATGTAAAGGAGGTTTCCCCCTCGAAGTGGCTTATTTCTAAGGCATTGATCTCTCTTTTATTCCATTTTTGGAGCTAGTTTCATAACAGGAACCAAAACTATTGGAGAACCACATGGTGAAGTAGATGGGCATATGATACCTTTGTTCAGAAACTCTTATGATTTACTTCTTGATTTCCAAACTTTCCATGATTTACATGCGATAAATACCAATATTTGGAAGTGGAACATCCTGTTGTAGTTGAATCTCATGTTGAATTACCCTCTTGGGTGGAAACCCATTTGGTTCTTGAAACATCTCACCATGCTGACTTACCACATCAAACAAATCAGATTTCAATTTTTCAGCACATCCTTCAAAAGATTCATAGTCAACATCTTCCTTTTTCTTGATCATAAGAAGCACAAAATTTTTACTTGCATTTACTAGCCTCTTCATTTTCCCTGCATTAACTAAAAATATATTCAGTTTCTTGCGATGAGCTCTCACAATATACTCCACTCCATCTTTGATAAAATGATATTTGTTCTCATGACGGTAGAAGACCGCTTTCCTGCCATACAAATATGGACTACCCAAGATAATCCCTGAAATATCAAGTGGTACAAAATCTAACTCAAATTCATCAACAAAGTTTGCAGTAATAGAAAATCTGAAAATGCATTTCCTTATCACCTATAAATTTTCATTGTTAACTATCCAACCCAAAGGGTATGGCTTATGATGAGGTACAGTTTCAAGGTTCATTTTCTTAACTAAGTCTTCTGAAATCAAGTTTGCTTGTGACCCTGTATCAAATAAGGCGTCAATCTTTGTATGATTAGAAATTACTCTAACATGGAATAATTATATCCTTGTGTCTTCATTTGAAGTGTTATTGTGACTTTTTGAGGTACTAGAACTTGCACTTGCTTCCTTTCCTTTGTTAACCATGGAAACTATCTTGGTTTCATCTCCTAAATCAGATCCAAGATCTTTTTGTGTGGTGGCAGACGTCTTTTGTTTCCCTTTGTTTTTTGGTTTCTTTGGTCTTAGTTCGGGATTAGTTTCCAATAGTGAGCGTCATCATGCCCCTCTTTGGAACAATGTTTGCATGTTATTTTCTCCCCTTCTTGCTTCCCACTTGCATTCTTCTTTCCCTTCCATTTTCCTCCTTTCTCTTTTCCCTTACCCTTGAATGGATTCTTCTTACTACCCTCTTCAGAAATGTTTTTACCCATTTCTTCAAGATGTGTGGCTTGCACACATACTTCATCTAAGTTATTTGGGTTAAACATGAGAATAGTGTGTTTTAAGTAGGAATGTAGACCTCCTATATACTTCAAGAGTCTGTCTTGTGAATTTAAGTCTACTCCAAGTAAAAAAGCCCTTTTCATAAACTCTTGTGTATACTCTTGGACACTTTGACCTTTAAGTTGTCTAAAGTTTTTCCAACTCATTATTTCGTTCTGCGTATAGGCTAATGGATAGAATTGTTTTTTAATGGAAGAAATGAATTCGACCCAAGAAATGGAAATCTTTCCATGGATGCACATTTCCTCTTGTGTCTTTGCCTCCCACCAAATTAATGTTGCTCCTTCTAGCCTTAATGAAGCCAATTTGATTTTAATATCGTCTTCTTGCAGATTTTGAATTCTATAGTAAAATTCTAATTAACAAATCCAATTATCTAGTCTTTCAGCATTAACTTCTCCATTATATGTAGGAAGTTAAAATTTGATATCCAACTTGAGTAACGGAGTCTTACCTTTTGGGATATTGGAATGAGTATGGGTATGAGTTTTTGTAGTGGATTTGGAAGATGAAGATGCTGCTGAGGATGATGGTGGTGGAGAAGGAGGTGGTTTTCCACCACTATATTTTGAGCTCCTCTCTTCCCACTTTTTACTGTTTGAATATTCTTCTCTATGAGGGTGTTTTGAACCTTCTCCAGTTTCCCTGCCATAAAATCTCCATACATAAGTTTCACCATCCTTTGCATTTCTTTGAACTCCTTCATGACATCCTCTTCTTCATAATTTTCATGAGCTCCTTCATGTCCTGACATTTTGGCTGTTGATCTGAAATTATTGTATTAGTTTTGTTGTGCTAAGTTTCTTTTTAGTTTATAAACATGTGCATACCTATCTCATTAGTTTGCTTAAGGATTGAGGATTTTAACCATAAATTGAAGATGATTTTTGGTGAATTAGAAGAATAAAACAAGCTTAAATAACACTGAACAGTAGTGTAAAACATAGAATTAAGTCACCACATATAATTTACACAACATTCATGATGAAGCAGTTCACCCCTCCTGGGCTACATCTGCTAGTCCAGCTCCCAATGGCATGTTCATCTTTCAATATGCTCAAAATTTTGCAAATACATGTAGTTATAGTGCTCTAATAGTTATTTTATCTACACCAATGGCTCCAGAATGCTCCAATTAGTCAAAAATGACTCTTCATTCACTTGGAATGGGCGAAAATTGAGTCTCCTACTCTTTTTCCCAGTTACACCTAGAAAAACTCCACTAAAAGTGGATAACTCCACTTATCTGGAGTTAAAATAGTGAATTCCACCTTTTTGAGCACGTTGGCCAAAAATCCCGCCGAATCTAACTACGGAATTACATTTTAACGATTGGGCACATGACCCCCAAACCCCACGGTTAACAACCATCGGCGGTTGGGCGAAACCCGAGGCATAAATTGTGGGTTAATGTTTGAACTTCGGTTGAAATGCTAGTTTCGTTAACCGCACGGACAATTGCAACAAACGTTGCCATGTGAAAACATGTGACGGGCGGTTTAACGTTGGTGGAGACTACAGGGTTAGCGTTGGCCGTTTGGTTGGTTGGAATATGTTGTTTGCAATGTGACCATAACTCCGAGGACCACTAGTAGGTTGGGACCACCGGCAGTCCCCAACCCACACTCTCATTTGTATCAAACTTTAAATATAAACGACCACCTATGATTGTTAAGAATCACATGTAACTAGGGCGGTGGAGACTTGTGCGTGCCCACGGGAGGTCACGGGGTCGAGCCCTGTGGACCTCACCCAAAATTTTATAATATGGTTCAAGGGCCACTTGGCAACCTCAGGGCTAGCCACATGGCACCTCCCAATTGGCCCTCAAAACAACGTACAAACTCATTCGACCAATAAAGAAGCGACACTTGTCAAACCACAATAGGTTCTAAGGAAAGGAATATTGCTCAAAATATTCCATTTTGCTGATTGTGCATCCACCCACTTGCTGACTGTGCATCCCAGTCAAACCTAGTCAAACTATCACAATTTTACATGTTTGGCATTTCAATTAGAACATGATATCTCCCTCATACGAAATCTGTTTTTCAAACTATTCACGGTGCCGAAATCAGGAAGACGAGATCTATGCAACCATCCTAGTTTCAAACCAATCCTGTAATTTTGAATTTTGAGAAAAATTTATGAACTCCTAATCACTCCTCCCCATTGAGAAGCTTTTGGACCCAAAAAGACTTGATTACCTAATCAGTAGATGAGGGTACATCTCCCTCACCTTTTCAACCTCCATCCACTTTTCCTTTCTTGTTTTAGTGCCTTTGAGCCCAACTCGAAGGTATTCAACACTTCCCCTCTTTGATGCTCTTTTCCTCCTGTCAATAATTGTATCTTCTTTGAGCTCATCCAAAAATTTTGGCGAGAAATATTCAACAGAAGGTAGCTTAAAATCACTTCCTTTATCATCAATCAAAGTTGGCTCATACAAACATAAGTTTTCAACATTAACAACTGAAAAACATTTGCATATAAGAAGGCAATTCAAGTTGAAATGCATTATTACCAACTTGCTTTATGATGTTGAAAGGACCATATCGAATGGGTTTGAGGTTTTTACCTTCCCCTTGCATCCTTTATTTGCTAATGTGCAACCATACCTCCTCTCCCTCTTGAATCTTGTGATCAACTCGATGTTTGTCATGCCTCTCTTTGTACTTTCTTTGAATTTTCTCAAGATGTTCTTGAACTTGTTGATGTATAATCTGAATTTGCTCAATGAACTTTCGAGCCTTTCCATATCACTATGGCCATCTATTGCAACATATTTCCCAAAGATGAAGTCTAATGGTGATTTTGGTAAATACCCAAAGCATACTTCAAAAGGTGATGTTTGTGTAGAAGAGTGCTTTTCCCAATTATAAGCGTGTTGAATGTAATGCAATTTCTCATCCCACAACTTAGGATGTTTGCTGCAATATCCTCTCAATAGATGCACAACATTTTTGTTCACCACCTAAGTTTTTCCATCTATTTGTAGATGGAAAGCGGTACTCTTTTTCAACTTTGTGTCCATCATACTCCATAGATTTGATCAAAAATTCCCAATTAACCTGGAATCCCTGTCACTAACAATAGAAGTTGGAAATCCAAAATGAATCCAAACATGTTGAAAATAAAGTTCAACAGTTCATTCAGCAGTAATGGTTTTCTTACATGGCATAAGTATACACATTTTACTAAATCTATCCACAACTACAGAAAGATAATCATTATGTCTTCTTGACATAGGTAGACCTCCAACAAAGTCCATGGAGACACTCTCCCATGGCCTTGATGGTACCGGTAGTGGCGTGTACAACCCAAGCTTCCTATTACTAGCCTTACTTGTTGCACACATAGAACAATCTCTTATAAAACGTGACACACTATCTACCATGTGAGGCCAATAGCAATACCTCTATAGATGTGCCACTGTTTTGCTTACCCCAAAGTGTCCAACAATAAGAGATGAATGGGCTTCTCTCATGACACTTAGCCTCTATCCTTGTGGAATACACAACTTGCCCAATTGAAACGACAAATTGTTATGCATGTGATAATATTTTTCTTCAACTTGATTCCCTTCACTTAAACTAGCATACACATCTTGAAAATCAATGTCATGTGCATATTGTTCTATGTAACTCTCATGTACAACAGAATCATTTTTGAGTAAAGTAGAAGCACTAATGACTGGTCTTGAAAGCATATCTACAAATTTATTGAAAATACCTTTCTTGTACCTTATAACCAAGTGAAATTGTTGAAGAAATCCCATCCACCTGAAATGTCTTGATTGCTGCAATTTTGTTTGTGACTGCAAGTACTGTAATGGTTTGTGATCGGTATGTACAATAGTCTCTTTACCCATCAAGTAGTGTTTCCACTTCTTGACACTTTGTACCAATGCATATAGTTCATTATCATATGTAGGATAATTTGGCACAACACCATTAAATGTTTCATAATGGAAAGCGATAGGCTTACCATGCTGTAAAAGTACTACGCCCATGGCATAATCACTAGCATCAGTTTGAATCTTGAATGGCTGTCTCAAATTTGGTAATTAAAGGATTAGAGCTAAACTAATCTTGTCTTTTAAAGCTTCAAAATCTTGTTGTTGTTTTCCTCCCCATTGGAAGCCTTTCTTCACACTTTTCACTGCATGCATAGGAGTTGTGATGGAAGAAAAGTTAGCAATAAACTTTCTCCAATATTGAGTTGCACCTAAGAAGCTTCTTACCTCGGTTACTGTTTTTGGTGTGGATCAATTCACAATGGATTCCACTTTATAAGGATCAATTCTCAACTCTCATCCTCCTACAATATGTCACAAATAGACCAAATAAGTCTTTCCAAATTCACACTTTGACATCTTAAGAAACAATTTCTCTTTCTTAAAAATATCAAGCACTCTATTCACATGCAAGACATGATATTCTCTTGTTTGCTGAAAATCAATATGTCATATAAGTACACAATCACAAATTCATCAAGGAAAGGACACAAAACACTATCCATAACACGCATGAAAGTTGTTGGTGCATTACACAAACCAAATGGCATAACTAGCCACTCAAAGAGTCCTTGTTTGGTTTTGAAAGTAGTTTTCGATATATCACTTTCTGCAATTCTTACTTGATTATATCCACTTTGTAAATCTAACTTAGTGAAAAAAAATTCTTCTTTAATCTGATCAATTAAATCATCTATTCATGGGAGTGGGTAACTATTCTTTACCGTAATCTTGTTCAAAGCTCGAAAATCTACACACATGCACCAAGTCCCGTCTTTTTTTGGTATCAAGACTATGGGTGAACCGCATGGTGAGGTGTTTGGCCTTCTGATTCCTTTGTCCAACGTCTCTTTGATTTTTTCCTCTTTATTTTATAATTCTCCATTATCGACATGTGATACATACTAATGTTTGGAAGAGGACAATCTTGTTGCAATTGAATCTCATGTTGAATCTCTCTTTTTGGAGGCAATCATGTTGGCTCCTGAAACATCTCATGGTGTGCATCAACTACATCATATAAATCTAATTTAAACTTAGGATCACATCCCTCAAATGATTCATGATTAACATCAGCTTTAGGCTTAATCATAAGAAGAAAAAAATTCGTACTTGAATTTACCAGCCTCTTTACATGTCTAGCATTTACCATAGCAATGTTTATCTTCTTGCGATGTGCTTTAACAATGAAATCCTTGCCATATTTGAATAAATGATATTTTTTCTCATAGCGATAGAAGATCGATTTCCTATCATAAGGGTAAGGACTCCCTAATACAATACCACTGATTTCAAGCGGAACCACATCTAATTCAACTGTGTCAACAAAATTTGCAGTGATTGCAAACCGCAATATACATTTCTTTGAAACCTATAGATTTGCAACCTTACAAATCCAACCCAATGGATATGGTTTTGGATGTGGTGTGGTCTCAAGGTTAAGTTTCTTGACCAAGTATTCATAGATTAAGTTTTCTTGTGACCCACTGTCAAACAATGTGTCAATCTTGGTATGTTTGGATATGACCCTCACATGAAACAGTTCTATTCTTTCTTCTTCATTTGGAGTGTTTATGTGACAGTTTGATGTACTGGTATTGGGTTTAGTTTAAATTTATTTTCCCTTCATGTTCTTCAATCCCATGGCTGTAATATTAGATTCATCACCTGAATCATCTCCTAAATCATGTTGAGTTGTAGCAGCATTTTTTTGTTTCCCTTTGTTATTGGGTTTCTTTGGCCTCATTTCAAGATGTAATTTCCAACAATGAGTTTCATCGTGGCCTTCTTTTGAAAAAATTTTACAAACCACTTTTTCTCCCTCTTTCTTAACAAATTCATTATTTTTGCTTTTAAATTTTGAGGTCTTATCTTTGTTTTTACCCTTAAAAGGTTTCTTTCTACCCTCTTCAGAAATGCTCTTCCCTCTAGCTTCTAAATGTGTGGCCTGAACACATACTTCATCTAGACTAGTGGGGTTAAACATGAGAATAGTATTTTTTAGGTAGTTATGTAAGCCTCCTATGTACTTGATAAAAGTATCTTGGCTCTACAAATCTACCCCTAATAAGAGAGCTCTTATCCTAAATTTTTGGGTGTATTCTTGCATATTTTGTCCCTTCAATTGCCTAAAGTTTTTCCAATTCATTATGGCTTTTTGCATATGAGCTAATGGATTAATTTGCTGTTTTATAGCAGTAATGAAATCTGACCATGATAGAATAATCTTACCATGTTTATTGATCTCCTTATTTGTCTTGGATTCCCACCAAACAAGTGTTGCACCTTCAATTCTCAATGAAGCTAATTGGATTTTGGTATCATCATCTTGAAGGTTTTGGATTCTCAAATAGACCTCCAATTGCCTAATCCAATTATTAAGATTTTCTGCATTAACTTCACCATTAAACATTGGCAATTCAAACTTAACATCAAGTTTTAAAAAATTACTTTTACCAGTGTTCTTTGACTTGTGTGGCTGATGTACTGAAGAAGAAGTAGAGGATGATGATGATGAGGGTGAGGATTATGGCTCTCCACTGCCTCCATTTCCCTTCTTTGAATTATCTTCATCATTGTGACCTCTTGAAGATCCTTGTCCTTCCTTGTGAAGTTTGGATCCTTCTCCTTCCAGTCTCTCATTCCTTTCTTGATAAAGGATTCTAACCATCTCAGTCATGTCAATAAATGATTTCCTAAACACTCTTTCTGCCTCTTTGGGATCAACTTCTTCATGGATTTATCCTTCCTCATGAGGCATACTAAATGTATCTTCTGCTTCCTTAGGAGGTGAACTAGGTGGTGAAGATTGTGGCAATCTTTCTCTCCTTTTCTTTGGCTCTTTTTCAGACCCTTCTTCTCCCACCAATTTTCCCTCTCCTCTTTTGAGCTTGAGCCTAGTAAGCATCTAAAACTTGCAAGCAGTTAAACAATTCTTAGCACTAAAAAACACCAGAGAATAAACTCTAGCTCTGATACCAATCTGATATGAAATTACTGTATTAGTTTTTTTGTGCTAATTGTCTTTTCAATTTATAAACATGTGCATACTTGTCTCATTAGTTTGCTTAAGGATTGAGGATTTTAACCATAAACTGAAGATGATTTTTGGTGAATTAGAAGCATAAAACAGGCTTAAATAACACTGAAAAAAAATTTAAAATAGAGAAATAAGTCACCACATATAATTTACACAACATGCATGATGAATCAGTTCACCCCTCTTGGGCTACATCTGTTGGTCCAACTCGAAATGGCATGTTCATCTTTCATTATGCTTAAAATTTTGCAAATACATGTAGTTGGTTATTTTCTTTGCACCAATGGCTCCATAATGCTTCAATTAGTCAAAAATGACTCTTCATTCACTCATAATGGGAGAAAATTGAGTCTCCTACTCTTTTTCCCAGTTACACCTAGAAAAACTCCACTAAAAGTGGAGAACTCCACCTATCTGGAGTTAAAATAGTGAATTCCTCCTATTTGGGTGCGTTGGCCAAACAGCCCACCGAATCTAACTGCAGAATTAAATTTTAATGGTTGGGCACATGACCCCTAAACCCCGTGGTTAACAACCGTCGATAGTTGGGTGGAACCCGAGGCATAAATTGTGGGTTAATGTTTGAACTCCGGTTGAAACGTTGGTTTCATTAACCGCGTGGAGAATTGCAACAAACGTTGCCATGTGACAACATGTGACGGACAGTTTAACATTGGCGGAGACTACAGGGTTAGTGTTGACCATTTTGTTGGTTGTTATATGTTTTTTTTCAATGTGACCATAACTCCGAGGATAGCTGGCGGGTTGGGACCGCAGGCGGTCCCCAACCCCCACTCCCATTTGTATCGAACTTTAAATATAAACGACCACCTATGATTGTTAACAATCACATGTAGCTCGAGCGATAGAGACATGTGCATGCCTGCAGGAGGTCGCAGGGTCGATCTGCGGACCTCACCCAAAATTTTATAACGCGGTTCAAGGGCCACGTGGCACCTCCCAATTGGCCCTGAAAACAACGTACAAACTCATTCGACCAATAAATAAGCGACACTTGTCAAACCTTGATTGGTTATGAGGAAAGGAATATTCCTCATAATATTCCCTTTTGCTGATTATGCATCCACCCACTTGCTGACTATGCATCCCAGTCAAACCTGGTCAAATTGTCGCAATTTTACTTATTTGGCATTTTGATCAAAACGCAATATCTCCCTCATATGACATCGATTTTTCGAACCGTTCATGGTGCCAGAATCAGGAAGAAAAAATATGTGCAACCATCCTAGTTTCAACTCAATCCTGTAACTTTTAATTTTGAGCAAAATTTATGAACTCCTGATCAGCTGTAGATTCAAGCTCTATCTCTACAGCTTGTATCTCTTCAACCACTTCAGCCTCTTGTGCAACTAATTCCTCTTGTGCTTCAATTTTTTCCTTGAGTGGTACTTTGGGTAAGGAGGATGCTTTCTCAGCCTCCTTCCTTCTTGTCCTAACTTCTGGACTAGCTATTAGTAGCTTCCCTTCTCCTCTCTGCAATCTCAATCTTGTAAGCATCAGTAAATTTGCACTATTAAAAACTCTTCAAGTAAAACAAGCAAGAAACCTTGTGCACTGATACCAACTTGATTTGAAATTACTTGCTAGTTAATGTTGTGCTAGTTTCATTTCAGATATAAACTTTTCTTTGCCTTGTTTTACTTATCCTTCATGAGTTTCTTTATGAGCATGTGATTGGAAAACAGTGTACTTAGTGAAATTATGAATTTGTCATAGGCTTAAAAATCACAATTTTAAATGACAAAATAGAAGAAATAGTAAACACAGAAAACACATATAACAGAGCTTAACACATATAATTGTGATAAAGGAGTTCACCCCTCCTGGGCTACATCTCCTTGGTTCAGCTTCATAGTGTGACCTTTGTATTAGCTTCAAGTGTGCTCAAATTGTTGCTACAAGCTTCAGAACCTATTGGAACTTGTTCCAGTGAGTTTAAAACATCATAATCTCCCAAAAATGACTATTTTTTTGTTGAATTTGGACTCTGGATGCTCTGGAAATGACCCCAACACCTAGTGGCCCTAGCCTTCAAAAATATTCAAATGCATTAAAACACCTGTAGATGACCTTTTCTACCTGTGCAACCTACTCCATTTAGTTCCCAGCATGCCAATTAGCCAGGAATGACTTTTACTGAGCTCAATTTGGTCGAAAATTGAGTGAGTTATAACTAAAACCAACTTTGCCCCAATTTCTCCTCCAAAACTGGAGAGACTGCCAGTTAAAATTCTAAATTTGGAAATACCGCAAAAATTGGCACGCCTCTGAATTTTCTGCCAGTTTAATTGTCGGGATTAATTAACATAAGCATTATTAGCGGTGGATAATATAGGATTAAATTTTAACCGCGTTTTACACGCTAATGACGTATTAATGTCATTAAGCCACATCTTAAGTTAATTAACCGTGTTTAAAATATCACGCTGGTTCCAATGGTTATAGCACCTGATTCTTGCGGAGTGGCCACATGGGGAGAGGGTTGGCCCCCTCCAACCCCCAACGGGTTAGCAGTGTTAATACAAATGTACACGGAAGAAAATTGGGGTAAGAACTACCCAACAGCAGAGATGGTTAGATGCTCGGTTTGCAGGCGGGAGGTCAGGGGTTCGAGCCCCGACTTCGCCATATAATTTTGTTCCAATAAATAAAGAGGCCCTCTGCCATATTTTTTGATCCCACCTATCTAACCCTTCTCCAAATCTAATTATTGGCTCCTCTAATTATGGTAAAGACCGCAAATATATATATAAGTTTGAAACTATATAATATAATATATATAGTAATATATCTATATATATATATATATATTTAATTCGACCATACCCAATGTCGCCAACATCAAATAATTTGACCTTAGGGTTGGGAGGTGGCCCACCATAGAGTACACATGGCACCCTCTCGTTGGATTTCACTCCAAACCTTAAAAAAAAAATCAAATTCCAACTTAGGAATAATTTGAAGGTCATTGGGAAATTTTTCTCTTCACTTAACCCATATGGCGAATCTAAAGACAACACTTGTCACAATGTCACTAGCTGCAATCTAGAGAATATTCTTGCAACGCTGACTGTACATACCACATCGGAACTGTACTTGTTCTACTCATTTTTTGCATGTTTTGGAAAATAAACAACAGACAATAACTCAGTCATACAAAATCGTATTTTGATGAAAAGAGTTGCTTTAGAATCCTGGCGACGAACTCTATATGTTGGTTTGAGGCTTCTGCAACTTGTGTTGTTGTGTGTAGAATCTTCTGGATTTATCGCATCCATTTTGGTTAGAATTGACGTTTCGAACCAATCCTCTGTGGTTCATCATCAGGATAGATCAATGAATTTTGTCAGATCTCATCATAGGGTATAAATGAAGGAGAATGAAAATGAATGGAAGGAAACTAGGAGGTCGACCTTAAATTATGGAGGAAAAAAATTAATTTAATTAATTGATACCTTTTTAATTAATAACCCTAAAGTTAGTTTTTATTGAAGTGATATTATTATTTAATTAATATCTTTTCTAATTTAAATAAATAATTAATTATCTAAAAATAAAGTTATTTAAATTTCACAATTGTATTATTGTTTTAATTAATAATAAATATTTATGTTCTTTAGTATTAATGATTTTAATTTAAGTAATGATTATTAAACAATGTCTAATAATGATATTTTAATACAAGATTAATAATTATTGGGGATGTAGGTAAATATAATGAATTTTAATTCTTTATGGATTCGGAACATGGGTTAATGGTATTTTAAAATTAATAATTACTAAATTTTGAATTAAAATTTATTAATTAAGATGAAAGATGCTAAATGAGATTAATAGATTAGATAACTAAGGGAAAAGAATGAATGAAAAGAGGGGGGGGGGAGAATTAATAGAAATAGGGAGAGACAAGGTAGAGGACCAAGGCAGAGATATAGAGAAATGAATAGGTTAGAGGAGGAAAATGAGAGAAATGAGATGCAAGGGGAGTTATTTTAGGGAGGGTTTGGGGTTTAGAATAGGAATCCAATTGTCGCTTATTTTCCAGCCATCATCATGATTGAGGTTGTTAGGGTTTTTTCCAATTTCAATAGCTTCCCTAAGTTTCCTATGGTGATAATGGTCAATTTTAGCCACAACCTGAGAGTCTTCAACATAAATGTGATGATTTGTTTTGTTGGAATGCTCGGCTAGGGCTGATGTTTTGGAGTGGTTAAGTTTTATGTCAGCAACATGTTCTTCAATCCAAGTCATGATTGATTGACCAGTTTCACCAATGTATGGTTTTCCACAAGAACACATAATTAAATAAACTCCTTTGTGGCATCTCGGATCAATGGGATCTTTGACCGATTTGAGACATCTACTGATGGTGTTCATAGTTTTGAAGGTTGTTTTAATGTTATTATTTCTTAATATGTGAGAAATTTCATCAATGGTGCCCAATATATAGGGGAGGTGAACTTTACCAGATATATCTTCCAAAGTTTTCTTATTTTTAGGGCCATTCTCAGCGTTTTTGAAGGCTTTGATTCCTTGGCTTCTTTTGTATCCATTCTTTTCAAATGTACAGGTTCAGGTTCGAAGAAATTTCGATCACTTTAAATTTTAGCTAAAACTTGAACCTTAGATCAGCTACAGATTCAACTCAAGGTTGTTGTGAGGTATGCAACCTCTTCCTAGGTGACTCCAATACCTTTTTCCCCATTCCTCATAACTATTAGGGAAGTTGTTAGCTCAAAATCCCTCACATGCCTCTGAATATCCCTCAAAAACTTCCTAACAAAGTTATACTTATAGACGTTTGGATCTGTATAGGCATTTCTTCTTCTTCATCTTTAGAAGTTTATAATTAAATAAATAAAATATATACATAAAAAAAGGGCAATATAGCCATGTTGGCTCTCCAACATTACCATCATTTAATTACATTACAAAACTTTGGTATCATAAAAATGAATATCACATTCCCCTCCCCCTTAAAGGAACATCATCCTTAATGTTCACACCCTCTTAGGTGTTATCTTATATAACATTGCACTATTTTAATTATTGTTTTGCTCATTGCAACAATTTATGGTCTACTACCTTTCAGTTACACCAACTTCCTTGCTCCTTTGTATCAGCATAATTCTTCATGCTATTTCTCCTTTCCACTACTTTAGAAATGTTATTTTCTTCACACTTTGGTCACTTTCATACCTTTTAAATTCTTAAAACACTTATCAACAAATAGGTGTATCAAAATATTTTTTCAGGGTAAACACTTGCTTGAATTTTCACAAATTTGGATATAAATATTTACTTAACCATAATACTTGTTTATATTGTTATCATTTTCTCCATCATTCTTCCATAGGAAATAAGTTTATCTCATTGTTTACATTTGACATATCCATTTCAGTGTTTGATAAATCCCCTTCCTTAGGCGATCTATGGTATCACTA
This sequence comes from Pinus albicaulis, assembly GCA_034641835.2. NCBI lineage: Eukaryota > Viridiplantae > Streptophyta > Pinopsida > Pinales > Pinaceae > Pinus > Pinus albicaulis. The sequence goes on from CM076580.1 coordinate 596,322,301, forward strand.
TATAATAGTTATCATGTATTTTCATGTTCACCCACATGTGATTTGTTATAGTATCCAATTTTAATAGTATCATTATGCTTCACACTAATTTATCTAGACTCAATAAGTCCTTTTAATCAAATTCTAACTCTGGAGAGTTTTTCAATTATTGATGTGAAGAGTTGAAATTGAAAATATGACAAGTTGAGCCAAGGTCAAATCCAAAGACAAAGTTGAGGTTGAAGTGTTAAAATTATTATTTAAGGTGCATGACAGAAATTACCCAATACCTTTATCATTGTATTTGAAAGTAGGATGCATGATTGATTGTACCCAACATTTTGTGTTTATTGTGCTCATTCTTCAATAGGCGAGCGTGAATGATTAACATATTTTAAAATGGGAAAGTAAGAAAATTGATACAAACTACTAATCATGAAATTGAACTCTAGAAAAATATCTTGATGATGCTTTGCAAGAAATAGACTGATTACAAAATAAAAATAAATCCATATTGGGAAAATTTTCAAAATTCAAGTTACAAGAAAATAGAATTTACCTTGAATGTGTTAATTTTGTTACACAACACATCAACACATTGGAATAAAAGTGAAATAATTATATGAATTTGTACATAACATCTTCAAAATTCAAGATCAAAAGGACATATTGATAGAATCACTGCAACAAGAATAAGCGTCCAACGAAAATGTGTTTTAAGCACTTGAAAATGAAGTAAACCAGTTAAATCAAGAGAAAGCAAAGTGTGACGCAGTTAGTGATGCTAATGACATCATTTAGAAGGTTGATAATTCTACTGATACTTTCCATTGGATTAATGATGATAATTTTTACATACATATGTATCTCTCTTATTATGAGGCACCAAATAATGATATTTGTAATATTTATAAAGATGAGGATGATCAATTAGGCAATCTTGAGAAGCACACAAAAGGAATTAGTGCCAAACTTTTAAATAAAATGGGTTATTATGGAAATAGTTTAGGTAAAAGAATTTAAGATATTCAGAAGCCTATACAAATATGTTTCAAGACAAAAAATGAATTCTTGGGTTATGAAAGTTAAATAAGAAATGCAACTATTAAATTTTTGAAAGAAACCTTTACAACAAGTGATCCATATAAAACTAGAAATATAACAAATCAAGTGCAAAAGAAAGATAAAATTTGCATTTGTTGTGGCAGAAAAGGACATGTACGAGCTAAATTTTGGATCTACATCCCTACAATATATGTGATCTTAGAAATCATGATCATCACAAGTGTTGCAATAGAGAAATATCTAAGCCTCATATAAAGGCACAACATAGTTGGATAGATGTGCTACGATGGCAGAAAATTACATCTATGTTGAAAATATTTTGCAGTCAAGTCTTCAAATGTACAAAAATATCCCCCCATGCAAATTTTATGAGTTATTTGGTCCTCCCAAAGTTAGTTGTCATTAAGGAAAGAGTTGTCAATTTATTGAGGCAAATGAAGCATGAGTATTTTTGTATTAGTTCATGGCAAATTGAAAACCACTTTAATGAATAAATGGAAATTTGTGGTTATATGAAACCACTTGATGTAATGATTAGTTCCTGGTAAGTCAAACCACTTTGAGATTAAAGGTGAGTTAAGAAAACCCTAAGTATGATTTAATGGTTAAAAGGTAATCTATATAAAACCCATGGGAATGTCAAGGGTAAGCTAAAGAAATCCTTGATATGAATATGATGAAACTCAAATGATTAACTCACGATATATAATTATCAAAGAATGATGCAACATATATTGATATAGAGAGACAACAATAGGTGAATATGAGAGAAGATGGAAGATAATGCAAAGTGTAGAAGACCAAATATGAAGACAACTCAAGACATCTAGATTGAATCATAAGTATTTCTTAACAAGGACTATCAAGAAATAGTTCATTCTTATGATATGATGAAATTATTAATAATGAAAGTAGAAATTTTAGAAATCTATATATGATTAAAGATAAGGATAATGACAGAAGTTATGGATGGTGTTATGAAACCATTTCACTAAATAGAAGAAAAGATAGATCAACGACTTAGAGATAAGCCTATTCGAGGGGGAAACCTCCTTTACATTACATAAATGAAAAATTCTTGGATGATGCAGATGAAAAAACCTCCTTTCTATATATAAAAGTCCATGGGGTCACAATATAATCCTAGCCGACCTAACAATAATAATGTAAGGGCACAACAATAACAATAGTGGGCTTTTATGGGGCACAATAATAACAATATGGGGACTACAGGGGTACAAAAATAAAAATAAGGGGGCTACACTAACAACAATAAGGGACTACACTAATAATATAGAGGCCTAACATGCCCATCTCCTTCAAAAAAGTGTTGTCCTCAATGCTTGAGTAGCTCTGGATGCTTCTGTATAAAATTCTCATCCTCACATGTGGAATCTTCAGTGGGTAAGTTCTTCCACTTGATGAGATACTCTGAAATTGATCGATTTTGTAGCTATCGAGTTCTTGTTTCTGTCATTGCTTCAGGTTCCAATATGATTTTTCCTTCCTCATCAAGTTCTGGAAATATTGTTTGAACTAGAAGTTTGTCACCTATAACCTTCTTTAAGCATGTAACATGGAAAATTGGGTGCACTCAAGAAGAAGTAGGAAGCTCCAATTTGTATGCCATAGTACCAATATTTTGTAACATCTTGTAAGGACCATAGTATTGTGGAGATAATTTATTATCCTTCTTCACTCGATTAAGGGACATTTTTTTATATGGTTTTAGCTGTAAAAATACCCAGTATCCTACATCAAAATTCGGGAGCCTGCAAAAACCCTAACTTCCACAGATCATATCTCCAAAAATATTTTGAACCAAGATCATAATTTTTACATGAAGGTCCTCGGGATTTCTTCGCAAATGGGTTTTTTTTGTAGCTTCTGAACATTCGTAGAAAAGAATTTATAGCGAAAATTCCACGATGACCTGTTTGAATCAGCAAAACGCTAGAATCCAAAGCTCTATGCCAAATGTTATGAAACCAACTCACAAAATATAAGAAAATATAGTTCAATGAATTAGAGATCAACCTATTCAAGGGGGAAACCTCCTTTACATTACATAAATGAACAATTCTTGGATGATACAAATGAAAAAACCTCCTTTCTATATATAGGAGTCCATTGGCTCACAATATAATCCTAGCCGACCTAACAATAATAATGTAAGGGCACAACAATAAAAATAGTGGGCTTTTATCAGGCACAATAATAATAATATGGGGACTACAGGGGTACAAAAATAACAATAAGGGAGATTCACTAACAACAATAAGGGACTAAAGTAGTAATATAGGGACCTAACATATGGAAATCACACAAAATCTATTGAGAGACTTGTGGAGATATTCATGGAGATATTGTGGATATTGTTGTGGAGATGGTTGAAAAAATTAGCCATATTGGACATTTACATGGAAACCTCAATTCTATGTTATGAGACCCGATGTTTTATATTCATATAATTGAGAATGTGTTAATGCAACACATATTGATATAGAAAGATAACAATATATTAAGATGGAAGAACATGGAAGATAATGAAAAGTGTATAAGACTAAAGATGAAGACAACTCAAGACATCTAGATTGAATAATAAGTATTCATTAACAAGGATTATGAAGAAATAATTCATATTTATGATATGATGAAATTATTAATAATGAAAGTAGACATTTTATAAATCTATATATGATCAAAGATAAGGATAATGAGAGAATTTAGGGATGGATATCACACAAAATATATTGAGAGACTTGTGGAGATATTCATGAAGATATTATGGATATTGTTATGGACATGATTGAACAAATTACCCATATTGAAAATTTGCATGGGCGCCTCAATTATATGTTATGAGGTGCCATGTATTGTATTAATATAACTGAGAATGTGATGTATTATTATTGTAATTATGTGTGCAACTTTATGTATGTAAATATTTGTTTCAATTGCTCATAATACCAACAAGGTCCCTCCCCATTGCACTCTCGTGCAAAAAAGTTGTTTCAATCTTGGTTATACTAAGATCATTATCCATTTTTTACATCACTTATGCAAGAATTCTTAGGCCTATATAATATTCTACAATCCAATACTTTTCATTCTCATCAAAATATTAGTATGAATAAATTCAAGGGTTTTTACTTTTAAATTTTATTTTCACAACTCTAATTTCATAGCACACTACTCTATGGTTCGAGCAATGTCTATCCACCAGGGTAGTCATATATTCTTGGATTGAATGCATCATTCTACACAAGACAACTTAAAAAGACCACATTAGTGTCTTAACATGTCAATCCTATGCAATTAATTCACAATCAATGTATCAAAATTATTTTATCAGTATTAGAGTACTTAGTTGTTATTTTTATCTTTTGTAGCTTTGTCTCCTCAACCAGAGGTTTCTGGTAATCCATTCACATATGGTAATATCAAAAAGATAATTTTATTGGTTGTATTTCCCAATATCCCTGAGATAAACTTAGTTCCACAAGTTAGTACCAACTTTAATCATTTCAACTTCTTACCAATCTATTTCATATGTGTAATTTAGAAAGATGTCAAATGCATTCAAACAATGTCTCAATAATGCACATTATGATACTTGTGCACTACCTACATATTTCTTATATATATATATATATATATATATATATATATATATTTGTGAAATATGATCACAAATTATCTTATGAGAACTTACAACCATTCAATGACATGCCTCATGAGTACAATGAGTTTTCCTCTTTCATATGACAACAACCAACAAGAATAATTTATCCCAAATATCATGGAATGATCAGGTGACCATTAAAAACAACCCAAGCATAACTAATTCCAACTCTTTTATTACTTTCCGTACCTGCATTTGTATCATTGATGTTATTGAATATTTACTAAGGAAAACCTTACCTAATTTCCTCTCAATATTTTGAGCATACTAAAACATATATACACCGCTATTAGAAATTTTGGATGCTACCTAATTAGTTGGTGTCTTAAGGAGGTTTCTTAAACTCCTCTTCACCAATCTCCTAATCAATACTTTATTATCTCTAGCCTTGTCCCCAAAATACTTTATGCAACATCCTCATCAACTTCTTTAACCATATAGTCAACCTATTCTTAGTTACATGTTCATCATTATCCAATGGTTAGTCATCATAACCATATTATGACAATAGAATACTTTAAGTCTATAATAATATCGCATGTATGTTCAATCATTATTTATGTGCACCATGACATCTTTGTATGCATTTAACACCTCACTATCTTCATGCCTATTAATGCATATGAAATCTAGCTATTCGGTCCTTTGCCATCTTATCATGTCTACTTTCTTATGTATTAGCATATAACAATCATTTTAAGGTTTGAAGAAAAAAATTCAAACAACAAGAGATAATTTTTGTACTTATTTCCAGTTTTGTACTTATTGCCTACATTTGTTTCCCCCATTTCACCTCATGACTACAACCACTGGGCCTATCTTTCCCTCTTTTTCCTACCTTTCTATCTTAACTTGTGTTGTTTCACCTTATTTTCATTACATTGCCATTCATCAATTATTATGATGTATCGTGTCTTTTTATGACTAATGGAGGATGAATTTTTGGAGAATTTCTCTGGTCTTTTGTTGTCTTTCCAGATGCTATTTTTTCACAAACAATTTAGAGCATGAGGCGTACAGGAGCCGTTAAAGGTGTGTTGTTACAGTTATTTGTTACACCACGACGTTGTTACACCATGTTGTTACAGACCCGCTGACGAAATGTTGTTACAGCTGTACCGTTGACTAGATATTGTCAACTTCTGATGCTGACCTATCCTCTAGATGTTACGCTACAGTTGTGATTTATCACGATAGCTGTAGAAGTTATTATGTATTGTATTTTTGGATAACAGCCTCTAGGCGGTTTTGATTGTAATCTACAATTTTCCAGTCAGACTTTTGATTAAGAAGTGGTTGTAACCATATGTATTCTATTTTGATTAGCATGAGAATCATAAGATTCTCTTGACTGGTCCATCCCTCATTTTTCTGAGATGTAACCACTATATAGTTCTCTACCCTTGAGGTCAAAAGGTTAGCAGAGAACAGCATTACTTTGGCTTTGTAATTTTGGTCACATTAATACAAGTTATCATGTTTTTGTTGTTAGATGCATCATCTGATTTAGTTTCCATTAAGTTCTTTCTCTTCCTGTGCCCTGCTAGGGAGGAAGGGACCTCCTCTTTAGCAGGAATTGCAGTGGTTAAGGTATTTGTTTATATATATTTCTATTTTCTTTATGTATCAGTGGAAGTGTTTTTGTTTTTGTTTTAGCTATGAATGGAATTGCTTCAATTCCAATATTTTATATGATGTTACACATGTGGGATTAGAGATACCAGCTGGGTAACTATTGTGTGGCGCGCTAGGAAATATTAATTGAGGTGTGATCACAGTCTTGTAGATCATCTTATTTCTACATGAGTGATTTCTTCCAACATTTAATTCAACAACGATTTCCTTTATTTGTATTTGCTTCTTGTTTGATGTATCATCACAGACAGTGCGACTGTCATTGAAATAAAAGACGTCCCTAGATTGATAATTTATGTGTACTTTTTTAGTCATTTAATCATGATTAATACAGCCCAACATTTTGGCATCATTGTCGGGGATGGAAATGACGATCCAATCAACCAGAGTTGTTTGTTAGATGATAGAGTGCACCCAGTCCGAAATTTTCGGGTGATAATATGAGAGGTAAGAACCCGTGCATCGCTCTAACATACCTGAGAAGGCTCACCAATACTACACTGGGGCACTTATAGGTGAAATTTATGTGCATTTTTAGTTTGTCTCCAGCGACACAATTATCGGGTCGTAAGACGAGAGGTAAGAACCTGCACATATCTCTAACATACCTAAGCAGGCACACCAATGTCTCACTGGGACACTTAGAAGTGTGAATTTTGTTTAGAGTGTCTTCATCTATATAGTTTTTGGGCAGTAAGACGAGAGGTAAGAACCTGCACATCACTTTAACATACCTGGGCGGGCTCACCGTTGTAGAAATTGAAGCACTTGTAGGATGAATTGATACACATAGGGTCCATGTGTGTCATTAGGACGATAGAAAAATCCACAAACACCCCCCACTCTACTAACTATAGGAAAGACAGGTCGTAAGAAGGAAAAGAAGAGTGCAGAATTCGAAAGAAAGACATTCTTTGGAGATCTGATCTCAAGGGCAGAAAAGGAATAGTCTACTTCATACAGAGATAATAGGAAGACAAGACCGCAGAAAGCGGTTACTATATCAAAGCCTGAGGCATCAGTGCCTTCTGTGTCTGGGCCTCACCACCCTTCAAACAGCATATCCACTCCTGATATCAAGACTCTAGATCTAAAACAGTAGTGGAAAATCATTGATCAGGATCTGAGAATCGAAGGACAAGGGGAGACCAGTGGGGAGCATCAGGGACCTAAGGAACATCATTTATTTGATCATCCTTTGGATGCTGGTAGTGCAATCAAACAACTTTTCTTGGAATAGCCTGATCCTTTTATTTATAAATCTCCTGCATACTTTGAGACCAGTTCATCCCATTAGGAAGAATCAGCCATGGGGGATGAGAATGTCAAGACAGATAGCTATGTTACTTTTTAATTCCTAATAGTAGCGACATGGGATGAGGCCCCTATGAAAAATATTCCTTTGTCATCTCTACCATCCTTTCAAGGGATGGCTGTTGAAGATCCTGATACTTTTTTGTTCAAAATCGATGTGTTGTGTAGAGGTTATCACTACACTTCAGACACCCAGAAGCTGAAATTATTTCCTGCTACTCTGAAAAGAGCATCATTAAGATGGTTCATGATACTGGGTGTTGGCACGATTTGAACCTGGAATGACATGAGGGATGCCTTTCTCTTTAAATATCAGGATTAATGTAACCATGGATTTGAAGGAAGAGATCTTCATAATTTCACAGAAGAAGGAGGAGAGCTTGTAAGACTATATGGAGCGATTCCATTACAATTTACAAAGGTCTAAGTTCAGTAACTTAGCCTCAGAAATTCTGAAACCAATATTCTTAAGAGGTATAAGAGATGATTGTCTAGAGAATTTGAATCTATTTGGAAAAGGAGACGTATTGCAAGAATTGCTTGAAGAAATAATGAAGCTTTTCCTACGGAGCTCAAGAGGATCGGTCAAAGGGAGGAGTTCAGTTCGGGACCCTTCAATCTGGATATAAAAGTCCACAAGTGGAGGAGTAACTAGAGTAGAGATCGGAAATCTATTTGAGGATTTTAAAACCGACCTCCTTAGCAGTCTCTCTACCCAGATCACTATAGTACAAGTTAAGAAAGAAAAAGAAGAAGTTGAAGTAGCCTTAGCAATATTATGTCCCCGATGCAAAAAGAAACATTTGGAAAGAGAATGTGGACTGATTAGTGTCAGCCTGTGCAACATCTGCGAATTGGCACATTCCATTAATCAATGTCTTGAACTACTCAGACTAAAGGCTGTACTTCAAGAATCAAGCAAGGATGTCCAGTATTCTTATTTCATCATATCAAAGAGGCCATGGCATCCATGACCTACAGGTATGCCTCTATATTTTTCCTCTTTTAAAACTTGGAATAATGTCTATAATAGTCAGCAATATCCATGGCAGTATCCTACTCCTTCCTCCACACAATTTCCTTCACCATGGAACGAGTGGCCTTCCCCTCCACCATTGCAATATCCTCCATCGCAACCTCATCCTTGGAGTCAGAATTGGAGAGGTAACGGCTAAGGTCTAGTACCCCCTGCACTACCAATGCAACAGCAATTACAACTGCCTTCTCTTCAAAATACTATACCTTTTTTCTGTCCCTAATTACCTGTGCAACCTAACCCCAATCCGAATAATAAGGCAACATAGAGCATAAACACTTCGGTTACCTTCTAGACTTATCTTAATGCTCCCATTGGACTCAATGAGGTTCAGCTTCGGTCGGTAAAAGTAATCAGAACTAAACATACTCACGTTATCACTGAAGAATAATGTGAGTCACCTACGAAGGATATCGTCGATTATGAGACAGTTATTACACATGTAACAGCTGATACATCACTTGTTGTTACACCTGTAGTAGCCAGCTCGGGAGGGTCTACTATTTCTACATCATCCAACCCGAGTAAGGCTAGTGCATCTGTGACAGCTGACTCAGCTGTTAAGATTCAAGATCCTCCATACCCTCAACGATTAATTTAAATTGGGCTAGCCTCACAATCTGAATCTGAATTCCTCAAGGAATTGAAAAATTTGTATGTGCGGATTCCGTTGTTACAGGCTCTTAAGGAAGTACCTATCTATGCTAAAATATTGAGGGATCTGTGTGTCAAAAAGCCTGGACGAAAATCGAAAGACCCTAAAACTATCCATGTTATGGGGAAATTGTCTGATCTTATGATTGATCATCCTTTGTTGACTAAATATAATGACCTAGGGAATCCTACAATGACTGTCCATATTTATGTCCAACCCATAACCAACACTTTGATTGATTTGGGGAAGCCATTAATGTCATCACTAAAGACCTCTTTATCTCCCTAGGACTTCATGGACTTATACCTACACCCACAGTGCTTGAATTAGCAGTTATGTCCTATGTCAAGCTCAAGGGAATGATAGAAGATGTGGTTATCACTGTGGATTCTTGGAATTATCCGGCTGATTTTATCATTTTACAAACCAATCCAACCTAGGGGGTCATCCTTTAATCTTCGGAAGATCGTGGCTAGCCACTGCAGATGCATATATTTGATGTAGGTCCGGATCTATGGTGATCTCAGATGGGCATGCCACTCAGTACTTGAACCTTTACCCCATACAAAAACCTCATATGGATTTGAGTAGTCCTTGGTGGGACGAATTTGAAGTTGAATCTTATCTTTCCCTACCTCTCATCACGCTTGGAAAAGCACAATACTTTAAGGATGAAACAGAGGATGATATCATTAAAGTTTTTATTATAAATTCACTCTTTTTTGCCTCCATTAGAGATCTAGGGGAAGAAGATGAGGTAGATGATCTAATCATTGAACATTTGAAAACTACTCCACATACAACCAGTAGTCACGTTGAAATTGAACCTGGGAAATATTTAAACATTAATCCTAACTTAACTGTTGAAAAAAACATATTTTTGATACAGCTATTATAGAAATATAAAAATTCATTTTCATGGGACTATAATGATATGAAAGGAATCCACCCTCGCCTATGCACTCACCACATTTATCTTAAAGAGGACTGCAAACCAGTTAGAAAACCACAGTTTCGAATGAACCCCGCACTTAAGGAGATAGTGAAATACGAATTGCAGAAACTCCTTAATGCTAATTTCATCTACCCCATTTCTAACAGTCAGTGGGTGTCTCCACTTTTCATAGTTCCGAAAAATAACGGCAAGTGGAGAGTATGTGTAGACTATAGAGAGCTTAACAAGGCCACTCAAAAGGACCATTTCCCTTTACCATTCATTTACCAGGTCCTATATACTCTCTCTGGGAAAAAAAAAATCATTCCTAGATGGGTTCGGTGGCTATAATCAAATACAGATTACCTCGGAAGGCCAAGACAAGACAACCTTCACTTGCCTGTGGAGTGATTTTGCATACAGAGTCCTTCCTTTTGGCCTCTGTAATGCGCCAGAAATTTTTTAGAGGGCAATATTGGGTATTTTTTCTGATCTCCTGAATGAATGTCTTGAAATATTTATGGAGTATTTTACACCCTACGGGGATGACTTTGAGACAACATTATTCAATTTGGAAAAGGTACTGAAACGTTGTGAACAAACTAATGTTGCTCTGAGCACGGAGAAACTCCACATGATGATGACCGAGGGAATTGTGCTGGGAAATATCATTTTGGAAAATGGAATCAAGGTAGATCCTGCAAAAATTGAGGTAATCTCAAACATCCCAACTCCTAAGACACCAAAAGAGGTATGCAGTTTTTTGGACCCTGCAGGGTACTAGAGGAGATTTATAGAAAAATTTTCAAAGATTGCATCTCCTCAGTTTTCTTTGCTCATGAAAGATGCGGAATTTGTGTGGATAGGAAATTGTGAGAAAGCCTTTCTGAAGTTAAAAAATTGTGTAACAGAAGCACCTTTTTACGAGGACCAAACTGGATATTTCCATTCCATATCGCTACATATGCATCTGACATAGCTGTGGGTGATATTTTCGGGCAGCTGGAGGAAAAGAAACCTTATGTCATTTATTACATTAGCAAAAATTTAAATCCAACAGAACTCAACTACACAGTGACTAAGAAGGAATTCCTAGAAGTAGTGCATGCTATCAACAAATTTTGGCACTACATCACCGGGTATCAAGTATTTGTACACACTGACCATGGTGCAATTCGATTTTTAATGAACAAACTTGTTACTAATGGTAGAGTTAAACAATGGTTATTTTTGTTACAAGAATTTGATATCACTATTTTAGATAAATCCGGAAAAGATAATGTGGTTGCTAATTTTCTTTCTAGATTAACTATAAGTGATGACTGCACTCCCACTGAGGATTCCTTTCTAGATGAATATCTATTTTCCATCTCTACTCACTCACCATGGTATGCAGATAAAGTCAATTATCTTGCTGCATGAAAATTTCCACACCAGTTATCTTCCAAAGAAAAGAGGAATATTATACAACGGATTGATACCTACTCCTAGATAGAGGGAAATCTCTATCACACTGCGCCAGACTTTTAGATTAGGTGATGTGTTAGAGAATATGAGGTATTTGAGATCTTGAAATCTTGTCATGAGGAACCCTGTGGAGGGAACTTCACTGACAAAAGGACTAGATATAAATTACTCCCAACAGGGTACTACTGGCCAACCATATTCCAGGATGCCAAGAATTTTTTGAAGGGATGTGATAGCTGCCAAAGGATGGGCCAGCCTTTGAAATTAGATGAGATGTCGTTACAGCCTCAGATAGTGATAGAACCATTTAAGAAATGGGCCTTGGACTTTGTAGGGCCAACTAATCCTGCATCACAGCAAAAATCATACATATTGGTCTGCACCGACTATGTCACAAAGTGGGTCGAAGCAAAGGAACTAATTAGAGCTACAGAGCAAGTTGTTTCAGACTTCTTGTTTGAAGATATCTTTGTCTGCTTCGGGATACCTAGGGAGATAGTGACATATGGAGGGCCTTAGTTCACATCCCATTTGATCAAGAAGCTGGTTGAGAAGTATGGAATTCATCACAGGATCACTTCACCTTATCACCCACAAGGAAATGGTCAAGTAGAAAGCACTAATCAATTCATTGAGGGAATCTTAACAAAGACAGTAGCCAGACACTGAAGAAATTGGGTCGAGAAACTTCCAGAGGTGTTGTGGGCTTACAGAACAACTTGGATGAATACTATAGGCTTCTCACCATATGAATTGGTGTATGGTAAAAATCCTTTATTCCCTGTAGAGTTCAAGATAAAGACATTAAGAGCAGCATTGCAAGTCAATCTGGACTTAAGCATAGCACATAAACAAATATTGAACCAGCTCAATGAGTTGGAAGAGAAATGGTTGGCTGCCATTCAACATAAAAAGATCATTCAGAAGCAGAGAGCTAGATGGAATGACGCGTTTATTAAGAAAAATAAGTTCCAGAAAGGATATTGGGTTCTCTTGTATGATTCAAGGTTCAAGGATTTCAAAGGCAATCTCTGCACTAGATGGCTAGGTCCTTATGAAGTAGACACGGTCTTTGACAATGGGATTGTACAATTGGTTAACATCAATAGTGCTAAGACGTCGTTGTTGGTTAATGGGCACCATCTAAGGTTATATCATCAACCTGCTTCGAAGGAATCATTTGTTAACATTATCACAGACTCTGATCTTCATGTTACAGCAGCAGGGGAACATTCCCTTGTGCAGCCTGAAATTTGAAATCCCAATAAGTGCAGTAGCTGAAAACCACCTTTGTGGTAACTGTTACACCTGTTTAAAAAAAAAAAAAAACAACAACAACAACAAAAACAACATTAAAATAATAATAATAATAATAAAATAAAAATAACAAATCTGACTGTGAAAACCTCTTTCTGGGGCGTAGTCAGACAATTTATAGCAGCTAAAAACCACTCCTGTGGTAGCTGTTACACCCTTTTTTTTCCCTTCCTAAAACAGCATCCCTCCTTCCTAATACATTTTACAAGATGATGTTATTCATTTGTTTTTCTTTCTGTACCTATTTCTCCTAATCATCATGTTTTTTGAAGAATAATCTGAAGGTTGTCTTGGTTATTACACATGTAACAGCCGATAGCCACGAACATTGTTTCTCATTTTTGTCGCATGCAGCAATAATTGTGCCAGCCAAGCGTGATCGCCACAATCACTGCAAGTAGTACACCGCCAATTCAAAATCGTCCTCCATGTCACTTCAAGTATGTCATTCAAAAGGTAACGTCATCATTTATAATTTGGTGATTAATGGAAAAGTAATGATATTCTTGTGATGGTCGTGGGTGGCTATCACCATTAAAGCAAGGGGGATATATCTTGTAATCATTGAAAAAAAATATGTAGTCATAAACTGTTATCAACCCCGCATGCATCCAATTAATAGCACAATCACCAATAATGACTAAATCCGGTTGGAAATAGTGCGTGTACTTAGAAACCATCACTTTCCATAATGGGACATTTATGAAGAGTTGTGTAAGGTACGATTCAGTAATCCGTAAATCCTGTCACCTCCCATCGTCCTCCTTCACTGAAGCCTTGTATCCTCATCTCAAACTCGTTATCTGGGATAAGCAGAGTAAGGATTCGAGAGGGAGTAAGCAGTGCAGTGACATTACAATGGGTTGAGTAGTAAGGAGCGAATTCAGAAACAACAGCAAGATGGGTGGAGCAGCAGTTAGACACAAGTCGGATTCCATGGATGCCTTGTAGAACTACCTAGAAGCCTACTAGGTATTCAGATATGCTAGATGGATTGAGTATTTCCAGAAATTGGAAGGCTCGGATGAGGCAGTTGCAATCGAATTTTCTCAGAATTTGAATAACCACCAAACCTGAGTCAAGGGCCTGCAAATTGAGGTGACAGAAGAAGTAATCACCCGAGTAACCACGTTGCCAGTAGAGGGACAGAGGTGGTTTAACAGAAAAATCAATGACCCCTCTTTGAAGGAAGACTTCCTAGAAGGAAAAGAAAACTTGGAGAAGAAAGGAAGAGGAATTGACAGGTTATCACTCCCTCATCCATGGGCAGATGTCGCCTTGGGTTTAATCAAATACATTACTTCTGAAGGGATATCTACAATTTTTTTTAATTATCGCTTCCCTCTAATCAATCATCTTCGGCACCATCAAAAGATTAACCTTCCATTCTAATTATTGGGGAACATTAAGCACATGGCAGCAGCAGTGAAGACAACAGCACATCTGAAAGCATGTGTGACAAATCATGGACTCATAAAATTTATCATGTTGGATGCCCTGAGCCAGCAAGGAAGGAGCTGGGAAATTCAAGCGAAAAAGGCTAAGGACAAATCGAGGAAAACAGACTGCAACTTCAGGAGGAAGTTAGGCAGAAGTTGAGACCCAGGATCAGCCTGCCAAGGTCAGAGTTGGGAAAGAACCCACTAATGAACCAATTGGGGATAGATGACCAAAAAACAAGGTGAAAAATAATTTTCCCGCAGAACCTTCACCCACAGCCGGACAGCATAAAGAAGTTGAAGTATTAGAAGAAGAAAGAGAACCCTCCTCATCAGGTTAGGACGAAACTCATGTCCTGCTTTTAGAAATTTAAAATCTAAGGAAGGAAAATGAACAGTTGAAACAAAGATTATCTGAGGGGAAGGAAATTTTGGTACCTGTATGCACGGCATGTTTTCAAGAACTAACAACAGTGGGGTATAAGGTCTGTGGGGAAAACACCAACCCAATGGAAACAAAAATAGAACTTCAAGAGGCTGTTACACAATAACCGGCAGTTAAAGTAGAGCCTCCTGTAGTAATTGACCTAGATTTTGATACACAAGATCCTGTGGACGCCACTACTATTACAGAATAAACAACAATGGACACAAAGGCTACTCTAGGTGGAAACAAAGGGGCTGATACACAAGAACCCATTGATGAAGTTGATGTTACACAAGAACCAATAGCAGAGGTGAAGCAGACCCATTCAACAGAGGTTGTTACACCCATTATTGATGTTGATATTGAATGCAGAAGAACGTCGGGTCCCGTCGTGGGATGGAGTTCTAAGAAAATATTGTTAATTTCCGAATTGCAGAAGTGGAAATAGGAATCAATCTCCCTTCGGGAGGAGATGATTTAGTTGAAATAAAATCGGAAGGAGATAAGCGCTCTCCATGAAAATTGGATGAAAGAAGAGTTGAAGAAATTTTGGGAGAATTATAAGAGGAAGGAAGTTGTGAAGAAGCAGGAAGAACAATTTTTGTTGTTACAGCAGCAGGTTCAGGATCTCACCATGGATAAGCAAAAACTCCATGACCTTGTCCTCAATCTGTTTGGATGCAGGCGACCTTCCTCATCCTACCCCATTTTTCTATGGGAGCGCTACTTCTTGTTGCAGATGAAAGTTTTCGTGGAGGACAGACCCTACCTATGTTCTTCCACTCGCACATTCTTAGATGTCTTTCGTGCTTCCGATTTTGAAGAACAAAGCCTATTGTGTGAGATATTATTGCACAATATCATTTGCGAGCACGTAAGTATGAAAATGGTGGTGACGATATTCTCCTATATGGGAGATCTACAGTTGTGAGCTTTTGTGTCCTTCGTGAAGAATCAGATTGAGTGGCATTTTTCCACCAAATCTATGGATTCTAATGAAGAGAAGATGGAATTATGGATCCGGGTAGAACTAGGATGGGCCACCAACTTCTGATGTTGACCTGTCCTCTAGCTGTTATGCTACAGCTTTGATTTATCATGATAGCTGTAGAAGTTATTACGTATTGTATTTTTGGATAACAACCCCTAGGCGGTTTTGATTGTAATCTATAATTTTCCAGTCAGAGTTTTTATTAAGAAGTAGTTGTAACCATATGTATTCTATTTTGATTAGCATGAGAATCATAATATTCTCATGATTGATCCATCCCTCATTTTTCTGAGATGTAACCACTATATAGTTCTCAACCCTTGAGGTCGAAAGGTTAGCGAAGAACAACATTACTTTGGCTCTGTAATTTTGGTCACATTAATAAAAGTTATCCTGTTGTTGTGTTGTTGTTGTTACATGCATCATCTGATTTAGTTTCCGTTAAGTTTTTTCTCTTCATGTGCCTTGCTAGGGAGGAAGGGTCCTCCTCTTTAGCAGGGATTGCAGTGGTTAAGGTAGTTGTGTATATATATTTCTATTTGCTTTATGTATTAGTGGAAGTGTTGTTGCTGCTATTTTAGCTGTAAATAGATCTGCTTCAATTCCAATATTTTATATGTTGTTACACACGTGGGATTAGAGATACCAATTGGGTAACTGTTGTGTGGTGTGCTAGGACAGATTAATTGAGGTGTGATCATAGTCTTGTAGATCATCTTATTTCTACATGAGTGATTTCTTCCTGCATTTAATTCAGCAATGATTTCCTTTATTTGGATTTGCTTTTGATTTGATGTATCGACACACACAGTGCGACTGTCATTGAAATAAAAGATGTCCCTGGATTGATAATTTATATGTATTGTTTTAGTCATTTAACCGTGATTAATACAACCCAACACAGTCCTAGTGTTGAACCTTTATCTCTGATACCACTCTCGATCATGGCTCCAAATTCCTTTTTGATAATTTTATACCTCTAGATCCCATTTAGTTTGAATGTTGAACTTTATCTCTAATACCACTTTGTAACACACCTAGCCCCATAATTCCATATTATGGTATGGGGCATAATTAGACCCAATCTCCAAGGTACATTATGATTATGCGATTATTTTAAAATCCTCCTTATTCCATCACTTAAAATCACAGTTTTCATACCACCTTCATTTTTTTTTTTACTTCAACTTTCCAATGATATAAATTTTATCTCAATCTGAGCTGCATGCACAAAGATATTCTCCTTTAAAAAATTCCCCTTTAAGGAAAATATAACCATTTTTATGCCCACATGGCTACTATATTTCTTCCTTGGCCATGCGATGCCTCTGCACTAGTCCACATACTAGATACACATGTTATATAGAGCATTTCCATATCAATGAATTCGACAATCTACACAACTCAATTCTCTCATGGCTTCAATATTTGATATTGGTAGTATGCCTCATCATTGATATATCCATTGGGGTGTGAAACTACTGATACACTAGTAAGGCACCAACCCTCAGAGCCATTGATATTCCAATATGGATTGACCCTCTAGGTTTTTCTATATGGCTACTATATCATTATATCAATGTAGAACATTAGAAATATGAAGAAAAAAAATTATAACTAAAAACCTTCTCAAAACACTGATTGCTAATAGGTCGATGGACAAGTTAGATTACCATATTATCATTGTGCCAAACATTCATATAATGCCATGTGGCATTGTCTTACATGTCTGACAAATGGTTGCTTAACACATGGTACGTGCTAATGTGTCCCTTGCGACATGGCACTTCTCACATGTGTCACGTGTTACTTATTTTTGTACATCTAGCATGCCAAAAAGGGATATGTTGGGGATAATTGTGTCATTCGCATGGCACTTCCATGTCACCATTTGTGACATCATGTTGACGTCATTCTTCTAAATATATGAGTGCTTGATACCCCATTTTCTCCGATAACTGTGGATGTTAGATGACATCCTTGGTAGATGGGAATGAGGGTTTTCATTTGGTAATGTTGAGTTTTGTAGCTCAAGAGGTACTTCTAGTCTTGTGTCTTGACTAAAAGGATATTGATTTTCCTCTTTATGAGATTGCATGTGAGAAGTACAGTGTACAAGTGGTTTGCACACTTGCAAATATGTTTCACATGACGTGCAACATATGTGCATGTAAAGCACGCTAAATTTATGACTTGTAGTTGAGTTAAAGTAAAGAAAGCTAAAGATAGAATATTTAACTAAAGTAAAGTTAATTATCTTCAGTTAACTTGACGAGCTAATTTTTTTTGTCAATCCTAGCTTAGGAAAATTGTAAATTGAGCCTAAGTGTTGAGGTTAAGACACAAACATAACAATATTGAGAGAGGCTTCTCAGTGAGCATGTGTTGGGTCCAAGAGAGTGCATTGAGGCTAATGATTAGTTTTGTATTTACTTAGTTGGGTCATTATCACTAGTACAAGAGCCTAAGTTATGTGATTAATTTATTAATGAAGAATAATATTTTATTGGGAAAAAAATATATTTTTGTGGATGTGATTTAGATAGAGTAATTTTACTCCTACTAAATATTTTTGTTAGGAATTTAGTCATGTATTCATTCAATTAATAATTTTTGGGAACCGAATATTGGTTGCTAGGTTCAATAAATTCTAGCATGGTATCAAAGCACTACTCTAAATTGATCTCTAAATTACAAGTGCTAGGTTTGTATTGAATCACCAAAGCTAGGTTGGCTAGGATCATACGAACCATATTTTTTAAGGCAAAAAGTTGATTTTTTTGGGGGCCGAGGACTTTTTTTTAAGAGTGGTTTTTTTATAGTCAATAAATAAAATAAATAAATATGATTTGTTAGGGTCCTATTTTCTAGGAATCAAAGTGTTTTTTCCTCTTACTATTCATTTTCAGGGTATGTTTGTCATGTTTATCCTATGAGTCACTATGTGTCATAGCCTAAAGAGTCTCTTGTGTAAAAAGGTCAAAATAGTCAAAATTTTGTTAATATATGGGTCATAAAATGGTTTTATGAGTCCAAATTTGAATTTGTGAGGACCTTAGTGTCCATGGGGGGTCATTATTGCAGTTTTGTACTCATAAATACTAAAGGGGATCATTATGAGAGTTCAAGGAGTCATTTCATGGGGTTTCATTCATCATGAGTCAAGTATGAGGTCATGTCAGTTAGGTTCAGTTAGTTAAAGACAATTATGAGTTTATTAGTGGTGTGTACCTCTCATCATTGAAATATTTTCCCCATGTCACCTCACTCCATCCACTCAAAATTCACCATCATTGCATGAAAGGGACATGTGAAAGTCATAAAATTCAAATATTTCAAATACATCCTTATTTCTCCTTCATACCAAACAAATTTCGAGCTTTGATGAGGTTTGAAACTCCAAAGAAAGTTGCAGAAGCTTAAACAAAGGGATTAAAGCTCATAAGAAGGTTGACACTATGCAAAATACCCTTTTTCATCGTGTGTTTGTTTTTAGTCTTCATTTCACATATTTTGTCTTTGGGGGGGGGGGGGGGGTCTAAGCCCTACATAGTCAATATGGAGACTTCAGAAGGGAAGAAAAAGTGTAAAGGAGGTTAGTAGTTGGTCATAGCATGGAGAAGGAAGGGCACTACTCTTTATTGCTGCACATTCACACAATCATTGTACTTTCACTATATATCGTAAACCCTATACCCATTTTCCCTTAAAATGTTACAGTAGATGTCTGGGGTTGAGATGAATAACTCAATTAATTTCAGCCCAAAATTATTCATGGTTTTAGAGAAACAATCTATTGTCACCTACAACCGTTTTTGGATTTTATTAAGATCCATGATTTGTATTTGGCTCGAAAAATTTTGGAGGAGCGACATGATGATATATACATGTTGTAAAAATTTCAGCTTAATGGGACTAACCATTTTGGAGATATTCCCAAAACACAAACTATTACTTAAGTTGCTATGCTTCGTTGCGCAAGTGGTGACTAGGAAAATTTAGGCTTGCACACGTGAAAGGAAGCTTCCAGTGGTTCCTACTAAAACATAGCACCATTTTCAATGTACCCATCAGCTCAGTTTCATCTAGTAAAACCTGTAACCATACTGATCTAGAAGCCTATTGCACATTGTTTTGCAACATATCACTCATGTCTGCTTTTGTATTTTGGTTATTTTTGGACCTTCTATAATTATTATAGTGATCACGATAGGTTTTTAGTGATCGGGATAGGGATGGATATATGGATAATTTTATTTTATGAAGCTTGATGTTTCCAATTTTTGTCAATATTTTAACATTATTTTTCCAAGATTAATTTTGTCTCGATATTCTTAGCCGATAGGAGATACATTGTATCTGGTATTTTATTTTTCAGGCAAGAAAATCTTCCTAATTGTATTTAAGAAGAACAAGATATGACAAAAGGGTTTGTTTGGGTTTGAACTATAAGATCTTAAGGCTATTTTGTATTTTGCATTATTTTTCCAAATGAATAGAAGAAGGTGAATGTTGTTTGAACAGGGATTCTTGTTTCATGATTTACTAGTTTGTTTTCCTTCATGAATCACATATATTTTGTTTCTATATATTTTCTTAAATCTAGTTTAATATTATATAAGTTCTTCCTACTCAACTAAAAGAAATTTATGGTAGAATTCATGTATTTTCTCTGCCTAGTTTTTAGTTAATTATAAGTGTTATTTTTCTTCTATGGAGAAATTGAATTCATCTATGGTTCGATGCTCAGTTTGTTATTTTTTCTCCTACCTTATTTATCTTTCTGCTACAATGAACTTTTGATAAATAACCAATAAGTTTTCCTTTCTTTCCCCTGTCACAAATTGCATTGTGTCCCTTATTCATTTTTATCTATAACTTTGATCCAAAATAGCCCTCATCCTCTGCACCCACCTTCAAAAATTAATTCAAATATAAATTTATGATCATTTATAGCCAGCCTGAAACCCGAATCTATTAGTCCCTTGGGTGATTGATAGCTGAGCTTAGTGAGAGATCCCTCTCTAAGGTGACAGAGGCTGGACCTTAGCCTAAAAGTGGTTTTTGGTTACCCCTGTAAACCTTTTCTCAGCCTAGAGGTTCAATTATAGGGTATTAACATGATTCAAAGGAGGGCCCATTTTTTTGGAATTTACTTTTATATAAGTTTAAAAAATGTCATAATGGGTGGCCGAAAATTTGGGCTAGCTAGCCACTGATCGAGCCACCAACCATTATCAAAAGCCACTAGGGAAGATCACAAACATCCAACCATATAGTGCAACTGTAGTTGCAGAACTTGACAACGAAACTATGCATAGAGGTTAGGACTAAAAATGTACAATCAGGCGCAAAGAACAAACTTACAAGGTCAAGTGTCGCAACAACAAATCGAAGATAATAGTGGTAGGGTGGTGAACATCATGACAAAGGAACAAATTTTAGTTTGTGCATGTGCGAGGAAGAGTGTCATGGAGTTTTTTCCAAGGTATAATTCAGCCTTTGAGGATGACAAATGAATATTTTTCAAACCATTGGTCAAGGAGCTTGGTGTTAGATCGAAGCACGGGAAAATGAGGAAGGGTGGCAACACAAGGAGCTATAGCTGGTAGCATATCGAATGGTCATTGAGAAAACTAGATACTATAGAGGTAATGTTAGAAATTAAATAATAGAGTAATGAAACACATATAATATTGCGAAAAAATAAACACAGAAAATCATAAAACAAGAGAGACATAGATTTATGTGGTTCACCCAATTTGGGCTATTTCCAAAGAGAAACAACTATTCCTTCCTTTTATATTATCCAACAAACTAAAGGGATAAAATCTACAACAAATCCAATGTAACTTCCTCTTCACTCTCTTACAATCTTCTCTATTTTTCTCATGAAAAATAATAAACAACTGTAATACAATTCCCTCATATAAACTGAGGGTTGCCTTCTAGGGAAAAAAAAAATCCTAAATTAATTATAAATTATAAATTATATCCCTAGATATTCCACCTAATGGATGACCTTGATTGAATACAAAATTATAATATTTTACAAGGAATTTTTTTGTCGAAATTTTTCTTTCAGGGGCACTACCTCCAAATCCCTACCGAGGTGGGATAAAAGCATGATGTCCCCCCTTGGACCCCCCTAGAAACAATAATCGGGGGGAAATACCCCCCACACCCCCTGTCAAGGGATGGGATGCATAATTGTTTGAAACAATACCTCTAAATCAAGAATATATCAGGCTCCACACCCAACAAGTCAACATAGCATGATTGTGGGTGGACCTTGAATAGGAAGGCCCACACTAGAAAAATCCAAAGGTATACAGGGTCGACAAGCTAACACAATTTGCAGGCGGATTGTCATGTGTTAAAATGGGAAGATGGATATACATTGATTGGAAGTCACATGGACAAGAGAGTCGAGCCCATGTAATAAGTCGTTATGTGGTATAACTCGACTTGTGAGAGCTAGCCATCAACTGAGTTAGTCCCACAAGAAATAAATAGCCAAACAACTTGGGGCAGTGCTCAAGTAAGGTGCAAGTGTGTATGAGAAACACCCGTGATTTTAAGGAATGGAGCCAGAATGCTCTGGGAAGCCTCGGGAAGTGTGCAAGTAGTCTCGGGCAGTGGGATTGGGCAACGTGCAAAGGGTGAAAAGTTAATTGTTGGTCAGTTTGACATAGATGACTACTATGCTCTCTTACAAGGACAGGTTGGAAGAGGAAGGAAATCTTAGCCCCTGTAAGGAGCATATTGTTCTATTATTTGAGGAGAAAGAGTTGTGGGACATTGTGGAGAAGGTTGTCCCAATTCCAGCAGATCCTACTCAATTGGATGAGTTTAATAAGATGAACATGAAGGCCAAGAGAATAATCATACACTCCTTTAGAGACCATGGTATACCTCATGTGATGGGGAAGAAGTATGCCTATGAGATGTGGGCATCCTTAACCAAGTTGTGTCAGAGTACAAACCAACACGGGAATATGGTGTTGAAGGAGAAACTGAGAAATGCCAAAAAAAATTAAACTGACACAGTTGCATCATACCTAACCAGGATCATTCAGATGAGAGATGACTTGGCAACAGCGGGTGAAACTATTAATAGTGAAAGGACATATGAGCAAAGTGAAGTGTTTTGCATGTCACAAGACTGGTCACTATGTGAGATAGTTTCTATACAAGAAGAAGAAGAAGGATGAGGATCAGGCAACTGCATTGGCGTCAATTGAGATAGATGAATTTATGAAGAAATTTAAGAAGGAATTTTCTCTAGTTTCCTGTGTTTCTGATAGTAGTATTGTTATGTATGAGTACAATGGGTTCTGGCTAGTGAAAAATAGAGTGTCTAGTCACATGATGATGTCAGTGTTCAGTAGTATTTCATAGGTAGGCTCAAACTCTAGTGTGTTAGTGGGACTAGTACCATGCATGTAGTGATGGGAATTGGATGTGTCAGATTCTAACTAGATTCAGGAGGATTTCTAAAGGTGATAGGGATGTTTTTTTTCTAGGGTTGATGGTACACATGCTCACAGCATTAGCCTTGGATGATGCTATATATATATATATATATATATATATATATATATATATATATTCTAGGAGGGACAAGTGCTTCTATATTCAGAGGGAGCGACCTTGTATGCAGTTATAATGCCTAGCATCTGACAAGTGAAATCGTACAAGTTATTAGGATAGTCTTCAAGTATATCCGAGGGGATCTTGGATATAGGAATAATGTCAATTGCTAAGAGGGATAATGTGACAAGGAAGATTTATTCTTCATGTACTACTAGGAACCTCAGCTAGTATGATATGACATTAAAATAAATCTTCCAGGAAATCACATGAGAGATTTTTTAACCGACGCATTTCGAACTACTGAATGTAGTTCATCATCAAGATAATGAAGACTGGTTGATCTGACTATCCATATATATATCATGCAGAGAAAAGCAACGGTAAAAACCTAAGGAAAAATAGATGTTAAAAAATGGTCAAAAATAAAATTAAAATAAATAAATAAATAAAAATTAGTTAACCCAAATTAAGATTAAAACTAACAAAATAGTCAAAAAAATAATAGTAATAATAAGAAGAATAAGTCAATAAAATTAAAATTAAAATTTTTTAATTGAAGTAAAATAACAATAATAAAATAGATCAATAAATGAACTACATATATATATGTATATATATGTATGTATATGTATGTATATATATATGTATATATATATATATATATATATATATATATACACACACACATATATATACACACACATATATATACACGCATATATATACACACATATATATGTGTATATATATATATATATATATATATATATATATATATATATAATAAAAAATTAAAAATAAAAGGAAATAAAAGCGACGGAGTCCAAAACCTATGGAAAAATGAAAATACATAAATGAATGAAAACGAAATAAATCCCATCTAAAGAAGTATTAAAAATATAAACTAAGTCAAACAACACATAAATAAAAATAAAAATAAATACTAAGTCAATAAAATAAAAATTATATATATATATATATATATATATATATATATATATATATATATATATATATATTTATATATATATATATATATAATAAAATAAACTCAAAATTAAAGATAAAGAAATAAAGAAAAAAATATCATAAAAACAAAATTAGTCTAAAATTATGTCAGCATTAGAATTAATATTTAAAGTATAGAAAATAAAGAGGGAACATCAAACTTCAAACACAAATCAAGCAAAAAACATAGGGAAACACAGGAGAGGATAACACAAGAAGTAGGACCACTACTGAGAGCAAAGAGATGGAATCCAACAACTACTAACTTTCCACCTGTCATCCCTATTCAACGTATGGGGCCTTTTCTCAATCTCAATAGCTTCCCTAAATTTACAATGATGAAAATGCTCCGCCCTAGAAATGACTCTGGATTCTTCCATCCAAATGTGATGTTTTGTCTTCTCTGCGTGTTCAGCTAGAGCTGAGGACTTCATTCTACCATGCCTGATATCCGCAGTATTCTCTTGAATCATTTTATTAATCGACCGACCTGTTTCTCCAATGTATGGAATCCCACATGAGCACGGGATCAAATAAACACCTTTCATGCTTTTGGGGTCCAACGGGTCTTTAACAAATCTAAGGGAACCATGAATGGTGTTCAAAGGTTTAAAAGAGGAAGAGATCTTATGCTTCCTTAAGATTCGATCAATCTTGTCAGTAGTACCTTGTATAAAAAGCAGATGAACTCAACCAACAAAATCATCTTTTACTTTTTTCTAATTCGGACCTCTGTTAGCATTCATAAAAGCCTTCAAACCTTGACTTTTACTATAGCCATTATCTTCAAAGACCATAATAATTTGGGCCTTCTCTTCACCTAAATGATCTCCATCTGAAATTCTAAGAGCTCTCATGGCTAAAGTGTTAAGAACTCCAACTTTTTGAGCTGGGAAATGATGAGAGAAAGAATGCAAATATTGCTTAGTGTGAGTTTTCTTCCGAAAAACACGGTGTGAGAGAGAGCCATTATTATTTCTAGAGATGAGAACATCAAGGAATGGAAGGCTTCCGTAAATTTCAGTTTCCATTATGAACTTAATGGAGTCGGACTAACTATTCAGGTGTCGATGAAAAGAATTTAACTCTTGACGACCATGAGACCAGTTTATGAAAGTGTCATCCACAAACTGCTTCCAAACCTTGGGTTTAAAAGGCGCATAATCCAAAGCTTTAGACTCAAAATATTCCATAAAAAGGTTAATAACTTTATTACTATTATTATTATTATTATTATTATTATTATTATTATCATCATCATCATCTAAATCATTACTATCTAAATCAATATGAGATAAAGAACCAAGGGAAGAAGAAATCTCTTCAACCAAGCCACCATTTAAACACTCGACCGGGGCTAAAGAGGGGGGAGAAATAATGGAATGGGGATCTGAAATAATGCACTGGACCAAGGACTGGCTAACAACGTCATTATCTAACACACTGCCCGAAATATTTCTTGGTTTTCTTTTGACTCGTCTATTGTTTCTTTGTTAAGTAAAGTCCTTAATTTTTCTCTTGCTCCTAGGAAGATTCCTCGAGATGATATTATTTGTAGTATATAATATCGAATTAAGGATTTTCAGGATGTTATTAGGCAAGATTGTGTTGTGGCTCTTAGGAAGGCTAGACTGCCTAGAAGCAATATTAGTAAGTATGAGTTTATGGCTCTTAAGTCTCTTAATCAGAACCCTGATATTGCTATCCTCAAGGCTGATAAGGGTGGTGCGGTTGTAATCATGAATAAAGATGATTATAAAGCAAAGATTCTTGACCATCTTTGTAATAGTGGGAGTTACAAGAAGCTCTCTAAGAACCCTATTAATAAATTCTCTAACATTGTGGTAGACGCTATTAGATATAGTAGCACTGTGGGTTCCATGAGCAAGAAGCTCATTGAAAGCAATCCTATCACCCCTAGGATTTATGGGCTCCCTAAGATTCATAAAGAGGGTGTTCCTCTTAGACCCATTGTTAATACTATTGGTGGGCCCACGTATCTCCTAGCGAAGTATTTGGCGCATAAGCTGAAGCCTCTTGTTGGTCATTCGGATTCTTTCGTGAAAGATTTTGCTTCTTTTTCCAAGAGTTAAAGAGCTAGGAATGTGAACCAGATGACTCTCTTGTTAGTTTTGATGTGGTTTTCCTTTATACGAATATTCCTATCAATGAGGCAGTGGAAGTAATCAAAGCAATCACTGATCCAGACACTGTAAAGTTGGTAGAAATTTTCCTTACTTCAACCTTTTTTAGTTTTGATGGAGAATTTTATGAGAAAACTTGTGGTGTTGCCATGGGTTCGCCACTCTCCCCTGTGGTTGCAAACCTTTTTATGGAATATTTTTAATCTAAATCTTTGGCTTCTGCACCTTTTAAACCCAAGGTTTGGAAGCGGTTTGTGGATGACACTTTCATAAACTGGTCTCATGGTCGTCAAGAGTTAGATTCTTTTCATTGACACCTGAATAGTCAATTTGACTCCATTAAGTTCACGATGGAAACGAAAATTGATGTAAGCCTTCCTTTCCTTGATGTTCTCATCTCTAAAAATAATAATGGCTCTTTCTCGCACCGTGTTTTCCTGAAGAAAACTCACACTGAGCAATATTTTCATTCTTACTCTCATCATTTTCCAGCTCAAAAAGTTGGAGTTCTTAACACTTTAGCCACAAGAGTTCTTAGAATTTCAGATGGAGATCATTTATGTGAAGAGAAGGCCCATATCCTTAGGGCCTTTGAAGAGAATGGCTATAGTAAAAGTCAAGGTTTGAAGGATTTTATGAATGCTAACAGAGGTCCGAATTAGAAAAAAGTAAAAGATGATTTTGTTGGTAGAGTTCATTTTCCTTTTATACAAGGTACTACTCACAAGATTGCTCAGATCTTAAGGAAGCATAAGATCCCTTCCTCATTTAAACCTTTGAACGCCATTCGTGGTTCCCTTAGATCTGTTAAAGACTCGTTGGACCCCAAAAGTGTGAAAGGTGTTTATTTGATCCCGTGCTTATGTGGGATTCCCTACATTGGAGAAACAGGTTGGTCGATTAATAAAAGGATTCAAGAGCATACTGCGGATTTCAGGCATGGTAGAACGAAGTCCTCATCTCTAACTGAACATGCAGAGAAGACGAAGCATCACATTTGTATGGAATAATCCAAATTCATTGCTAGGGTGGAGCATTTTCATCACCGTAAATTTAGGGAAGCTATTGAGATTGAGAAAAGGCCACGTACGTTGAACAGGGATGACAGGTGGAAAGTTAGTTGTTGTTGGATTCCATCTCTTTTCTCTCAGTAGTGGTCATGCTTCTTGTGTTATCCTCTCCTGTGTTTCCCTATGTTTTTTGCTTGATTTGTGTTTGAAGTTTGATGTTCCCTCTTTATTTTATACACTTTAAATATTAATTCTAATGTTGACATAATTTTAGACTATTTTCGCTTTTAAGATATTTTTTTCTTTATTTCTTTATCCTTAATTTTGAGTTTATTTTATTATATATATAATTTTTATTTTATTCTATTTAATTTTATTGACTTAGTCTTTATTTTTATGTTTTTTTTTAATTTTATTTTAATTTTATTTTTATTTATGTGTTATTTGACTTAGTTTGTATTTTTAATACTTTAGGATGGGATTTATTTCGTTTTCATTCATTTATGTAATTTCATTTTTCCATAGGTTTTCACCGTCGCTTTTATTTTTAATTTTTGATTTTATTATATATATATATATATATATATATATATATATATATATATAGTTCATTTATTGATCTATTTTATTATTTTTATTTTACTTCAATTAAAAAAATTTATTTTTATTATTATTTTTATTGACTTATTCTTTTTATTATTTTTTTTTTTTTTTTTACTATTTTGTTAGTTTTAATTTTTATTTGGATTAAATAATTTTTATTTATTTATTTATTTATTTTCATTTTATTTTTTACCCTTTTTTAACATCCATTTTCCCTTAGGTTTTGACCGTTTCTTTTCTCTGCATGATATATATATGGATAGTCGGATCAGCCAATCTTCATTATCCTGATGATGAACTACATTCAGTAGTTCGAGCGTTGGTTAAAAAATCTCTCATGTGATTTCCCGGAATATTTATTTTAATATGATATGGATCACAGAAGTTTACACTCTCAAATGATATGACATTGTTGAACACTCAGGATCGAGATCTTAGGAGTATGGTTTGAAGGAACATGTCTTCAGGTCAAATTATGAAGCAGGTGACAGGGAATTATTCTCGTTCATAGGGAGTAACTACAACAATAGATCATGTGGTGGTACTGGAGACAGATCCAGGTGGATGATGTTCTTCCAGAAGAACCTCCCTCACTAAGAGGGAGTGTTGAGTTTCGTAGCTTGGAAGGTACTTCTATTTTTGTGTCTTAACTAGAAGGATATTGATTTACCTCTTTAGGAACTTACATGTGACATGCATAGTGTTAAAATGATTTACACACATACAGGTGTGTTGCACATGACATGCTTAAGACGTGCATGTAAAGCAAGCTAAATTTATGACTTATATTTGAGTTAAAGTAAAGAAATCTAAAGATAGGATAGTTAACTAAAGTAAAGTTACTTATCTTTAGTTAACTTGAGGAGCTAATTTTGTTCATCAATCATAGCTTAGAAAAGTTATAAATTTATCCTAAGTGTTGATTTTAAGAACAAACAACAACACAATATTGAGAGAGGCTTCTCAGTGAGCGTGTATTGAGTCTCAGTGAGTGCAATGACGATAGTGATCCGTTTTTTTATTTTTTTCAGTTTGTCCATTATCCCTAGTATAGGAGCCCAAGTAAGTTACATGATTAATTTATTAATGAAGAACTATTGATTGGGAAGAAATATGTTTATGTGTATGTGATTCAGATCGAATAATATTTCTTCCGCTAAATATTTTTGTTAGAAACTTAGTCGCGTATTCGTTTAATTAATAATTTCTAAGAATCGAATATTGGGTGTTGGGTTCAAGAAATTCTAATAGTAATTCCATCACTCAAGCTATGGCATATCATAATTTCTCCATACGTCATTTAATACATTCACCGAGGAGGTTGATATGTCGTTAATCCCCCTCTGTAACTAGCTCTTGGTCTTGGATCTCCTCATCCCATTTGACTAGGGTGAAGGTTGGGGTCTCCCTGAACACAAAATTTCTAGAAAACTTAGAGATTCTTACCAATTTCTTCAAGGATACTCATTTTCTTTTTAATTCCAACACAATTTTTTTTCCTTTAACCAGGTTGGATTTCCACCTTCAACACACAGGGCTATCGCACCCAATATATTCTATGCAGCATACCATATTGGATGTATATATGAAAATAATCAAGCCTGAATCCATTATAGCTAAGACTAATATCTCCATTCCTGGATACACTAAAAATGGTCTAAGCATTAGGTTTCCATTGCATACAACATTCAAACCCGTAAAAGGAATAAAGATATACATTTAAGCAAGTTGTGTTAATTTCTTAGTTCACTATACTTAATCAATATAACATTACACCAGGCTTAAACCTTTTATTTTCACACATACCTAATGAATCTAGCATAACATTTAAACAAAAATCATTGAACAAGATTAACAATTCACATTCAAAGAAGGGATAATCACTTATTTGTACCTCTTAATTTTTGTTGTAAACTAAAGAAGGAACTGCCACTCTCCACCTAACCCTAGGCATAACTGCACTACCAAATTTCTTGTATCTATCCACCCCCAATCCAGTTCAATGTGTGAAGGAAAATCCACTCAAGGAATTACACCCAAGTGTAAATTCAAGGTAGAGAATGAAGGCCAATCTCCTTCACTGTTTTGGAAATAAGGATGCCACCACTTAAGCTCTTAGTTTTGGCTTAAAACATAGGAACTATGGGTGTTGAGTCTTACACATCAAAACATGGAGATACCTTCACCTCTTGTTATGGTCCCTCAATGATCCTACCTATTCTAGTGTTTCACATGCATAACAAAATCAAATAACAAAGCTCTTTTCTATCATTTGACTCAGTTGGTGGTTGTCTCACTAGTTTTCCTCATCTTATCACTAGTATAGCCTCGACTCCACAATACAACATCAAAAAATATGTATACAAGTTACATGATTCACAATTCATAAATTATTTGGGTCTTTGTCTTAAAATTACTACCAATACACACTTTTTCAACTTCCAAAACTCTCAAGACTAAAATCTTTCTCCATAGCCATTGGATTCACATAGGGTGGATCTTGGGTTTCCCTTCTTGGGTTGCAGAGTCTACCTAGGGATACCATGAGGTATGAAACCCCTTCCTAGGTGTATCCAATACCTTTTACCCCATTCCTAATAACTTCCAAGGAAATTGGTAGCTCAATGAGCACATCAAGGGGTCAAAACATTAAGTTCAAGAAATATTGGAAAACTTCCCAATATCCCTCATAGGCTTCATAAATAATCTATCCTTCCAAACATCAAGATCTATATAAGCATGTCCTCATATTTAAATTTAAGCATTTATAATTAGATAAAATAAAAACATTTAAATACCATAATACAACACTTCTAGGAATAGACCTATTACAAACAATCCTTCTCTCCTTAAAGAGGTTGTTTTTTTCATATAGAGAAGTTATCTAATGACATAGTGCATCTTCCCACAAAATGTGTCTTACTAAGGTTTATACACAACCTTAATTACCTATATTCTCAAAATTGAAATATTATTTAATATTTAGCTCAAGCATTGTGCACCATTTTCCTTAAAATTCCTTTAGAGCGTGTAGAAATTTTAATACAATTATGTATTTCCTAGATTCTCCTGATATAACAATTATATGCCACTATTAAATACATAATCCTTCTACTAAAATATTTTCGGAAATTTAATTACCAAATGCAAACACATGAAGAAAGATCAATCACACATAACATAGATGTTTTCACTGGGAAAGCATAAGTCTAAAAACCCCAATGTCATATATTATGTATATATCATGGATCATGAAATAGTATCATAAAAACTCTACTCCAAGAGCTCTCAGTACAATATACAATCGTCTCACACTGTCATACAAAAATTGGCTCACACATGCACCAATTTACTGCCTCCTGACGGCCTGCCTCCACTGCGCAATCCCTGCTGATCACAATCCCTGAATGAATTCAATCTTGCCTTGCCTTGACTGCGCAATCCTCATTGGCATCTCAAATGTGTGTGCGTTTGCATGAGAGCACCCACTAATGTCACAACTGATATTCAAACTATCCCTTTCACCTATCTCTCCATTGGGTCTCCACTAGATCTGACATGCATGTAGTTAACAATAGTAAATCTTCAGTTGCATGTGAGATCACTCCATGTGAATTAATTTAATATTTAATTTACTGATCTCTCACTAGTGTATCATTATTTACAACTATCACAACTGAGTTTAACTCACTTAACTAAGTTAAAATACTTTACAACTCACATAACTACACATCCAACTCTGTTACAACTTTGTATCATTCAGTTACAACGAAGTCCACTTGCATGTCCCACCAACCAACCTTAGAACTTGAAATTCTTTCAGTCAACTGGTTTGCCACATCAGTTAACTAAAATCAAGTGCTTCAAGAGAATAGATTATTATTTATTGTCTAACTATTGTTAAGGGCTAACAATAATCGACATGCATTCTATTTTTAGACATGCATTCCACGAAACAACTTCACACATGAATTCAAAAAATAGACACCCATCCATCCATATAATTTTCTCAACCATCTATAAATATATTACTGCTAAAAATATAATTTGATCCATATTCTAAAAATAGACATATCACCTAAAAATAGCCTACAAGCCCCACCTAGTGTAGGTGCTTAATTTTCAGTAGGATCATCAACTTGTTGAATCTCAACACTCTCTCTCACAATAAAGGGAATATCCTTCACCCCGATCCTGCCTCTATGGTATTCGAATTTTCTCCTGGTGAGTTCCTTCATCAAAATATCTGCATCCTGATCTTCCATAGGAATGTACTGAAGCAACATGATCTTCCACTGCACACAATATCTGATGTGATGATACCGAATATCTATATGCTTAGATCTATCATGAAACACAGGATTAATCGAGAGTTTAATGCAACTCCGATTATCACAATGAATCATTGTAGGATCTAAATGAGAACCAAAAAAATCAACCAGGATCTTCCTCATCCAGATAGCCTCACATGCAGCTTGACTTGCTACCATGTATTCCGCTTCCGTTGAACTGAGTGCCATGGATCTCTATTTCTTATTGTACCAAGAAACAGTTATAGATCCGATACTAAAGACCCCTCCTGAAGTGCTCTTTCTGGTTGGGTTGCCTGCCCAATCTGCATTCGTGAAGCCATGCAACTTCACCTCATTCTTCTGTCTGTACCATAAGCCATACTCAGATGTGCCCCTGAGATATCTCAGGACATGCTTTCTCGCCTTCCAAAAGAGCTTGGTAGGCTTAACCACAACTTGAATAAGTTGGTTCACCGCATAGCATATGTCTGTTATTGTATTAACTAAGCACATGAACGAACCCACCAACTATCAATAGACAGTAGCATCCACTACCTCTCCAGATGTAGCGTCCTCTTTCCTCCAATTTCTAGGAAGAGGAATATCCATGGGTTTGCAGCCCTCCATGTGAAACTTACCGAGTATCTCCCTTGCATACTTGCCTTGAGACACAAAAATTTCACCATCTCACTGCCATATTTCCAATCCCAGGAAATAGTGAAGGAGGCCCAAATCCTTCATCTCAAATTCTTTTGCAAGGTCCTCCTTGCATGATTGTATCAGCTGCTCATCACCAGTCAATATTAAATCATCAACATAAATAACAATGATTAGAAGCTTACCCTCCACCACAATCTGGTATAAGTTTGCATCTACCTCACTCTTGGTGAAGCCAAGTCCAGTGAAATAGTTGTCGATCTGAGTGTACCAAGCACGGGGTGCTTGCTTCAGCCCATACAGAGATCTTTTGAGTCTGCACACATGCGACTCATTGTTGAATATCTCAAATCCTTCAAGCTGCTCAATGTACACTTCCTCCTCAATGGTCCCATTAAGGAATGCAGTCTTCACATCCATCTGATGAATGTGCAACCCATCTGCGCTAAGAGAGAAAGGATGGTCCTTATGGAAGAATACCATGCGACAGGTGCAAAGGTTTCTTCATAATCAATCCCCTCGACCTGTGAGAAGCCCCGGGCCACAAATCTGGCCTTGTATTTCTCAACACTCCCATCAGCAACTTGCTTTACCTTGTAGATCCATCTTGAGCCTACCACTAATTTATCAACCGGCCTTGGAAAAATTTCCCAAGCATTGTTTCTGACAATGGAGTCATACTCCTCCACCATTGCATCTACCCATGTGGGCTCTTGCACTACTTCCTAAAAGGAAGATGGCTCTGTCACAATACATTTTCTCATGAGAGCCATGTATCTAGTGAAAGGGTCAAGAGACTATCTCTTTCTGTGCTGTGAAGTAGGGACTCCTACATTATGTGCCACATCAAGGTTTAGCCTCTCAGCTTTTGTGTTATGCCTTTTGCTAGTTCTGATGTTTGGATCTGCGTGAGTGGACTCCTCCACTCCATGAACCTCCTCCTGTGGCTGATCCACATCTAGAGACTCATATTTGGGAACCAAAAGTTCCTCCTCTGCATGCTAGTCTAGCTCCCTCTCAAGCAAAAAATTCATGGCTTTCTCCTCATTGAATATTATATCCCATCGCACCACAGTCATTTGACTATTTGGAAAATACACACGATAATTATGGGTTGTTTCTGTGTACCCCAAAAATATCCCAACTTCAGCAGTCGGCTCCAACTTCTTCCTAGTGTTCTTGGTCACATGCACATAAACAGATGAGCCAAAAATATTAAAGTGAGAAACATCATGTTTCTTACCAGTAAAAGCTTCTTCAGGTGTACTCATTCCAAGTACTTTATGAGGACAATGGTTTTTCACATAAACCACAATGTTGCATGCTTCCACCCACAAGTGCATTGGTAGGCCCTGATCATGCAACATCACTCATGCAGCACCCACGATCGTTCTGTTCTTCCTCTCCATGACCCCATTCTGTTGTGGGTTATGAGGCGCTATGAGTTCTCTTCAAATTCCTTCTTTGCTACAGAAGTCTTTGAATTCGTTCGAGATGAATTCACCACCATTATTGATCCGCAGAGCCTTCACTTTCTTCCCTAACTCTTTCGCCACCAATGCTTTAAACTCACAGAAATTTGAGAAATTTTTTATCCTTATTTTGCATGAAGAAGATCCAACATCTATGAGAATAATCATCAACAAAAATAACATAATACCTGTGTTTTTTTGTTGAAGAAACCGAGAATGGTCCACACACATCTATGTAAACTCTCTCTAGGATCACCGAAGCATGTTTCTCCTATTCATGAAAGGTGGTCTTCACAAACTTACCCATATTACATCCCTTGCACTGATCTAACTACGCAAGTGTACCCTTGGGAATTCTAGTATAAATCTGCTGCAAAATATTTAGGGTGCCATGGTGAAGATGGCCCGATCGCCTATGCCATAATTCACCCTCGTCCCAGCTCACCACTTCTTCTGCTTTTCCCACCCTTGCAGCACAGCCATCTACCTCTAGCTTGTAGAGATTCTTGACTCGAATCCCTATCCTCTTGGTCTGACTCGTTGTTTTATGTTGCAGGAAGGCTTTTCCATCACTGAAAACAACGTCATAACCTCTGTCCTCCAACATCGCGACTAAGACCAAGTTCTTCTTCAGACCTGGAACATGCATAACATATTTCAATAGAAATGGTTTACCTAACTCCCTCTCAAAGGTAATGGTACCAATTCCGGTCGCATTGTATCATCCATCGTCGCCCATCTCTATATGCATTTAGAGATCTTTCTCCTCCAAGTCACTGAAAAGCTCCTTATCTCCCGTCATGTGGAAGGAAGCACCACTATCAAGATACAACACCGATCCCATTGCACTTGAAACTAAGCATGAGATCAAAGAGAAATCAAGTTCAAATTGTGAGGCAAGGGCCTCACCAGCTGTAGCTACAAAATCTTTCTTGTTATTCTTTTTATGTGGGTAGTTAGTGGCGAGATGCCCATGTTCGTGACAGTGAAAACACTTCACCTTGGACAAATCTAGCTTCTTTTCTTTAGCCTCGGATTTTGAATGGGATTTCTTCCCCTTCCCCTTCCTTTCTTTGGCAACCAAAGCACAATCCTATTCATCATCATGCTTTGATGAAAACCCATCTTTGGTGTTCTGCCTGAACTCCTCCTGCACTAGATCCGACCACAGTCATTCCCGATCCGGCAATTTTTTCCATCTATTGACAAAGTCTTGATAACCGTGCCAACTCTTAGGAAGTCCCAAGAGAGCCAAACTCACCAAATCATCATCAGAAACCGTTATTTCCACACTCCCCAATCCATCTCAACATTGGAAAAACTTTGTGAGATACTTAGGAATATTGTCGCCCTTCTCCATCTTGATCTTTCTGATTTTATCCTTTAGTGCTAATTTCCTATGGTTGCTGTTACTTTGGAAAAGATCCGTCAAAGCCTTCCACATCACAAATGGATTGGCTTTCCCATGAAGGCTTGAGACAATATGATCTCGCACACCTTCCAATAGAATCCTTCTTGTCTTCACTAATTTCTTTTTCCAAGCATCAAGTAATGCAGCATCCGTCGAAGTGGGCTTAGGAACATCACTATCGATGAATTCCTTCAAGCTATTATCTTCAAGCATCGCCTCCATCCTATTCTTACATGAAATTTAGTTTGATTTTTCCTCGAGTGCATACTCTAACCACAAACCATTGAAATCCATTTCAATGTTTACTCAACTGTTGCACCAAGAAATTCTTTCAGCAAATTCGAATTGTTTCCACCAACAAACTCAGCTACTGCTTAAATATTTCAATCTTTTTTGCTCTGATACCATGTAGAAAATTTAATACAATTATGTATTTCCTAGATTCTCCTGATATAACAATTATATGCCACTTTTAAATACAGAATCCTTCTACTAAAATCTTTGCGGAAATTTAATCGCCAATTGCAAACACATGAAGAAAGATTAATCACACATAACACAGATGTTTTTACTGGGAAAACATAAAGCTAAAAACCCTACTATCATAAATTATGTATATATCATGGATCATGAAACAATCTCATACAAAACTCCACTCCAATATCTCTCAGTACAATATACAATCGTCTCACATCGTCATACAAAAATGGGCTCACACATGCACCAATTTACTGCCTCCACTGCACAATCCTTGTTGATCACAATCCCTGAATGAATTTGATCTTGCCTTGCCTTGACTGTGAAATCCTCATTGGAATCTCCAATGTTTGTGTGGTTTCATGAATTAACCCACTAATGTCATAATTGATATTCAAACTGTCCCTTTCACCTATCTCTCCACTAGGTCTCCACTAGATCTGACATGCATGTAGTTAAGAGTAGTAAATCTGCAGTTGCATGTGAGATTACTCCATGTGAATTAATTTAATATTTAATGCGTTTATCTCTCACTAGTGTATCATTAGTTACAACTATTTACAACTAGCACAACTGAGTTTAAGTCACTTAACTGAGTTAAACTACTTTACAACTCACATAACTCAACATCCAACTCTGTTACAACTTTGTATCACTCAGTTACAACTAATTCCACTTGCATGTCCCACCAACCAACCTTAGAACTCGAAATTCCTTCAGTCAATTGGTTTGCCACATCAGTTAACTGAAATCAAGTGCTTCAAGAGAATAGATTATTATTTATTATCTAATTATTACTAAGAGATAATAATAATCGACATGCATTCTATTTTTATACATGCATTCCACGAACTGACTTCACACATGCATTCCAAAAATAGACGCTCGTCCATTAATATAATTTTCTCAACCATCTATAAATATACTACTGCTATAAATAGACTTTGCTCAATATTCTAAAAATAGACATATCACCTAAAAATAGCCTACGAGCCCCACCTAGTGTAGGTGCTTAATTTTCACTAGGATCGTCATCTTGTTGAATCTCAACATAGAAACCTAGTTTAGTATAAAGCAATATTGACCCCTATTGGAAAAATTAATCAATAAAATATTCATTTGATTACTTTTGACCTTGATGACGGTAGGTTTAGGCTTCCTCACAAGATCACATTTCAAATCCAAGCATCGTCACATAGTACAAACATTTTTCGATGTGTTTTCGATGAAGGAGCCTCCACTTGTGTCATTTATTTATCTTTTTGGAACACTTTAGATTCTCGAGAGCTTGTCCCATTCACCACTATGTTGAAATCCTTTGATGTTCACACATTTAAGCCTCATGTAATCATAACTACATTTCCTATGGAGTTAGGCTATGAGAATATTTTTATTGAAGTTGAAGTGGTTCACCCTCCTCTTAATTATAATCTTGTATTGGGGCACAATTGGTCTTATGCAATGATGACACTTGTGTCTTTGATATTTTGGGTGATTCAATTTCCTCACCATGGTAAAGTGATTACTATTACCCAACTAGCTTACTACATGTCTGACTCTAAAGTGAAAATTTAAAGAATCATTTCACTCATTGGTGATTATAAGGATGCATTCATTAGTATTGGTGCTTTTATGTTCAAATATTCATCATTTATGTGTACATTTACCCTACCCCCACTAGCATGTTCTTTATATTTGTTCATTTTGTATGATATCATCTAGCACTACTATATCACAAGTCTTATCCCTTGTG
The DNA here is from genome assembly GCA_034641835.2 of Pinus albicaulis. NCBI lineage: Eukaryota > Viridiplantae > Streptophyta > Pinopsida > Pinales > Pinaceae > Pinus > Pinus albicaulis. The sequence continues at coordinate 596,360,668 of CM076580.1, forward strand.
TCACTTGATATTTTTGAACTCGTTCATTCACACTTTATTTATTCTAACTTTTTCATCTTTAGTCAAGATTCGTAGGTGGTGCCCCAACTCTCAAAGGATGGTAATTTAAGGTCATGTACACTTTTAACTATGGTTGGGATTTCCTGTCAAGCTATCCAATTGGCATGCATGCGTCTCGATCAAAATATTCACCCTTGTGTGAAGTACAATCATTTTACTTCATCCATTTAGGGTATCAACCCTTCTATGTCTCGTGAATTTTTATATGTCATGATTTCCTTTGAATGAGGCTATATTATAAGCTCTTATTGCATGTGAGATCCCTTCTTTGAAAATTTTCATGGAATTTCCATGTGGTACCTCTGTTGAGGATGGACACCTCATCTCTTTAAAATGTCTTAACAAACATCATCAAGAAAATTCAACTAGATATATTTGACATTTATAAATTATGTGTCAAATCTTATTTCGATAAACATGTTAGTCCTTGAGTATTTTATAAAGGTAACTTTATTTTGATTCACAATTGGAATCATGATATGTTAATGGCTTGGAAATTCAAACCTATGTGGCATGGCCCTTTTTCTTTATAATATAAACTTTATAGTTTCATTGTGATATTTATCTTCTACATGTCATCTATTTCATGAGCATTAGAGTTCTTTGATTCAATAGTATTTCTTTGGTTAGAGGGTTTTTTGTTTTTTCTTAGTAGATGCTTTTGTCTCTTACTTTTGTCACTTACTTTCTGCTTACATATTAAGTAATTTTCTTTTAGGGTGGCCAAAAATTGGGACAATGAAGATATTTTCTTCACGCTATTACCATTAATACAACACCTACTTGTAAGGGGAACATATCAAATGTCTAAATGTTTCCCATAAAACAATTTTGAAATATTTTCTAGATAAACCATGTGGATAGACCACACAAGTAGAAGATGAAGGAATTACACACTAGTATCTTTGACCAATGAAATTGGAAAGAGGAACCATGGATTTTAAAGAAATGATATAAAGAGCATCATCTATCATCAATTAGGGAGACAATTAAGGAGATGGAGCTACTGGGTTGTGATCTAGATTATATCATTACATTATTTGTCATCTGCATGTGTCTTTTTGACATGATTTATTCACTAGTAGGAGAAGGGGTTCCATTCTACATTATTAAATATTGTTCCATAGTAAATTAGATCAATTAAGAGTGGGAGTGATAGAGTATAACAGAGTGGGTTAGTGTTTTATAGCAACCAAGTAGGGCACCTACCTTAGGTAACTCCATATAGAGTGCCTTCTCTTTTATACTTGTATCGTTTCCATACCTAAAAAGATAACATAATAGCCTCATCTTCTTGCTTGGTTTTCTCCTATAAGGTTTTCCCAAAGAAAACAATTGTGCTGATTGTGGATGGTGTGTGATTGTATTTTTTGTTCTCTATTTTCTACATTTTATCTAATTTGTGAATAAGACAAAAATTGTAACACACCTCCTCCCACATTTACCCAAGCTAACTGGTCCACCAAGGTAAACATGTGACGAAGGGTTGCTATGATTTGATTCAACTTCTCAAGTATAGTTAAGGAAGTGGAATCGACATGACACAACCAATATGACCTTCCACACATGCTACAGAACCTTCAGGAGCCAACCAACCCTTCCAGGTGACTAAACCCTGAGACAACTTGGCATTTCACTGATTTGGACCGTCAACCGCTTCCATGAAAATCCATGCATGCAAATGAGTCCTTCCAGTCACTCCCACAACAAGGAATGCCAACAACTGTGGACATTTTTAGGTAGTTCTATGCCAACGACCCCATATTCTTAGCCACTTTTTCAGGGCTAGGTCTCATACCACTGCGCAAAACTTCATGAAACTACAAAAAATGAAAAATAACATTGAAACAAGTTTACTAATTCAAACATTTAATCAAGGACTTGATCTGACCCCTACTAGCCATGACATGAATTTCATCAAACATGTCACAAATATGTAATCTACAAGTCAGAACAACAAATCTGAGCATAGGGATCTCATACTTATCTAAGAATATATAATAATCTTTGATGCCTTATCAAATTAGTTGCATTATCATCTATTAGGTCATTTACTCATTATTCATTTAGTTGCTAATAAAAACATGATTAGAACCATACATCAGCCTATCATAAAACATACTCATAACCATCATATAACCAAAAAAATAACAAGCATATAACAACCATAAAAAACACATGAAAAAATATATTTACCCATCATATACAAGAGGGGAAAGAGATCTTATTAAAACATTCAAATTGAAACCAAGTTTGGGACTTCCACATACCACCTAACCATAGATTGGGTTGAACCAAGTCAACTTTCAGCCAATCACCCCCGTGCCATATTCCAAGCATGAATGTGGGATCTCATGGAATAAACCAGGAGAAACCAAACCAGTGATTCCAGAGGTAAAACCACCTCAACCCTAAACCAGTGATTCCTCCTCATGGTCAGACATCACTAACCATCACCAGATTGGTCTCTACCCAAGTTTTCCAGGGCTTAAGAGCGTTTTTTCCAACCAGGGCTTCCAGGGCTAGTAACTCAACCCATAGTTGTTGTCGGGATTCCAGAGTGTTTGTCCAACCAGGGCTTCCAGGACTAGTCACTCAACCCATGACCAAGGGCTTCCAAATTGTTTTTTCCAACCAAGGCTTCCGAGACTAGTAACTCAACCCAAGTTGCTATAGGGTTTCCAGAGCGTTTTTCCAACCAAGGATTCCAGGAACTAATAACTCAACCCACAACCAAAGGAACATGAGCACCAACCAGAAAACAAAGATAAAACCCATAACACCATGGCTATCCAGGAAATGGAAAGGTTAGGCAAAACCATTGTCAATCCAAGCAGTCCTCCATGCCAATCACGGTCCATAACCAAGAAACCACATGCATATGCAATGCATGCCAAAACTAGCAAGGAATCCATACATGCAACTCGGTACCTAAAAGAAAAACCCATTGTAGATTATGCTCACGATGTCCTCTTGCGCTTTCCAGCTCTTCCTTTGCTTTCTTTCTCCAATTCCCAGGTATGCCACACTCCTCCAAGAGTGCTCCAAGAAAACTCTAAGTGTCCAAGAGTATGATATAGAGAGAATAGAATGAGATCTCCAAAAAAAAAACTAGCAAAAGCCATGAACTGATCCTCAGAAGCCTTTTTATTAATGAGGCCTCTATTTTCTTCAATTTCCATTATTTTCCTTCATTTTCCTCCTCACATGAAACCTGTGACATTTCACCTTCCTTTTCTCCCATTTTCCATCATTTCCATAAATAAAATGCCAATAAATGCCTCATACCTTTCCAAATCATTTTCCATTACCTTTTCCAATTTCCATTGCTATTAATTAATCACAAATGGTCCCCATCACTGTGTTTTTTCCCAACATTAAGCTTGGAATATGTTTATTATGACCATGGTATTATTTTTCCTTTGTTAACTTTATTACATGGATTTTTTAGTATGGATATTACATAACCCTCCTCCTTGGGGTAACATTATCCTTACTTTTCAATGACACCTACAACCAACAAGACTACTAAAACCAAAACATACTTCCCATGGAGATTTGCATCTTAGCTTGTTACAGTAATGAACAACCTGTTGAAAGCAAAAAAAACATAACCAACATGACAAACATAACAACATGACACCCATACTACTTATTAGAGCTTTATAACACGGCTCATGGTGGTATTTACATTCATATAAATATATACACATGTACCCAAACATCACACCAAAACATATACCAAAACAAATTTCTCAACTAACGAATATAGAAGGATACATAGCCCGCATCTGATCCGCCACTTCCCATGTAGCTTCATCGGGCCCAAAGTGCTTCCACTGCAATTTAACATGTTCGTTTACTCAGTTCTGGAGCATGAAAGTATATCTCTACAAAATGCACTGAGGTTCTGGCTAGAATTATGTTTACGGCTCCACCTGCAATACATACCAGTCAATCATATGATCAACATATTTAACATACTTCTTAAGCAATGACACATGGAAAACATCATGGAATATCATTGCCAGAGGAAATGAAAGTTAATATTCTATTTTTCCAATCCTTTCAATAATATTTAAAATTCCACAATACCGAGGTGACAGCCTGGCACATGATCCAATCCTCAAGGAGCTCTTCTTAGGCTTGATGTGAAATTACACATGTTCCCCAACCTAAAACTCCGTAACCATCATGTTCAGATCTGCATAAATTTTATGTCTATCCTATGCTACCTTCATATTCCTACTGATTACCTTAATTTCCTTTTCCATCTCTGCCAACATGTCTAGTCCAATCAATACCTTGTTAACTGTATCACTCCAACTGATGGGAATATTATAACTCCGCCCATATAGTGCCTCAAACGGAGTCATCCTCAGTGACTCCTGATACCAATTATTGTAAGAAACTCAACCAAAGAAAGTTACTCCTCCCATATATTTTTTCGATGCATCACATACATCCTCAACATGTCCTCTAATATCCTATTGACCCTCTTTTTCTTTCTATCTATTGCAGATGATAAGTTGTGTTGAAGGCAAACTATGTGCCCAAACCTGCAAATAACTCTTTGCGAAACTTAGAATTTAACTTAGAATCAATGTCTTACACAATCTTCTTCAGTACACCGTGCAACCTCACCACACCTCTGATGAATGCATGTGCCATGTCACTAGATGAGTATGTAGACTTCACTAGAATGAAGTGCACTACCTTTGTCAACCTATCCACTACAACCATGATGAAATCATGCTCTCTATATGTCTTTGGAAAACCTTTGATGAAATCCATATAAATGACATCCCATCTCCACTCTAGAACTAGAATAGGTTGTAGTAATCCACCTGGATGCTTACACTCTGCTTTTACATGTTGGCAGTCCAAACATCTAGCCAAAAATATCTCCACTTCCTTCTTCAGTTTCAACCAATGAGAAAACTTCTTCACTATTGTCAATGTATTCGGATATCCTGGGTGACCTGAATATGACTTAGAATGAAATACACTCAAGATAATCTTCTTTATCTCAATGTTCTCTGACACATATATCTTATCCCTCAACCTAACCAATCATGTTGTGAGACAATAATCCACATTCGGATCACCAGTACCATGTTGTAACATGTGCGTAAGCTCCCTATACCTATCAGCTTGTTGACCTTATTGTAAGATCTTATCCCATAATCTATCCCATAGGATCTCATAATTGTTATATGATTCACATCTATCCTCCTGATAAGATCATCTACAACCCTGTTCTCTTTACCTTTAATGTACCTGATCTCAAAGATGAACTCATTGATCATGGCTAACCATATATCTTGTTTGGCATTCAAATTCAGTTGGTAAAATACATTATGGGAATATTGAGGTCTAAAATGGGCCTCCTAAGGAAAATATAAAATAATAGTGGAAAAAATCAAATAAGATTTGATGACATCATCAAATTTTAGAGGAAGCAGTTACGTGAGTATTTCATTGATGAAAAAATTAATTCCTCATCCAAGGAGTACCCATGTTTCATACTTTCAATGGACCTTGCTACACGAAAAATGAGAAATACATGAAAAATGTGATTGCAATCACGTTTTTTCATGTATTTCTCATTTTTTATTTAGTAGGGTCCATCTAAAGTATCCAACATGGGTACTCCTTTGATGAGGAATTAAATTTTTCATCCAACGAGTACTCCCGCTCGAAACTTGAGTAAAAAAATTGGGAGATAAGTTGAAAATACGAGTTGAAAAAGTAGTCTAATTATATTATTATTTTTTAATATTTTTACCCTTTTACTTAAAAAATTGTGAATCATCCCCATGGTTGAAATCATCATCTAGAATCCTATTGGTTCTTATAAAGTTTATTTTGGTTGTACATTTTTCTTAGGAGGCCCATTTTAGACCTCAAAATTCCCCTAATGGATACCTAAATCCACTCGGATAGCTCATCGGTAGAAACTTCCTGCTAAGAAGATAATGCCTCCACATATTTAATGCATGAATGATCGCTTCCAACTCAAGATCACACGTTGGATAATTATGCTCGTTCTCATTCAGTTTTTGTGACTCATAACATACTACTTGTCCTTCCCACATAATATCTCCACCAAGCCCTCTCTTGCAAGCACTTGTGCGCACTACAAACTTTTTATCCGGATATGAAAGCTTTAGAACTAGAGAATTTGCTAACAACTGCTTCAACTCTTCAAAGTTGGTTGCACATTCCTCTATCCATTAAAATTTCTTACCTTTCCTTCGCAACGATGTAATAGAATAAGAAATTTGTGAGAACTTCTTGATGAACCTCCTATAATAACATGCTAGTCCTATGAATGATATTATCTCATCCACATTCTTAGGAGCTTCTCATTCCATGATAGCCCTTATTGATGGCCCTTATCTTTTCCATATCCACTATTATGCCTTCCTTGGAAAGGACATGTCACAAGTAATGTACCTTTTTTGAAAGAAACTACATTTACTGAGCTTAGCATATAATTGATTCTCTCTCAGCAATCTCAATATTGCTACTAAGTGTTCAACATATTCTTCCTCATTCTTAGAATATACCAATATATCATCAATGAATATAATAACAAACTTGTTGAAATAAGTATGCAATACACTTAATTCATCAAGCACATACAATTAGTTGGAGCATTAGTCAAACCAAATGGAACTACAACAAACTCATAATGTCCATACCTGGTCCAGAAAGTTGTCTTGTAAATTTCCTCTTCCTTAATGTGTACCTGATGGTAACCTGATCTCAGATCAATCTTCGAGAACACTATTTCTCCCTTCAACTGATCAAACAAGTCATATATCCTCAACAACGGATACTTTTTCTTGATGGTAACCTTGTTCAACTTCCTATAATTGATGCACGACCTAATAGTACCATCCTTCTTCTTCACAAACAACACTGGTGCACCCCACAGTGATACACTTGGCCTAATGTATCCCTTTTCAAACATTTCATTCAACTACAGCTTCAATTCTACTAACTCTAGAGTGCTCATCCTATACAGTGCCTTTGATGTTGGTGCTACCCCTAGTACCAACACAGTAGAAAATTCCACTTCCCTATGAGGTGTCAACTCTAAAATATCTCTTGGAAACACATCCTAAAATTGTTGTAGAACCAGGTACCTACTCAAACATCTATGTCATTAACTTCCTTACATTTGTCGTTGGAAATATGCACTATGAATAACACACACCCCTTCCTACGGCTACGCTTTTCCTACATATTTGTCGCCATCCTAAATGATTTTTTCTTCTTCTTACCCTTTAAGATTATTTGTTCCCCATTTTGATCCAAGCACTCAATCACCTTATCATAACAATCCACCTTGGTCCTATGAAGATACAGCCAGTCCATACCGAACAACATACCATAATACCCCAATGAAAACACATTAAAATATGTTTATGTAGGCATACCATTCAATTCAAATGCACAAGCTCTTACCCAATGATGAACTCTCTTCTTTGTACCTGTAGCCAAATGCAATAACAAATATTGTGTGTTCACTTCTTTATTCAAACCAAATTATCCACCAGGTCAGGATTAACATAACTATAATTAGATCTAGGTTCAATCAAAATAGAAACAACTTGATCACAAAGCTTACCATCCATCTCGATAAAAGACACTTGGTGATCCCCCTACCTATTATCCAATGTTGCGTAAATCTGAGGAGTACTTTGTCCAACAACCCCCGTTGTTTGTGCCTCCTGAGCATTGTAAATATTTGGTATACCACCCTGATGTTGTGGAAAATCTTGCTTGTGATGGTACTGATCCAGATTTATGTAGGAACGCAATAAAATGCAGAAATATACATAAGCACAGAGATGCAGTGGAAATAATACTTCATTTCATTAATATTAAATAACAGAAATACGCTTACAGACATAATGGAAATAAACTAGCTAGGGCACTAGTAGCTTATCTTTGAGAAGAGATGTGGCGGCTATAGGCCTCTAAATTGTGCTACAATGAGGCTCGAGGGCCTATTTATTATTGAGAAATAATGGAAAACCCTAAACATCCAAAAACCTAACCCTAGGAGATGAAGCGCCAAAACTATGGGCCTCGTTTGCATAAATTGGTGTTTCAACTTCTCGGGGACGTAACTTTGGCATACGATCTTTGTTGACATGCACCATACCTCGTTAGAAATATCTATCTGAGGACTAAAACTTTTGATGTGAGCAACATCAGTCCATGAACCCATGTTGCTCCCGATTTTCCCAAAAAACATCGTTTAGGGCCTCAAAACTGCTCTGGAAGTTCAGGACCCGAAAAACTGCTAAACATAGTAAGTCATGCCGAAACTGGAAAACTAAAAGAACTGAATATGCGGGTCTAAATGGAATAGGTGGGTGGCCACCAATATCCACCTGGATCATTCCTCCCTCCTTAGGAAGCAATGGTCCCCATTGCATTAAGTTCCTCCATGAGAGGCAAATTCTGTTGAACTTGGCATTGGATTTGTCCAGGATGTCGTGGACCTGCTAGTGGACGTGTTGGTGTACGTGTTGCATGCGTTCAATAAATTTGGTTTCCTCAGAAATTACATGTGTGGATTATGTTTGTGTAATCGCATGAGGTATGGAAATATTAGGTGGCGGTGCGTCGGGGGCCAGATTGATGGAGTGTTTATCCTGACAATGTAGAGGAACCTCTGTGGGTGAGGAGAAAATATCTTCTTATTCCTCCATGCCTTTGTCCATATATTGTTGCTAGGTAGGGGAGCCATGTTTAGAGGTTATGGCCACAATCTTCTTCTTTCCTTGTGGGTGAATGGTAATACAAATAAATTTCCTGGTTTAGGAAACAATCTTACTGCGTTGTTTTGCAGTAGTCAAAGAGATAGCAGGAGGTGATACTACCTCCGGTATCATGTATAAGTTATTTCCCAAAGTAATAATAACAACATGAGGCCTAGACTCATACACAGCTTTCCGCCTCCACAAGTATGGTTGGCCCAATAATACATCAGCTACATCAAGAGGAGCAACATCACACAATATCTCATTTGTAAATGACTTGATGTTGTATGGAAGGCAGCACTGTTGGCAGACGCAGAGATCTCTCCCTAGGTGAAGCCACCCGATGGTATATGTTTGTGGGTGTGCTATGGTCAGTGGGCCAAGCCGCTTCATTACCTCTGCTGAAATGAGGTTATTTTGGCTTCCGCTATCGACAAGAAATTGCAGTGGAGAACCCTTCACCCACATCTGCGAATGGAAGAGGCGTTATCCCTCTTATGGATCCTCGGGATCCTCCCTCTGGAGTTTTGTGGTGGAAACAATGGCACTGGGGTTTGCATCAGTGATCTGCTTCCATTTTTCATCTCCCTTGTCTGGTTCTGGCTTAGGATTAGAACATGCATCTAATTCAGGCTCCAATTCGACCACTAGCGACTATTTGGCCCGACACTCGTTTCTGCTGTGAGTGGGGTTGTTATGAAATTCACACCACTTCCCCGTGTCCTTCTTTGGATTTTTGGTGGTGTTTTGAGTCACTCCACTTTGTCTCTACCCCCTATTCTTTGGTTCGGGGGCACCTTTCCCTGCCTTCAGATTCGCAGATCAAAGTCTCGCTTCTTCTGCTTAAATTTCTGCTCCACCTTGGTGGCATAGCAATATGCCATGCCAAGCGAGCTAATGTCGAGGAACTCCATTTCCTCCTGAATGTGTATGTGAATATAGTTGCGGTACTTGAGCACCAAATGTCTCTTTGAATCTTTAATACCCCACTTTGTCCACAAGGTATGGAAAAAATTCGTCAGTTCGTGCACATCTTGATCCCTTTGCTACCGCAACGTTGTCCATTGGATGTACTTGTCCTCATAGCTCCCCATGGGGTAATATTGTTCCTTGATGTAGTCTCAAAATTAATTCCAAGTGGGTGCGGCCAAGAACAAAGAGGGTTCCCTCTCATCCTTTTTCTCACAGTAAGTTTCCCACCAGTATTTGACATGGGGGCGACTTTGAGGAGTGAAAAAATAATCTTTTCTCGGTCGGAGAAATCATAGACCGAAAAATACCCTTCTATCAAATTCAGCGTCTACATCTATCTAGCCTTCAAATACAATAATGTCAAAGTTTACCTGTACCTTGAAGGGATTGGTGCCTCCAGAGTGGTTGTTGGATGCAGATGCGTTGTAGGTGGGTAGTCATTGAAGGATCTGAGAAAATTTATCCATCATCACGTTCCTTTGTTGCTCGAGGGCCCCCTTGAGAAATATTTTGATAGGATCTCCTCCTCCGTCATATTTCTTTTCTTCCGCCATGGGAGGTCGTCAAGGTTTGCGAGGCTGATCTTGCAAGGTTTCAACTAGATCGAGCCATAACTTCTTATACCCTGACCTCATCGGGGACATGCAAAGAAAAACATAGAAAGAGCAGACCACTCTGATACAACTGATCCGGATTTATTTAGGAACTCAATAAAATACATAAATAGACATAAAATAGATATGTAGCGGAAATAATAATTCATTTCATTAATATCAAATAATAGAAATATGCTTACAAACGTAATGGAAATAAACTAGCTAAGGCACTGGTAGCTTATCTCTAAGAAGATATGCGGCAGCTACAGGCCTCTGAATTGTCTTACAATGAGGCTATAGGGCCTATTTATTATTGATAAACAATGGAAAACCCTAAGCATCCAAAAACCTAACCCTCGGAGATGACGAGCCAAAACTATGGGCCCTGTTTGGGTAAACTGGTGTTTCAACTTCCCAAGGACGTAACTTTGGCATATGATCTCTGTTTGACGCGCACCATACCTTGTTAGAAATATCTATCCAAGGACAACAACTTTTAATTTGAGCAACATTATTCAATGGTACCATGTTGCTCCTGGTTTTCCCAAAAAACATCATTTAGGGCCTCAAAACGGCTCCAGAAGTTCAGGACCTGAAAAACTGCTAAAAATAGTAAGTTGTGCCGAAACTGAAAAATTGAAAGAACTGATGGTGTGGCTCCAAATGGAATAGGTGGGTGGCCACCAATATCCACCTGGATCAGGTCCTTGCCAGAAGTCCAACACTGTAAAGGCTTCCAACCTGCACCCTTTTTCTATTCCTCGGACTCAAGTCCATGTCCTCTGTCTGATGTATTGAACTTCTTAGGCAGTGTTGCATTCTCTTTTTTACCTGTGTATTAATGCCTTGTTCACTTCTTATCCCATTTTCCTTTATCTTTTTCATTACCTTTCCATTCCTTCCTAGTCTCGTATCTGCTATTTGACTATTCATAATAATGATTTAACTTGCTTATGGCTTCCTCCAATGATCTAGGCTCATCGAACTCAATGATGTATTTAAATGCTACCAAAAACCCACTAATGAATATCTGAATCTTTTCTTTCTCTTCCTTCAGATAAGGCACATACCTCAAAAAATCCAATAATCTACTAATGTACTCCTCATCAGTCATAGATCCCATCTTTAGATCATAGAATTCCTTTCACCCTATCTTCATATTATCTCTCCAATAGGTACTTCTTCCTTAATAGTCTCTCAAAATCACTCCAAGTCAACTCCTCTTCATGAATATCTCATACATTCTTTACATATTCCCACCAAATATATGATTTACCTTTAATACTGAACATAACTATTCTGGCCTTCATGTTCTTTGAGTAATCATGCGACTAAAATAAATTATTCATCCCAAGTAACCACGCTTATGCATCATATGAATTCTTCATTTCCCCATCAAATGTAGGTGGTTTTTCTTTCTTGAACTCATCTGAAAAATATCCCCTGTCATTCCTCCTTTAAGGATGATAACGACGATGATCATGATACTTGTCAGAACCAGAACTAGAATAGAACTTGTCTCCATCACCTCTCATGTCCAGTGTATCCATGAACTCGCCATCTATGATCATGTCATCCCTATCTGACCTGTTTCCACCATGAGACTAACTACCATATTCCCCATTATTCCTATCCTCCTTTCCATGACTGATTCTAAGCGGTCATTGTCTCTGCAAATATGAAAAATATGAAGGATAATTGCATCGATTTCTGCTTGTTTCTCCTATGCCCTAACAAGTCTCTCTTGTGACTGAATGATTTTGTCATTGTCTACTTTGCAACTCCTTATTTATACCTTTAAAATTCTCTAAGTGTCCGCTATGTGAGGGGTGTATTCATCACCATGTTGCTCATCTGATCTATAGGGAGAATCTTGTGAACTATAATCTAACATTTTTCTAGCCATATTTTTTCTTCTCTTCCTGCAAGGCACACTATTTCAGCTGAACCAAAGCATAAACATAACCAACATACCTCAATATATATCAGGTAGGATATATTTTCTGAAAGACCAACCAGATTAGCATAATACTTGTACAATCATAATCATAACATTATATAGACATCATCTCAATCATCATCCAATTACCATGCATGATGCCCCAACCACAACACCAAGTAGACACAATGCATGTATAACAACATATGTATGACACACATGCATACACAATATATATAAACAATGACATGCATAACCAGTGCATAACCGACATATACTCATGATAAACACATCCAACATCTACACCATTAACTTTCACACGATGACACACTACAACCATGACCACCACCATGCATACACAACAAGCACATATACCACCAACATAAGGAACACATATTCAACTGACATGTATGCATGACCAACACACCACCCATCCAGTCCAAGGGGTGAACCATGCTCTGATACCACTCTATAACACACCTCCTCCCGCATTTACCTAAGCTAACCGGTCCACCGGGGTAAACATGTGATGAATGGTTACTATGATATGATTAAACTTTCTGAGTACAGTTAACGAAGTGGAACCAACATTACACAACCAATCTAACCTTCCATATATGCTACAAAACCTTTAGGAGCTAACCAACCCTTCCTCATGGCCAACCCCTTAGACAACTTGACATTTCACTGATATGGACCCTCAGCCGCTCCCATGACAAGCCATGCATGTGAATGAGGCCTTCAAGTTTCTCCCAAAACAAGGCATGCCAGCGACTGTGGACTTTTTCAGGTAGTTTTGTGGCAACAGCCTCATATTCTGAGCCACTTTTTCAAGGTTAGGTCTTAGGCCAATGCCTAGAATTTCATGAAACTCCCAAAAATGATAAATAACATCGAAACAAGGTTATGTTGTTGCTACAAGAAACACCCTCCAAAATTTTTATTACACTCAAATTTTGGAGCCTGCTGTGGATCTTGTAATCAATAGTCACTTCTTAGTCCAATGATGATTTTTTAGCTCCCTCCTTGGATTAGAAGTGTCGAAGTCACTTTCTCACCCATGTTGAGTATGCAAAAATTCCATGAGAGAATTATTTCATGCAATCTTAAACAATCATAGCACAATCCATCGAGATTGTGCATGTGAAATGTCCAATCCATGTCAACAATGAGTGCACACTCGCATCGACAGTTCCTCACTTTTTCTGCGATCGTACCTCTATTTTGGGGAGTTTCTCCAACTATCGCTTTTGCGCACTTTTATAGTCACAAGTGTTGTTTTTATGTTTACAACTATAGATTTCACTTACTTTTCCTTTAAATAGTGTTGTTTTCATGTTATCTTCTCCCTAGAATGTGTTGTTTTCACCATTGTTTGCATGTCACAAGTGTCGTTCGCACCTTTGTTTTCATATAGAAAGTGTCATATTTTGGCATGCGAATTGTAGCTAATCATGCAAAGTGGAGTTTTGGTTTTTTTCAAGGGGAAATATTTCTGATAATGAGTTTTTCTCATCATGTATGCATGTTTCGCACTCATTTCCAAATTTTTGTGCACTTTCACACAAGTGTTGCCATTTTCGTTGTAAAGTGTTTCTTTAGTGTCACACTTGTTGTAAGATGTCACAAAGGTTGTTGAACTAAGCGAAGTATGTTTTCATGTGTTCTGGATGATCTAATTATTTTTTTCAAGTGTCTAAGTGTGTGATCACAATCAATCCTTATCACTATTCACATTAGTTCCACTGGTCCCACACTTAGCAAAATTTTGGAAAATTCCCAAAAACTTAACCTCATCTGACTTTCATGAACTATGAATTACATAGCCTCATCCCTCAAGCTGCAACCTTTCCACTTGACACTATTTAATGTGCATTCACTGCCTCCCAGGACTGTGCACTATGAAATTTTAGTGCTCAAGACCGAGTCTTGGCCTCCAAAATTGCACAATTCAGCCCTCCAGCCTATCCCCAACTGTGTACTGCGCAATATTTGATCTCAATCTTAAACCCTGAGCTCTTGAACTGCATAAATGTGCAATAATTAGGCTTAATTTTTCTTCGATAACTGTGCAGTTGGCTAAAAAATTGCAAAATCCCTCATCCTTGCTCACTTTCTCCCAAAAGTGTGCACTTTCTCTCTCCTGCCTAGTCAGTACTAGGCATTGCGTGGTCTCAAGGCTCAAGCCTTAACCTTGAGCTCTTTTTTATTGCCTAGATCTACCTCAGGCTGAAATAAGGCAGAAAGAGGATAACACCAAACCACGCTCAGTCTGGTAGCTAGCCCTACCAGAACAAGAGAGGGCTCTCTCCGGGTCAATCTCAGTGAAAATTATTTCAATGGGGCTTGAGATGACTAAAATAACAACTAATATTAGGCTAGATATACAAATAGGAGGATTTTATTTGATTTTTAGGGGTTTTGTTGGAAAAAAGGGAAAGGCAATTTTGGGCTTGGGGATGAGGCCAAATTCTTGCAGAGTTCAAGTTGGGGCAAGGTAGGCAGTAGTTTTGATGTCTTACATTAATTGAATGGATAGAAAAGACAGCTGAGGAGCTGAAGAGGGCAAGAGGGTGCAAGGATCCTCTTCAAACTGACGAAAAACATATAAAACTAAACAAAAGTTTAAGGCAGAGCACCAGCAAACTAATGAATTCTACCTTAGTTACTCATTTGTTTAATTCAGAAGGCAAGAGAAGGGAAATGGCATACATAAAACATTAATGAACTTACAAATACATGGAGAAAAACATCATCAAAACTCAGAGCCACAAGGATCCCAACAAGTGCTGCAAAACCTCTGGTCTTTCCTTTGCCAAAAATGCAGAAGTGTATGTACAATGAAGTGCCAAACTATTCCCAAGAGTCCAACCCTGAAAATGTCTCAGAAAATACAATATATAGACCATCCTAACCCCTTCCCATGCCTCTAGGGGTCGAGCTCATCCTTCTAGGAGTTGTTTCAACCAATTCTAAACAAGGAACTGAAATCTAGGCAATCAAACAACTTGCCTCTATATGGTAGGAAACTGATTCATTCATTTAATTTTCACTTTTTAGTGAATGAATCCTCTAGAACAAGTAAATATGAGCCAAAATTACATCATAGTCATCAAATTACATCAAGATAGATCAATAATTACATCAAAAAGTGAAACTATTCAAAACTGGGCGAATTTCTGAGCTGAAGAGTCAAAATGAGGCCAAATTTCTCTATGCGTCGCGCCCAAAAACTCAATGCATCGCGCCACTTTGAGCCTGTTTTTGAGGCACTTCCCGAAGTCCAAATTGAGCTCATGATAGCTTGTTGGAATGCCCTATCTGTCTACTATCCAACCCAAGTGGAATTTCTAGATTTGGATGTCATTTTCCCCTCCAAAACTTCAATCTCCAGAAACTGGTTCCTGTGTGTGCAAAAGGTGGCAGAAAGGCCATTTTCAAGGTGTTTTTGACCCTTTATACCACCCAGAACTTGATGAAATCTCTCAGAAATTCCCGAGCATGCATAATTTATCATAAAAAACCCAAAAATATCAAGTTTTCCTTCAGAAGATGTCCCAATCATAAGCGCGCGCCAAGTGGCGCGATGCGTCGGGCAGGAAAACCTGTTTTGTGACCAAAATTTCAAAAATGACAAAATTTTCTCCAAATTTGCTGAAATTTGGAGTGAAGGTCCTCCATTAAGTTCCATGCTCAGCCAAAGAAGCTTTGGCCAAGATTCAGATTTTATCCTCCCTTTTCCGACGTTCAGTGTCCTCCTGGTGCATGAAATTTCAGTTGTAAAGTCATTGTCTTGTTCAGATGATGTGTTGGTGTCTGTCTCCATGGTGTTGCAAGGTGTATGTCAAGTGTATGTTTGGTTTTTTGATGAATTGGTGCCTTGTTTCAATTTCCAAAATATGCCCAAAGGGAAGGGACTGTGGGAGAAATATGGATAGTGGGAACAAGGGAGTCTTGTCAAGTGGTAGTTTGCCCTTTGAGAATTTGACAAACTTTGGGAGAGGGGAGAGCCGCTGAATGTTTTGGAAACTGAGGTTTTGGGAATTTTTACACATGGAATGGGAAAAGGAGAATGAGAGGAAATGAAATGACTTGGGAGAGGGAGATGGAGCTTAGGAGTAAGTGACTTTTAGAGATGTAGGGAGATGGGAATGAAATGGGTATGAGTGACTTTAGGGATGTAGGGAATAGGGGATGAGCTGATATGATAAGATAAAAGTGAGGGGGTGGAAAAAACAAGGTGGAGAATGGAAGTGTTTGGCACAAAACAAGTTTTAAAACCCTAGGAGCAATCTTAAAACAAGAGAATAGGATTTTGAGTTTTTTGCATTTAAATTTTCATACCAACACCAAACACTTGTTAAGAGAAACGAGGAGGTGGATTTGACTTAATTGAACAAGGAGATACTAAGAAAAATTTTATGGGTGAAAGGAATGGCAAAAATCTTGTGTTTTGGCCCAATGCGCCGCGCACCAACCCAATGCGCCGCACACAAACCCAATGCGTTGTGCATTTTTCAGGAGGCTTTTGGAGGCCTTCCCTGTGTCTAAATTAGGTTTTTGATAGCTCTTTGGAAATATTATTGAGTCTAATTTTCAACCCAAGTGGAATATTTCAATTTGGAGTTCATTTTCGCTGTCAAAAATCAAATCTCCCAAGACTGGTCAAAATGTGAAAAATGAGGCTGCCTCAAGGGAGAGTGCTGTTGTAGTCAACTTTTGAAAGTCTTATTCAACTCCAAATTAAGCTCATGATAGCTTAGTGGAAATATATTTGTGTCTAGTTATCATTTCACTCATCAAGAAAGTCATTTGGCCAACCAAGCTAGGAGAAATATTGATTTTCCCAAGGTCACTTCAGAGGTGCATTCAATTCTCCTGAGGCAACGATATTTTTGAAATTTCTCTAAAAATGAAACTAAAAGTATGATTTATTCTGGCCTATTTTGGACAAAAAAATATCTCATTTTTCCCAAATTCATCTTTTATTGCTCAGAAACATCATTTGAGTGAAATCTATCCCGATGTGTGGAACAAGGGATTTGTCGAAATGAAGTGAAATGAAGGGGATAAGGGGCTTCTAAATTATTGAGAAAATTTTGGGAAGTAGGGAGGGATATTAGGAAGCAGGGGAAAGTGGAATTTCAGAGATTGAGTGAGGGGAAGGGGTCCAAAAGGGCAAAACACAGGCCTAGCCTAGAAAATTGCCAAGTTGTAGCAAGAAACTAGGGTTTGTGCGAAAATGAGGAATTTGGGGGATTTTAGTGATGGGAAGTGTTTAATAAGGTACATTATGGATAGGGGAAGGTATATGAACATCAGGATACAAGTTTTGCTGATGATTTGACCATCCAAGAGAAATTACCTTCAAAACCCTAGGAGAGGGAAATGAACCTTACCTAGGCACAACTGAAGCATGAACAAGGTGTAAAATGACCCATTGGAACCTGACATGATGATGAAAACCTCTGAATGATGGTACACTCAGCTGAATGGTGACATGGACCGACATTTGGACAACTTTGACAGGAGTAAAAGCAAACCCTAGACCTAATACCTAGTGACCAAATTTTGCTTGAAGACTCATTGAAATGACAAAATTTGACCTTGACACCTTAAAATCACTTTGTAAGAGCAAGTTTGATCACTGAAGGAAGGCTGCAAAGGCTGACACTAACACTCTTGAATTGTGTAATTACGCAATCACTTGGGCCCATATGTCCTCCAGAACTACACAATAGGCTAATACAGTGCCCATTCCCTCGACTTGTCACACTAATCTCCCAGATTGCGTATTTTTTTTCCTCAGTCTAGCCTAAACTGTGCATTGTTCAGTCTCAAGGCTCAAGATTCACCCTTTATTTCCTGATCTACATAATTCCGCAGTCACTGAGCCTCTTTCCCAACATGTCACTTGATTTTGTCTTAGTTAATGGATCAATATGCACCATCTTAGACTAGGGTTTTATTCGGCTGATGTCATCTTCTCATGAGTGGACTAAAAATACAGGAACTCTATCATGTTATGGAAATATGATAAAGAAGGAGGTGGAGCAGGAGGACATGATAGAAGACACCTAAGAAGCTGAGGAGATAAGATGATCATCAAGCAAGAAGATGAAGGTACACCATACTATAACAGAAGATGAAATATCAAGACCACTTGGAAGACTCCTTATCTTCAAGCCATAAGGAGGAGGAAGAAGAAGAACATGCACCATCTTTTCAAGAAGACATAAAGAAAGAAACAACAAAACGTGACTTGACATTGCCATTTCATCATGCAGTCCATGTCATGTCATGTCATGTCATGATTCATCATGTGCAACATCATTATTGTTGATTATTTAATTATCTATTCAAAATTTATTCTAAAGTGGAAGTCCAAAGGACACATACATAATATGAAGAGTCGTGTAAAGTTGAAAATTCATAGGAAGTCAAACCATCATGAGGGTATTCAAAGAGTCACAAGGACGTGAAGCATCACCTCTTGGTTATATATACACCCTTGTTGTATGAGGAAAATACTTTTCACCCTAGCTCCTTCCACATGGAAATAGAAAGATAAGTTGGTTCTTTTGAGGAGAAAGGAGTGGCTCCAACGCTCCACTACTAGATCTAGTGGTGTTCATTGTATACATGTGTCTTGGAAAGTTTACTTAATAACAGAAGCCTTCATGGCCAACACGTTCTTCATGCATGGATTACGTAACACGCTCTTCCGAAATATACCCAAGTAACCTTCCAACTAGGGTAAACATGTGATGAGAAGCTACTAATATGATATTCAACCTCCTATATGACCCTAAGGAAGTGGAACCAACAGAAACCTCACAAACAGACCTTACATAGCATCAACAACACCTCCAGGAGATAACCCAACATCCTAGACCCCTGAACCCTAAGGGGGGACTAATTTTTAACCCTTTTGAGCCTTATTCGTGGGCATGTAAGGGCAAGGGAGTGGCTAGAAGCCTATAGCCACGGGCATGCCAAAGCAAGGTCATGGCCAGGGCCCCAAAAAGCGAGTTTTATGCCTACAACTCTGGGATTTGTGGCACCTATTAGTGTCTATGAGTCACCAATGATTGAATGTACTATTTCCATATGATTGATAGGGTCATTAGGTCAAATTTTTATATTTTCAAATAAAATTTGGCATATCTTAATTGTCAAATAATCATTGTTTATTGTCTAGTTCAGTGCTACTCCCTCCACTTACTCGTGGTCATCATCGCTCATCATGGTCATCTCATCATTTAGGTATCCTAGTTCATAAAAAGAGTTAATGTGCTATCATATAGGTCATGGTATGGGATTTACATTTGATTGTCATAATAATTTCTGTCATAAAAAATAAAATAAAAAGAGTCATGTCCATTCTTTGGGTCACCATCATGGGAGTTGGAAAATTATGGAATTAAATAAAAAGGTAACATTTCCATTTGAAGAATTATGTTGTAGTCACATTAGTCAAAAGTATTTATTTCAAAAGTATACATGATGTCATGAGCCAAAATCGAATTTTTTGAGTTATAAAGAGAAATAAATATTTCCAAGAGTTCATTCTATCCTTCCAAGTATTCAAGATCTCCTCTATTGCATTGCAAAACTTTCCACAGCTATCGTAAGTTCAGCTTATGTCACCAAATTACTCAATTCATCAGCATGTTGCGCTTTTGTTGCATTTTTGGAAACTTGTTGTGATTTTGTTTTGGAGACATAAGGAGGGAAATAAAAGGCACAAACTCCATCTCATTGTTTCAAACAGATTCAAACAATTAAGTGGGACCATTACAAATATTTGCTTCAGTCAATTTCTTCACAAAATTGATAAACTCCTTCCCTAGGGTTTGTCTCTGTGCTTTTGTTGCGCTTTTGTGATTTCATGGTTTTGCTTCACTTGATAAGGAAATATACTAGTTTATTGGCCTATACATCCCTAATATATTTCATTAGACACTCCCTACCATTCCCCTCACTTTATTTCACTCATTTCATCAATTTCTCACACAAACCCTAGCTAGTTGTTGTACTTCAAGACTAGGGTTGTTTTTTCACCCTTTTGTCCCATTTACCTCACTCAAATTCATAAATTCCACTTTCATTGTCTTAATAAAATACTTCCCTACTCCCCATAATTTTTTCATATTTTTTCTTGCCCTCCATCCCCTCCATTCCATACTCTCAAACTTGTTCTGTTTTCACCCCTGTTTTATAGCTCAAGTCCCCTTACCTATTATTGTGTGAAAAATAGGTTTTCCTATCAAAATAAAAATCAAAAATGGCAGAGACCAGTGAAAAGATGAAATTAAAAGCAGTATATATCTCAAGATATGAGCATGTTCATATCCAAGAGGTCAATTCATCATAAAATCATTTGAGCAGACAGGTTGCTTAGGGTTTTGTCAAAAGGTGCAAAAGGTAGGATACCATCATGATTTAATAGGATAACCTAGACCTATTGGTTGATGCATCACTAATGGTATGAAATAAAATCATAAATCAAAGAAAAAGGAGACAATGTTTTTAAATTTTGAGTTTTGTGATCATTTGTTAGGGTTTACATTGCACACAGGGACAGTTTTAATTCAAAATTAGTTCATGAAGTAATGAAGATGAATTTGAAAAAAGCGAAAGAGGTTTTTTTCAATCATAGAACAAAGAACAAAAAACTCATTTATTTTATGAATAGGTGTTATGATTTGGTATATATGCAACAAAGTTTGAAGCCTATTTTTCAGAAAATCAAATTCTCCAATTTAATTTCATGTTTTAGCCATTATTTTGTGGCATGGATTCAAAGACTATGGGAATGAATTTCACAAAAAGGAGAGATTTTTTTCTTTAAAAAAACCTTATATACAAAATCATATTCTAGTTTTGTAAAAATTTCTATTGTTAAATAAATATTAGTCCATCTTTGACCCCTTTGCTAACTCAAACATTTAACTACCCACAAACACAGCAAGTAATTGTTGCGCTTTTTCTCAGGAGGTCTAAATGCATAATTTCAAGCATGTGGAGATAGATTATGGCATAAGGATGTCAAAAAATTGCATGGTGACACTTGGAGATTCATAAATTTTCAATAAATGGTCAAAAAGTGCCAATTTTTCACCTTTCTGCCACTTTTTCAAGGCACTTGTTGTGTTTTTGGAAAGTTTGAATTCAAGCCAATTTTTGAGGGGTTTGGAGTTGGTGTTTTAAGTGCTTGATGATACCATTGTGTAGTATAAGTCTTCATATTTCCAACCATACCTTTTCATCCAAAAAATCATCCGGGAACACCTCCAAATCATCCTCCAGAGTTTTGTTGCACTTCAGCTAATGTTGCTGCGTTTTGGAGACATTTTGCTACATTCCTGGGTTTGAAGATTTTTCTTGAAAAGTGGAGGTAAAAGGTAAAAATGGTCAATTTAGCAGCTGTATCATGAGTTTTTTTATGGTTAATAGGCCTATTTATGGTCATATTTGTAAAATAATCTTATGTTTAATTACTTGAGAGAAAAGCTCAACTAGTTAGCTAAAAAAGGGGAAAGTTGTTTCTAACTTCCCTAGGATTAGGCTATGAGTCATTAGGTTCATTAATTAGTTTCTAGGGATCATTATTTATACCCCTAGAGGTAGAATCTTGTTTTATTTTTTATATGTACTCAAAATCAATTCATGGAGAGGGTTGGATATTTGAATTTCATACTATTTTGGCACTAGTGTATTTGACAATTTTCTAAAGAAATTTACAGGTAGTTGCAACTATTTTTATGGGATTATTGTGATGTGGTTAGTGACAATGTTTTTCTATATTTTTATTATGCATATGATGATAAATTTGTTCAAGCAAACATCTACTTTCTTCCTATGCTTTATCTTTTAATTTTTGAAACAGAAATCATTATTTTATGCTTTGTTTTTGTTTAAGATAAGAATCTAAGTGTTTCATCCTTTGAAATAAGTGAATTCATTATGCTCACTTAACTTCTTATATGTTTTCCTCCTTACCACACTACAATTAAAAACCAATTGTGTCCTTGAATCACATCTACCTTGCCTCATACTATGTCTGCAACTGATCTTTTTGGGATATCTTTCCTAGTTTCCAAACCTGGTGCTTCTTTGTCCAACAAACCCTAATCAAACCTAAATAAAAAACCATATTGAACTTATAACTAGTGCAAAATCATTATTCTCCAGTCATTTCCATCGACTATGAGTTTTATATAGAGAGATCCCTCTTTGATTTGTTAGGGCTAGCTACCAAATTGAAAGTTGGTATGTGGTTACCTCTTTGGTTTCCTTTCTCGGCCTTGGGAAACTAAGGAGCCCTAACACCACCTTTTTAGCCACAAAGCCCAAGTCACTGCCCAGAACTTCATGAAAATTTAGGAGAGGATAAATAACATTAAATCAAAGGTATGGAAGCAATCACATCATCATGAAATCATCTGGACCCCTCCCAGCCATGACAGGAATTTCTTCAAACATGTCACAAACATTGCATCTACAGGCGTAAACAAGATATTTAAACATAGGGGTCTCATACTTATCTAATAATAGCTAAGAATAATTTCTCCCTTAAATAATAAGTTGCAATACAATCTATTTGAACATAGATACATTGTGCATTCATTTACAAGTAAAAACATAGATAGAGCCATACATCATCACCGATAAAATACATGCCTATAACCAACATAATAACAATAGAAATACCATGGATATAACATCAATGAAATCCACATAATAAGCAGTACATTTTCATACCAAATACCAAAGGAATGAGCTCTTCATTACTGAATGTAAAAACGAACCGGAGATGGGACTTCCATGTTCCACCCAACCATAGTTGGCTGAGCCAAATCTCTCTTCATCCAATCACCCCCTTGCAATATTCCAAGCATGAATGTAGGACTCAAACCAAAATAACCAACCAGGGCATCTCGAGGCTAAAACACCTCACCGTCATCAATCATAAACCACGATTTACCGTGATCTACATGCGATCACTAGGCCAACAAAAGCATGAATATCACAGGATTCTCTCTGCCTAAACCGTGAGGAGTTTTATTGCCTCCTACTCTCTCGAGATTTATTGAAACCCACAATCTAAATCAAGGGTCACTAGGCCCTAAACTAATACATACTCTCTAGTATTTACTGCAATCCAAAACCTAGGATTCTAGGCCTGAAATGGAGAGAAAACCACCACCTATTAGGCTTTACTGCAATCCAAACCCATATTACTAGGCCCTAAACTGAGGCAACAAGTGAACTGGTTCTATAATCATTCATAGATACACCTCACTTAGCTTTGAATCCATCTGGTAATCGAGCTAAACCAAAAAATCAGGACTCCAGAACACCATGGCTATCCGGAAATGGAAAGGCTAGACTGAATACACTATCACACCTAGCAAAACCCATGCCAAGAAAATAAAGAACCACATGAAATACTATGTGTGCTAAATCTAGCAAGGAAATAACACATGCAAATCAATACCTACAAAAAATCATGTTGTGGCTACTTGATTCATACTCCTCCTTGCTTGCTTCTTCCTTTTTCCTTCTTTCTTACCTTTCTTGCTCCAATGCGAAAGTGCTCCAAAAAATCTAAGTGTCCAAGGGTGAGAGAGAGAGTGAGAGAGAATAATGAGAGAACTCCAAAAATTGTACTGACAAAAGGTATCAACTGATCCTCATCAGCATTTTTATAGAAGACGCCTCGATTTTCTTCATTTTCCATTATTTTCCTTCATTTTCCTTCTCACATGCAACATGTGAACTTTCATCTCCCTTTTCTCCTAATTTCCATTATTTTCATAAATAAATGTGCCAAAAATTCCACTTTTCATCTCCAAACCCTTTGCCTTTGCCTTTGCCAATTTCCTTAGCCATAATAAACCAAATCAACACCCATTAGGATGTTTTTCCCAAAATTCAACTTGGAATAAGTGTCCCATCAACTGTGGTTATTGTTTTTAACTTTTATTACAAGGAATTTTCACTAGGCCTGTTACAGAACCCTCCCACTTAGGGGAAAGCATCATCGGTGTTCAACCGCATATATAACTCAAAAAAATTGCTGAAAATCAACCATACTACCCATGGAGATTTATAACATAGCTCGATGTAGCATTGATAATGATCACCCTTCTGAAAAGAAAACCATCATGACATCATAAAAACATGACAACTAAAAATTACATGACACCATACCACTATTGGACCTTTATAACATAGCTCATGGCGGTATTTACCTCCATACACATACGTACATACATCCAACCATCACATCAAACCATATACCAAAACATATGCTAAACAAAACTAACTTCACACAAAAAATAATTTTCCTAAACTAGAAAACAAGGAAGGATACATGGACCGCACCTGATCTGACATCTCCCATGTAGGTTCATTGGGCCCAAAGTACTTTCATTGCACTTTAACTTTCTCTATTGCTCAGTTCTAGAGCATAAGCACCTTTTTCTACAATATACACTAACGCTCCAGCTATAATTATCCATCGGGTTCCACCTGCAATACTGACCAGTCAATCACATGATCAACATCATTAACATACTTCTTAAGCAAAGATATATGAAAAACATCATGGAATTTCACTGTGGAAGGTAGTGCAATTCGGTAGGCCACTGGTCTGATGTTCTCAATGATCCCGTAGGTTCCAAAAAATCATGGTACCAACTTAGCACATGATCCAATCCGCAAGGATATCGTCTTAGGCTTGATACACAAGGGCCCCTGATCCCCAGCCTGAAACTCCTTTGAACAACCTATTCCTATATGCATAAATCTTCTTCCTATCCTGTGTTTCCTTAAAATTCTTCTTGATCACATGCATTTCTTGTTCCATCTCTGCCAACAACTATGGTCCAATCAACACCTTGTTAACCGGATCACTCCAACTGATAGGAGTGTTGCAATTGTGCCCATACATAGCCTAAAATGGACTCATATTCAATGATTCCTTGTACCCATTGTTGTAAGTGAACTCTACAAGTGGAAGATACTCTTCCTACTTCCGTTGTTAATGCATGACATACATCCTCAACTTATCCTTTAGTATCCTATTGACCCTCTCAGTCTGTCCATTCATCTGTGGATAATAAGTTGTGTTGAAGACCAACTCAATGCATTAATTTTCAAACAACTCCTTCCAAAACTTGGAAGTGAAATTTTCATCCCTGTCGAACACAATCTTCTTTGGAACACCATGACATCTGACCATGTCTCGAATAAACACTTGTGCTACATTGCTAGTTGAGTGTGTAGTCTTCACCGGTATGAAATGTGCAACCTTTTTTAACATGTCCAAAACAACCATGATGGAATCATGTTGTCTAGTTTTCTTGGGAAACCCTGTGATGAAGGTCATAGAAATGACCTCCCATTTCCACTCAGGTATCACAATCGACTGTATCAATCCACCTAGATGTTTACACTTTGCCTTAACCATCTAACAATCCAAACAATTGGCTACAAAATCTACCACATCCTTCTTTAGATTCGGCCAATAGTAGAATCTCTTCACTACAATCAATGTTTTCTAGTATCCTGGGTGATCCGAATATGGTTTCTCATTAAACTCTCTCAATATCACCATCTTGAGCTCACTATTTTCCTGTACATATATTATATCTCTAAATCTAACCAATCAATCTATTGTGATACAGTAGTCCAAATCATGTACACGTGTACATGTACTTGTACCTGCACCTGTACTGCCACTTGTACCTATACTTGTACTGCCACATGTACCTTTACTTATACTACAACATGTACATGTACCTATACCAACTCTGGTACCTATACCAAGGCTTGTACCTGTAACAACACCTGTACCTGTACTACAACCTATGCACAATCTCCATATACCTATGATCTAACTGAACTGCATGGAAGATCCTATCTTATAAGTTTGTCCCATAGGAGTTCATCGCTGCTAAGTGATTTACCTATACCTGCATGCTAAGAGCATCTGCAACCCTGTTCTCCTTTCCCTTGATGTACCTAATCTTGAAGTCAAACTCGTTGATCATGCCCAACCATCTAGCCTGCATGGAATTCAAATTCATCTTGTAAAACAAGTACCTCAACCCAATGTGGTCACTCATTAATACAAATCTCTTGTTAAGAAGATATTGCCTCCACATCTTCAATGCATGAATGATCATTGTTGGCTCAAGATCATGTGTTGGATAGTTTTGCTCATCTTCATTTAGATTTCGTGACTCATAGCATACCACCTGTCCATCCTTCATAAGGACCCCACTAAGTCCTCTCTTGCAAGCATTTGTATGCACTACAAACTCCTTGTTTGGATAAGCAATCTTTACAATTGGAGCATGTGTAAACAATTGCTTATGCTGCTCAAAACTAGCCTCACACTTATTTTTCCAATCAAAATTCTAACCTTTCCTCTACAATGATGTGATAATTTCCCTATGAACATCCTATAGTAACCTACCAATCCCATGAATGATCTCACCTCATCTACATTATTAGGAGCTACCCGCTCCATGATGGCCCTTATCTTCTCTGGATCTACTGCAATGCCCTCCTTGGAGACAACATGTCCCAAGTAGTGTAACTCAGTCTGGAAGAAGTTGCATTTGTTGAGCTTAGCATACAACTGATGCTCTCTCAACAACCTCAACACTCCTCCCAAATTCTTGTCATGCTCTTCCTCTTTTTTATAATATACCAATATGTCATCAATAAAAACAATCACAAACTTGTACAAATAAGGATGCAACACATTATTCATCAAACACATAAATGTAGTTGAGGCACAGTCAAACCGAATGGAACTACAATAAACTCATAATTCCCATACCTGGTCTTTAATGTGGTCTTGTATATGTCATGCTCTTTGATGCATACCTGATGATAGCCCGATCTTAATTCGATCTTAGAGAAAAATGATGCTCCCTTTCGCTAATCAAAAAAATTATCAATCCTCGGTAATGGGTACTTGTTCTTGATGGTCACTTTGTTCAGTTGCATGTAGTTAATGCATATTCTAAGAGTGCCATCCTTATTCTTCACGAACAATAATGGTGCACCCCATGGCGATACACTTGGTATAATGTACCCCTTGTAAAGCATTCCTTTCAGCTGAAAATTTAACTCTACCAACTCAGGTGTGCTCATCCTATAAGGTGATTTTGATGTTGGAGTTTCCCCTGGCACCAAAGTCTACTTCCCTATGAGGTGGAAACTCTGAAATATCTACTAGAAACACATCCTAAAACTGCTGCAAAATAGTATACCTACTCAAAACATCTAAATCCTCAACCTCCTTACCTTTTTCACTAGAGATATGAACTGCAAATATCACACACCCTTTCCTGTGACTGCGCTTGGCCTGCATGGTGGTCACCATCCTAACTAATGTGGCTTTCTTCTTTCCCTGTAAAACCCTTGGTTCCCCATTGTCATCCAAGCATTAAATAGCTTTTTCATATTAATCGACCTTGGTCTTGTGGAGATAAAACCAATCCATATGCAATATCATATTGTAGGAACCCAGTTGCAATATTTTCAAGTGTGTTGCTGAAGGCATACCGTTTAACTCAAATTCACAAGCTCTCACCCAATGGTAAACTCTTTTCTTTGTACATGTGGCCAAATGCACTAACCAATATTTTTCATGCATTTCCTTATTCAAACCACACTTATCCACCAATTTAGGACTAACGTAGCTATAATTAGATCTGGGGTCAATCAAAATATAAATAAATTGATCATAAAGCTTACCGTCCATCTCAATGATAGAATCATGGTGATATGTCTGCTTGTTGTCCACTGCTGCATAAATGCGAGGAATTCTCTTCCCAATATCTGCAACAGCCTGTGCCTCCTGTGTTGTATATTTTAGGCCCACCACCCTGATTTTGTGGGAAATCTCTCTTGATATGCTCCTCGCTGCATGTCCAACACTCCAATCGTCCCATACCATTACCTCCATGTTGCTGCTATGATACATACTATTGTTGTGGCATATGTCCCTATCCACCTGCATTAAAATTCTTTTGCAGTGCCACATTTTATTTCTCTTCTGCATTATAAGGCCTTTCTCTTTTCGGTTTCCATTTAACTTTACCTTTTTCCTTCCCTTCCCATCCTTGCTAAGAATGATTCTTGCACCTTGACTGTTCATAGCAATGCTTCATCTTCCCAATGACTTCCTCGAGTGTATGAGGCTCATCATATTCAATATTATCTCTGAATGCTAATGGAAAACCACTGAAAAATTGTTGAACTTTAGCCTTATCATCCTCAAGATATGGTACATACCTCAATAGCTCCAAGAAATTTGTCATGTACTCCTCATTTGTCATCGACCCCATATTTAGCTCATAAAATTATTTGGCCTTGTTGTCATAGTACCTCTCTGACAAGTATTTCTTCCTGAAAATTCTTTTGAACTAGTGCCAACTCAATTCATCCTAATGTGTCTAACCCACTTCACATATTCCCACCAGATGTTTGATTTATCTCTAAGGTTGAAGATAGCAATCCTAGCCTTCATGTTATCTGAGTACTCATGATACTCAAAGAACTTCTTCGTCCCAAGTATCCAAGATTTTATTTCTTATGGTTTCTTCAAGTCCCCATTTAAAATATGTGGCTTGGCTTTCTTAAATTCATCTGAAATGTATCCACTATCACTCCTCTTGTAAGGATGGTACATGTTATCCTCCACATTGTCCCAAGGCTGAGAAAGTAGACCGACAGAGGTAAACTCGAACCACTTAGGATTTGGTAGCTAGCCCTAATAAATCAAAGAGGGCTCTATTTGTGATATCAAACCAAAAAGTTGACTGGAGGGGGTAAAAATATATTAGGCTAGGTATTGAGCTCTAGGGTTGAGAAATGTAGGGTTTAGCTAGATCAGGAGGAGAGGTCAAGGAAACTAGGTCAGATCTTAAAAAAATTCAGTTGTAGGGATAAAAAAGGGCAAGGAAGGTATGTTTAGTGATACTTTGAGTTTTTCAATGTAGTGTAGGCTGGAA
Source organism: Pinus albicaulis (assembly GCA_034641835.2). NCBI lineage: Eukaryota > Viridiplantae > Streptophyta > Pinopsida > Pinales > Pinaceae > Pinus > Pinus albicaulis. The sequence continues at coordinate 596,390,060 of CM076580.1, forward strand.
AATTAAAGGTTCAAAATAAGCATGACTATCATGAGTTCATTTATAAAAAGATGAATAACATAAACATGAAATTCCTAACAAAACATGGCATAAACTTGAGAATTTTGTTTAATAACTCATAGGAAGATCATTGAAATAAAAGATATGGAAAGAAGGATAAATAAAAATTCATTAAAGTGATTTACAGAAGAAGAAAAAATGTCACAAAATCAAAAAACATGAATCCATATATATTAGCTGCAACTGGCCTATTAATTTCATGAAAAAAGATGATGTATAAGCTCCAAACCTTCTACTCTATGATGTCCAACTTTGAATATGACTAAAAACAAGCTACATATAGATCACAAACTACATTCCCCCCTCTTAGGGGTCGAATCCATCACTATAGTAACTGATTACACCAATCTCTCTAACCAAACCTAAACTAGGGAGGTTAGGAACTAACTCTCCATTTAGCCTTGACTGACCTTCATAACATTAATGACCATCATAATTACATTAAATTTACATTTATAAGCTCAATTACACTTGGTTACTTCATGTAAAAATAAAAATTTACTAATTACATCATGAAAAGTCGATTTTGACTGATAAAAACCAAAAATTTACCTTGCTAACAGAAGTGCAGCGAATTTCCTCAAAATCACAGTGTGTCTGACACAAGCGTAGTGTGCACTTTGTGAGCATGTTTGAGGGAGTTTCATTGGTCAATTTTCTGATATGAAAGCTGATGATGGTATTTGAGGGTGTATACTAGCCTCCTGAAGTGTTAAACCTGAAAAAAATCCCCTTTTCTAGGCCTCCAAAAATCACTTTTCCCAAGACTTCTCTAGAAGTGCAGCGTGGGGTCTGAAACACTGGCAGAAACTTGGTTTTGAGCATGTATTTTGACTTTTCCTCTAAAACTACATCCTAACATGGGTGCAACCCAAGTGTATACCTGTAATGTACTAGTCAATATCTATCCAACCCTGTAGGTTAGACCTCATTTAGTGCCCTCAAGAATAAGCGCAACATGAGCTCATTGCGCTTTTTTACATCACAAAATTGCCAAAATACCCAAATTTTCTACAAAAAAAAGGTAGAGAAATGTCTCTCTAACAATATTTTTTTTTGAAAAATAGAGAGAGGTTTTTTTTCTTTGGTATTCTATAAACAACAACCTCCTTTAGGTTTCAAAAATACTTTCCCGTTTGGTCAGAATCCACATTTTAATTCGATCGCTTAAAATTGCATAAGCGTAATGTGCTCTCAGCAGAAGCGGAACGCGGTATTTGAGAGGGTGTTTGGAGACCTTCCTAGAGGATTTTTGGGCTAAAAATGGTATGGTTGGAAATATTATGATGTATTATACACAATGGAGTCATCAAGCACTGGAAACCCTGGCTCCTAACCCCTAAAAAATTGACTTGAAGACAACCTGTCCAAAAGTGCAGCAAATGACCTGGAGCAACTGTATTCTGGGCATTTATCTCAAATCGTAACACCTGTGCATACACATAAGGAGGTTTTTGTTCTTTGTTCTATGATTTAAAAAACCTCTTTCACTTTTTTCAAATTTATCTTCATTACTTCATAAAGTAAATTTGAAGTAAGATTGTCCCTGTGTGCAATGTAAACCCTATAAAATGATCACAAAACTCTAAAAATTATGCCAATCACCTCTTATGATACCATGAAGTCCATCCCTGCTATGGTGGTATTGTCACTCTTGAAATTTTTTGGCAAAAATACTACTCAACTTGGCATGGTAGCCTACCTCTTGAATCTTTGTGCAAAACCCTAGGTATCCCACATCTTCAAAAGACTTCTTGATGAATGATGAGGCAATAATTTATTGGATCTAAGTTGGATCAAATCTAGAAAATTTCCCTCATTTTTTGTACTTTTTCTTTTCACTTTCCATGGTTTCAGTCTGTATGATAAAACCATAGCTAGGTAGGAAGGAAGGGTAGGGTATGATAAGGAAACTAGGGGAAAGATGGACTATTGAATTGAGAGAAGGGAATGGAGGGGTTAGAGACTAAGATAATTCTTGGTAAAATTTTATGGGATAAGGGTAGATGTTAGGGAGTGTAGGGAAGTGATAATTCTTAAGAAAAAATGAGGGGAAGGTGTGAAAATGACAAAAACACAGTCCTAGCCTAAGAAGTTGTAAATGGGGAAGCCTAGGTTAGGGTTTGGACGGAAATGTAGGAGATGAAGGGGAACGGGTAAGGGAATTATTTTAGGGGATTATGAAAGGTGTAGGTGAGTGTATGGGAGTAGGAAACTTATGTTTTAACCATTTATTTGAAACAAATTCACATGGAAATGAAAAACACGGTGAAAACCCTAGGAGAGGGAAATTCACTTAAATTTTTGAGAACATAGATGCAAGAGAAGAGTGCCAACTGATACTTACTTGTCAAAAAGGTACTGGAAGCCTTTGCTTGCTGAGATGAGACCTTGTATATGGTTTCTTTGCCTCCAATTCAAAAATGCAGCAATGGATGCTAGAAGCGTAGCGTAGGAAGAAAAGTGTAGCATAGGAGGATAATTTAGGTTTTCAAGGAGGAATTTGGTTGCTCCGAGAGATAGAATGAAATTTGATGGTGGACAGGATCTCTTATGAAGATGAAATAAACAATTAGAATGCTTTGAATGGTATTTATAGGCTGGAGGTTATATTTTTTCTTAAGTCATGGAGGTGATATAATTGGTCTTTTTGAAAAAATGATGTGATGTGACTGCAACATGATCTTTTGTGAAATGAAATATTACCTTTACCTTTATTCCTTTTGTTCCTAAGCTGAAAACTCCTTTCAATGATGAAATTGACTCCTTTTGCTTTAAATGAATGACATTATGATTACAAATGAAGTGGAAACCTACATCATGACCTAAATGATGACATATTAACCATTTCATGACCTAAAACACTTGAATGAAGACATGACCATGATTGTTTGATGAATACTATGAGTAGGTGGAGGGAGTAGCAGTGACCTAGACACACCAACCAATGATCAAATTTGATTTGAAACTTATTTGAAACTATAAAATTTGATCTAAGACCTTATAAACCATATGAAAGAGCAATTTGATCACTGGTGACTCATAGACACTAATAGTGCCGATGAAGATCATAATGTCTATCTGAACCAAAACTATAATGGTACATGTACTCATCACCCCTCCTATTTGAAGTGTCCAAAAACCTGCCATCTCTCATTGTATCAACTCTATCTGACTTGTTTCTACTAGGAGACCTACTTTCATATGCCCCATTGGTTTTTTCCTCCTATCCATAATTGATCCGAAGTGGCCCTTGTTTCTTCAAATATGACAATATTTGAAGAAGTATTGCATTCACCTTTGCTTGTTTCTCTTGTGCCTGTATGATCTTATCCTTATCCGCCTTACAAATCCTTATTTTTTCCTATAGGATTCTTAATTTATCTTCCAAATCATAAGAATTCCCACCATGCTACTCATATGACTCATAGGGAGAGTCCTTGTAGTCTACCACCTTTCTATCCATGTTGATCTTTCTCCTACAAGGTATAATATGTCAGCTAAACCAAATAATAATAAACCAATGTACCTTAGTATAATTTGGGGGGGATACTTTTTACAAGATCAACAAATCAACATAATACATGTATAGATATAATCATGACAACATAGAAACATATAATGTATCACCATATAAACACATAGATGTCTATATAGTTGGAGTCCAGTCATGGATGCATAACCATGCCAATTACACAAAATAACCTAATGATAACCATGCCAATGCAACTTGAACACACCATCACAAGCACGAACCATACATAAACATAAGCAACATGTAACCCAGTATGAACTACCAATGCATGTTCAACATATGACAGCACTCAAGCAAGCATAGATGGAAAACACACAAGCATGAACAATATATGACCTAGCATAAACAAGAAATGCATATTCAACATGTACAAATATGTAAGCAGGTGTGCACGAACAACACACAATCAGTCGTACACTCATGACAACAAGTTTACAATAGCATCATCAGCCCTCCCATGGCGACACTAATGCCACCATGGACAACACAACACGAATGCACAAACACATACACCATAGGTATGAGAAACAAATAATCAATCAACAAAAGCATGACCAGCACACTGCCCATCCAATCCAAGGGTTGAACTATGCTCTGATACCACTCTGTAACACCCTCTTCACACATCTACCCAAGTAACCGACCAACTGGGGTAAAAATGTGATGAGAGGTTACTAATATGAGATTCAACCTCCTAGATGACCTTAAGGAAGGGGAACCGAAAAAAACCTGACAAATAGACCTTACACAACATCAACAACACCTACAGGAGGTAACCCAACCTCCCAGACCCCTGAACCCTAAGGTGGGACTTATTTATGACCCTTTTGAGCCTTATCCGAGGGGAATGTAAGGGCAAGGGAGCGGATAGAAGCCTATAGCCATGGGCATGCAAAGGCAAGGTTGCGGCCAGGGCCCCAAAAAGTCAGTTTTGTGCCTGCAACTCCAGGATTTGTGCCACCTTTTTAGCCTTAGAGCCTAGGCCATAGCCTAGAACTTCATGAAAATTTATGAGAGGATAAATAAGATTAAAAAAAAAGTTATGGAATCAATCACATCATCGAGAACTCATCTAGACCCCTCCTAGCCATGACAGGCATTTCATCAAACATGTCACAAACATTACATCTACAAGTGTAAATAATAGATTTAAACATAAGGGTCTTATACTTATCTGAGAATCTCTAAGAAGCATTTATCCCTTACATCATAATCTACAATACAATCTATTTGACCATAGACACATTGTGAATTCATTTACAAGTAAAAACATAGTAGACCCATACATCATCATTGATAAAATACACGCCTCAAACAATCATAATAACAACATAAATACCATGGATATAACATCAATTAAATCCACATAATAACTAATACATTTTCATACCAAATACTAAAGGAATAATCCCTTCATTACTTACTGTAAAAACCAACCAAAGATGGGAGTTACACGTTCCACCCAACCATAGATCGGTTGAGCCAAATCTCTCTTCATCCAATCACCCTCGTGCCATATTTCAAACATGAATGTGGGACTCAAACTGAAAGAACCAACCAGGGCATTCCGAGGCTAAACCACCTCACCCTCATCAATCATAAACCAGGCTTTACCATGATTACACCCGATCAGTAGGCCAACACAAGCATGTATATCATTGGTTTATCTTCACATAAACTGTGAGGAATTTTCATGTCTCCTAGTCTCTCAGGATTTACCACAACCCACGGTCCGAATCAGGGATCACTAGGCCCTAAATCGAGACATACTCTCCAGGATTTACCACAATCCCAAACATGGTATTCCTAGGCCTGAAATGGAGATCAAACCACCACCTCTCAGGCTTTACCACAATCCAAACTTGGATTACTAGGCCCTAAACCGAGGCACAAAACGAACCGGTTCTATAATCATTCGTAGATCCACCTCACTCGATTTTGAATCCATTTGGTAATCTAGCTAAACCAAAACATGAGAAATCCACAACACCATGGCTATTTGGAAATTCCTAGGATGAATACATTGTCACACCTAGCAAAAGCCATGCCAAGCTAACAAAGAACCACATGCAATACCATGCATGCCCAATCTAGCAAGGAAATCATATATGCAAATCAATACCTGCAACGAATCTTGTCGTAGTTGCTTGATTCCTACTCCTCATTGCTTGCTTCTTCCTTCTTCATGCTTTCTTTCCTTTCTTGCTCCAATGCCAAAGTGCTCCAAAAAAATTCTAAGTGTCCAAGAGTGAGATAGAGAGAGAGATAATAATGAGAGAGCCCCAAAAATTTCACTGGCAAAAGGTACCAACTGATCCTCAAAATCCTTTTTATATAAGATGCCTCTATTTTCTTCATTTTCCATTATTTTCCTTCATTTTCCTCCTCACATACAACATGTGAACTTCCATATCCCTTTTCTCCCAATTTCTGATATTTTCAAATAAATGTGCCAAAAATTCGACTTTGCCTTTTCCAATTTTCTTAGCCATAATAAATCAAATCAATGCCCTCTAGGATGTTTTGCCCAACATTTAGCTTGGAATAAGTGTCCTGTCAACCGTGGTTATTATTTTTAACATTTATTACATGGAATTTTCTCTAGGGTTGTTACAGATTATGAATATTTGTAAGACTATTAGGTTGGATGTTAGACGAATACCTCTTGGTAGTGTGTGTCTCTAATAGGGTGGTACTATTACCTCTCTCATAAAACCTCGCTTCTTTCTCTCCCTCTGCAGTAGAAGAACCTTGACACATCTACAACCAAACGCTCCCCAGGCACACTTACTTGCTTTTCAAAGGCACGTCTACATTCCTCTTTCTTACTGACAGTTAGAGCCAAGGAAAATCCTTAAGAACATATGGCAACCGGTCTAATATCCCAAAAGGTGCTCTTATTCAAAACAGTGTGAGGTCTAATTGGGACTTCACATCAAGGAGACCCCCTTGGTTGATGAATTTCCATCACCATCAACAAAATGGTGCTAGAAGGTGAGCGAGATGACAAGTTTTTCCCGTCGAATATTTTTTGAATCTCTTATCCTAAATGGTTCATCCTAAAATCATACTCCCTGGGTGTTTTTATAAATTTTCCCCTAGTAAACTTTCAATCTTTGATGAGCCTCTTTATCACTTTCCTCAATTGAAGTTTGATGGTGAGGATGGAATGTCCATAATTGAGCACATTTCTAATTTTCTTAAATTTTGGGAATATTACGAAATCAATGATGAAAATTTAGTTTGTGTGGCTCTCTTCCTCGCCCTTGAAGGTCGTGTTAATCGATGGTGTCATACCTTACCACCTGCTTCCATCCATTATTTTCATCATTTCCTCTGGAGCTTTATCAATCCTTCGATAGGTATGATTATCGGGATGTTTTTAAAAGAGTCATATCAACTAAGAATGAAGCCTAATGAATAATTTGAGGATTTCTTTGATCGATTTCTTCACCTTTGTTATGAATTTCCTGAAAACGATATGGATTAGGATTTATTTAAGCATAATTTTGAGTGTTTGGTTCGCATCTCTTTGCACGGGGAACCTAAAACCCCTAATGTTTCTACTTCCCCAACTCTTGCGAATCATGAGACACCTCTAATTGCAAAGGAGGAAGCTACTATTCCTTTTTTTCCTTGTCCTTCTCCTTTTCTATTTCTGATTCATTCTTCAAAGATGAAACTATGGAAGTTCAAGCCCAAATGTTGAAAAGTCTCTTAACATCAAAGAAATTAAAAGTAGCTATGACTTTATTGGTTATTTGAAAATCAACAAAAGATAATAAAAAAATGAAGGAAAATGTGATACAAAATATAAATAGTTCTCTAAAGTCAATTAGAAGATCTAGAAAAAAAATTGCTTTAGATGCACGTAGAGCAATACAAACGGTAGCGGTTTCATCAAGTGCTAAAGAGAATCGCTTGGTAAATATATGGCACAAGCATTGGGAACAACACGAAAAAATTCGCACAAACATCGGAAATTTCGATTGCAAATAGATGTAAATGATGAACACGCTTGTTGGACTGTTATTTGTAGGCAACCTTACAAAGATAGACGTGGATAAGATGTTACCAAAATCAAGGGATGTGATGTGAAGAAGAATAGCACGAAATCAGTATGAAGAACATGTGAAACATTTCTTGGACACCACTCAGATAGAGTTGTTCAACAAGTTCATAGAAGAGAATCGTGAAATAAATGCCTCAATCAGTGCTTTTGTGCAATAAAAACCATGGTATGTTAAACCTATCACTGTACGCGACACTTATTGTTGTCATTATCATGTGGAATTTTAGTTATATTATGATACATTCCTTAATTTTGGTAAAAAAATTTGAAAGATTCACCTCCTCCTTCCACTATCCATGATTTCATATCTCAAGTTCTATGTGGAAGAGAAAGTTATGAATTATTTTACCAAAAGAAATGTGTTGGTGGTAAAAAATGCGATGATTGCAGAAATTTGACTAAATTTCAAATTAAATATCATACTGATATAAACTATCAATCATTTTCCAACATAAAAGTGAAATGGAAGAGATATGAATATATTCATACATGGATTGGTTCAAGTAGTACTACAAGTGCTAAAGTAATTGATTTACAAGAAGAAGAAATTTTTATGATAGATTTTTTGAGAAAGTTTGAGGCAAAAATTTATAAATACACCAAGCATTACCATAGAGCTCAATGGTAGGACTTCCAATTCAAAAAATACCGTGAAGTTTTTCCACTAGGGACCATTTTTTCAATAGTTGATTTTGCATAAAACTACACATATGTTCCACAAAAAGAAATACAGAGTGAATACTATCATTCTGACCAAGTCTCCATGCTTTTCCATATTCTATATAGACATGTTGAACAAAATGTTGATCTTATAGAAAGCACCAGTGAAAATCAACATGTTATTAAAGAATATCACTTTTATATCAGTGATGATCATACACATGATACATATTTTTTACAACATCGTTTTGAAAATATTTATGACTACTTGAAAAGTCGTGAAATAAAATTCAATGAACGTTGGATATGGTCAGATGGATGCGCAGGTCAATTCAAATCTTCACGATCATTCTTTTGGTTGTGTTGTCTTCATATGAAAGCATGCATTAAACATTGTTGGAATTTCTTTGAGACTGGTCATGGAAAAGGAGAACATGATGGTGCAGGGGCATGTATAAAACGAGCACTTCGAAGATATCAAATGGACCACTCTACGAACCGACTTATATCAGCTGAACAAGTTGTTCAATGGTGCATCATTGCACTAAGCCATCAAACTAACCGATCAAGGGAAGTATGAAGGTATATATATATATATATATATTGGATTTCTAATTTTAAACATTATTTATCACAATGATCATCTTTGATGGTATTTTGAATTACATATTTATATTCTTGTTTGAATTTTCCATATAGGTTTTTTTGGCATATTGGGGTCAAATATGTAGATATATCGATTGGAGATGACGTTGAAACAATAAAAGGACTCAAAAATTGCATTCAATTAAAACAAAGTTGTACCAAAATGTGTTTGCATTTGATAAAAGAAAATATTCTTGTTTTTTTCATGTTTGCATAGACAACACAGAATCCAATGATGTTTGTGAAAACAAAATGTATGTAAAAGATTGGAAAGATACAAAACGAAATACAAAGTGGAAAATATATGTTTCAAACTTTGAAGAAATGCAATCAGAGGAGACTATAGTATCATTTTAAAGTGGTTTATTTTTTTATCTTGTTAGAGAAGGTACCATTTCAATTACTTTCAAATGATAGAGATATATAAATAGATAATAAAATCAAGTACACATGTTAATTTTAAAGTTAATTTTCATGTTAATTATGATCTAAATTTAAATGTAAGTTTGTTTTATTGTGTAGGAGATGTTTTTGTTGTAGTTGCACCTACTACCAACGATGAAAATGTGAAGTATTATTTGATGCGTTAAACTGAATGAAAGATGAAATTATTGGAAAACTATGATGATAACGGGTTTATATATGACAGAGGGTCTATTATACTGAAAGGTTACTTTTTCCAACAAACTCATCAAAGTCTGCATTTTGTTTACTTTCAAGACTATGAACCTAATGTCATAAGTTGTCAATATAGTCACTTGGTGTGTGCAGCACGCATAAAATTCATAGAATTTCAATCAAAGAAAAAATTGAAAATTAAGAAATGGAAAATGTCAAAAGCCGATCATGAATGGATCATTGAAGATGGAATTCCATTATAATTTTTTTGATTGAACTACCCAACGATTTATTCTCCTTGGATTCATCTTTTAGAACTTTCAAAACTCAACTAGAAATTGAACTAGCCTTTTTTCTATGCATCCTTAAGTTTTACAATTATTATAGTATGTATATTTTATGTTATATGTACAAGTGTTTTCATATGTACATTGTTTTGGTACATGCACACGAGTAATTTATACACATGTGTACACATACACATGTAGATTATCTGGTCTTAAACGATTTCATACATTCTCTGGTACAATTTTTCATAAAGTCATTATTGCAAAATGTACATATATGTGTATCTAGCATAGTTGATATAATGCAAAGTTTAAGTTGCACGATTGTTTTAGATGTGTCTATTAAGAAAATTATAATATTCATACTTGAATGCAGAATGTGTGGTACATGTTTTGTAATTTCCAGTTTACTATCAAATGAAAGTAGTTTTTCTTTGTGCATTAATGAAAAATGTTGTGTATAGGATATATGTTTTAATGCAATTTTAAAATCTTATGATTGTTTGAAACATCTATGAACACCTATAATTTTATGATTGTTTTTAGATATATACATCGATATGTATTGTACTTCAATCATTTTTACATATATTGATGAAATTAAATATGTAAAACCATCTATGATTATTTTAAATGACATGTATGATCATGCAAAATGTACCTAAATATCACCTAAATAATAGACATCCTAGAATTATATAACATTCACACATGACAACTTGAGTTTAAAAAAAAAAACATTATATTACAACATGTGATCACATGCCAAATGTAGTTCAAATATCCAAAATATACATGTGTTTTGTAATTTGAAATTTTCATCTAGATTCATTTTATATTTAAAAAATAACAAAACAACTTGAGTTTTAAAAACAAAACATTAAATCACAAGTGATCACATGCCAAATGTAGTTCAACTATCCAAATATACATGTGTTTTCTAATTTGAAATTTCCATCTAGATTCATTTTATATTTAACAAATAACAAAACAACTTGAGTGTTAAAAACAAAACATTATATCACAACATGTGATCACATGCCAAATGTAGTTCAACTATTCAAAATATACACGTGTTTTGTAACTTGAAATTTCCATCTAGATTCATTTTATATATTTAACAAATATCAAAACAACTTGAGTTTAAAAAAAAAAAAACATTATATCACGACATGTGATCACATGCCAAATGTAGTTCAACTATCCAAAATAGTATACATGTGTTTTGGAATTTGAAATTTCCATCTAGATTCATTTTATATTTAACAAATAACAAAACAACTTGAGCTTTAAAAACTAAACATTATATCACAACATGCGATCACATGCCTAATGTAGTTCAACTATCCAAAATATACATGTGTTTTGTAATTTGAAATTTTCATCTAGATTCATTTTATATTTAACAAATAACAAAACAATTTGAGTTTTAAAAACAAAACATTGTATCACAACATGTGATCACATCCCAAATGTATTTTAGCTATCCAAAATATACATGTGTTTTGTAATTTGAAATTTCCTCTAGGTTCATTTTATATTTAACAAATAACAAAATAACTTGAGTTTTAAAAACAAAACATTATATCACAACATGTGATCACATGCCAAATATAGTTAAACTATCCAAAATATACATGTGTTTTGTAATTTAAAATTTCCATCTAGATCCGATTTATATTTAACAAATTAACAAAACAACTTGAGTTTTAAAAACAAAACATTATATCACAACATGTGATCGCATGCCAAATGTAACTATCCAAAATTTAAAATCATTCTTGATAAAAGTAAATGTAGTTCAACTATATCCAAAATGTAAAATTTGTCCAAAATTTATATCATGAACAATAAAAGTAAATATATATATATAACAATGTATAGTGTTACAAGTATCAAGTTATATAGAAAAATAAATATGACTACATAAATAAGACTATCTATATAGAAAAGTAAATTTAAGACTATCTATCAAAGAAAATGTTGCACGTGTCCATCATCAATCAAATAGAGATGGATCTAGTGTCTTTTCCAGCAACGGCATGAGCCTTGTTGTGCTATCCTCTGAAGAATGGGAAACCTGTACACAACATGTAAATATTAACATTTAATGTTTTAAAATTGAATGAGAATGTAGAACTTCATGTAAAAAAAATATAAAAAAAATAAAAAAATAAAATAAAATAAAAATCATGCAATACCTCATGTAGTTCTCTCTCCATTGTCTTGTGTTGGTCGTCCATCAATACATCCTCCACGGTAAAATATACAATATACATGTACATATATATATATATATATATATATATATATATATATATATATATATATATATTAAAAATTTTCAAATGAAAATGCATAAACTAATTTGCAATAATACTAAAAAAAATAGTTAGATAACTTCTTTTTCAAATTGTGTGGATGTTCCTATCTCCATCATACACTCCATCGCTAGAGTCCTTGGAGAACGGAAATCATCTCCACAAACCTAAAATTCAAAAAATTTAAAACTATAAAATATTTCAAGATCTAGATCTCATTTTTTAATGAAACATTTGAACTTCAATTTATAACTTAAACATAAGTGAAAAATTGAATACTTGTGACGATGGATTTGACACATTTCCTAACAGGGAAAAAGAGGGTGGCTCCGAACGAAAATCATCTCCAGAAACATAAAATTCAAAAAATTTAAAACTGTAAAATAACTCAAGATCTAGATCTCATTTTTTAATGGAACTTTTGAATTTCAATATATAACTTAAAAACACAAGTGAAAAATTGAATACTTGTGACGGTGGATTTGGCACATATCCTAACAGAGAAGAAGAGGGTGGCTCCAAACAAAAACCATCTCCACAAACCTAAAATTCAACAATTTTAAAACTGTAAAATAACTCAAGATATAGATCTCATTTTTTAATGAAACATTCACTTCAATTTATAACTTAAAAACATATTTAAGTGAAAATTTGTTCATACATGTGACGGTGGATTTGGCACATCTCCTAACATGGAAGAAGAGGGTGCCTCCATTGCGAAAACATCAGGTGGAATCGGAATTTGTTAACATTTAATTATATACATGTACATGTCTACACAATTATTTATTTTAAAAATATGTCATCATGATACCAATATAGCAATAGATTAATAATTGTACATCAACATCATGAACACTTAAAAAACACTAACATTTGCCCCAACATATCATCTTGATTGTGAAAACCTGAAGCTTCGACCATGATATTAAAATCTTCATGCATTAAGTGTGTTAACTGCAAATGGTTTTCACATATGATATATTTTTATTAGATTAACATATACAAATAAAAATGTATATGTATTTATTACAAATTGTACATTAAAATATTCACCCTAACCATTAACACATACCAATCCCATGCCCTCTTCCTCATGAATAATTAATTCCTGCCAACCATTGCGTTAATGCGTGCATATGTTCTAAGCTCTTCAATACTCATGTTGTCTATCTCATCATCTATATGATACACAAAATTAGCACGTGCATTTTCTCGTGCTCTTTGTCGATTCAGACAAACATCAATTCCATCAATTCCACTCTGAACATTGTCGATGATGACATCCCTTTCTTCTCGACTAATTTGAGAAGTGGCATCCATCTCTGACCTCAAAGTTTCCACACAAAGAGGTCGGCTTACCAATGGTGGCTCGGGGTGAGACAACTCAGCATCACGCTTATCACCCCTACGGTCACATAATCGATCTTTCCTGGGACCAAAAAATTCAGAAGGAAGGTCATTATAAATGGGTTTCATTCTCAAAAAGAATTCTACATAAAATAATTTTGAAAAATAAATAAGAACCTCATTGTTCCATGGTAGTCTTCCATAGGCATAAAAGTGCCTATCATGCAAATGGAAAGCTATATCAAGGTGCTTGAAATATTTCACCTTTAACATATTTCTTTTCAACCCTTCTTTGAAATTAAACATAGACTTGACCATTTATGTTGTAAGTATGTGTTTAACGTCCTCCCATGTATCGGGACCCATCACTGTTTCCTTTCTTTTCCTCATCACTTCTACAAAAGTATCAGTGGTTGGCCCAAGATTTTTTTACACATCTATAGGTGTTCTTAAAGAGTGAGTAACTATTTCTAATCTTTCTAGACTCTCAGCAGGGAGTTTCACAGACACAAGATCTTTCTTCAATTTTGAATAAAGATGTTGACACCTTTGTAATATGCATTGCTAGATGTTTGTTTCCTAAGGTAAATCATAAATTCCATAAGGATAAGTCATGGTTGGTGTACAGCCTTCTTCTTGAATAATGTGGTCTGGCCTACATCTTTTTCGAGCAACATTTTCACCCTCTACATCAATATATAAATTATGTATAAATAATAAATAAATAAAAATGTGAACAAATTTGTACAAATTTGATTTTTAACCATAAAATATATATATATATATATATATATATATATATATATAATTTAACAAATTAATAACTAAATGAAAATAATATTTAGATTGGTGGGCACCGCAAGATGGTTGGGCAGCATCATGCCCACCCTGAGATCATTGAGAACGAGTATGAACACCGATTGGTTGAGAACCAACATGACCACCCATTGATTGACCACAGGGGGGATGCATATCACCACCCTTACCGTCAATTAGCCACCACCTATTGATTGGCCACTAGGGGAATGTGTACCACTACCACCTTCACGCAACGAGAGGGAAGCTTCATAAAAAATATGAATTTATAATCAATTCAAAAATATATACATACATATAAATACATGTACATAGTGGAATTATTCACGTGGTATACCACGGTCGTGAACCACGGTGAGCCCCATTGATGGATGAACAACTCTTGTCCTCAGAACTCTAAAAAATAAAAATAAAATTTATTAAAACAATTTATTAAATTGATAAAATCAATTCCATATGTATATATGTATGTACATGGGACAGTATATATATATATATATATATATATATATATATATATATATATATATATATATATATATATTCAATAAAAAAAATCAATTTCACATGTATACATGTATGTATGGAGATAAGATTATATATTCAAATGTCATTTAAAGACATGCACATTTAATATAAATACCATGAACATCCCTCGATCCATAATCCCCCTCTCTCGTAGAGGCATGGGATTCTACTGATGTTCACATTTCATCCTCCATGATACATATATGGATATCTATAGTGGATATTTAAAATTATTTTAAAATTACTATTTAAAATAAATTCAAAATAATTCAAAAAATTAATGTAATTTTGTACACAAATGTTGAGCACAAACACAAATTATGTAAAACACAACTTTCAAAGCACAAATTGATGTGTAAAATTCACTTTAAACAAAAATTTCTTGAAATCTTGCACATTTTAATTTTATAAAACATGAAGTTCACCAAGTTGCGCTTATATGGTGGGAGCACACTTGGTATATAATTGAAAAAAACACATGGTCATTAAAAATGACATATTTATAAGTAAAAAACACACACATATCAAAGATATGTTACAATGTCTATCAATAACTTTTATAGGAGAGTGTCTCAACACTAAGTGAAAGATGAATCTTGAATTGGCATTGCCTTGTATAACACTAATTCATCTTTGACAGATAAATATTGAATTGGAATTGCCCCACACAATAGATCACCAGACATCTTATTAACATTTGCACAATGTCTTATACTAAAAATTTTAAATTGTCTAACAATATTGTTTGCTTTTCCATGCAGTTGTTTTAGCCCCTCCTTCTTAACTTGGTACACGTCTTTCATCTGGTTGCACACAAGTTCAGAATTGGTGAAAACTAAAATTCCATTTGATCCATACTCCTTAGTTGTTCCCAAGCCTTCTATCAATGCAATATAATTTGCTTCATTGTTTGTTGTTCTTCCCAGTATATTCATTTTCCTTTGGAGTACCTTGTTAGTTTCAATATTGCAAATCACATATGTAAACATTGCTTTCCCTAGATTGGGATAGCAAGAAACATCTATGCATAATGTCCATTTTTCAACCCTGTTTAGAGCACTTTTTGATCCCTGAAAAAAAACAAATTCAACAAAATATATTAAATGAACATTTATTACAAATGCCTTAAATTTTATGGGAGAAATGACATCTACATGGTTTGCCTTAAATTTTATGGGAGAAATGACATAGAAATGACATGTACATGGTTCCTAATGTTGGGTATGTGTTATATTCTCTCCATGATTAGTCGCACATTTCAGGTCCAGCAAGGGGGTCATAGGGGGGGCAGCAGCCCCCCCTGTCGGGGTGCAGGGCAGCACCTCGAGAAAAAAAATTTGGACCCTATTTTTCAGTGGGTGGACCCACCCATGGTTTTGTGCATGGTTTTGGGGCATGATGGTTTTCAGCCCTTGGTATTTTATAGATCCAGTCAAGGGAACTACAGTTATTTTCTAATCCAGGGTTAATGGATTGGAGTTTATGAATGCTTCAACATGTATATCTATGTGTTGTAACACTAAAAGGAATATAATGAAAAATCAAGCTGGTTGTCCCGATTTGGGATCCAGGGGAAAATGTCTGTGTATATCTATTTTATGTTTTATTCTCTCGCTATTGTTTATTTTTTATTTTTAAGATTCGTTTACATATCATTTCTGTATAGGGTTAAAAAGTACATTTGGTATTGGAGTTGTTTCAGCTTCAAGGGGGACGTCTTTGCGCCTGAGGGGTTTTTTGCTCGGGCCTGTGGTAGACCCTGTTCAGTGGGAGATCTGTGGGATTGATTCTTGCGGTGAAAGAATCTGGCAAGCAGTGGAAATATAGAGATCGAGAAATTCAATGGTCAAAGTTTTGAGTTGTGGAAGCTCAAGATGGAGGATCTGCTGTTGGATAAATATCAACGAATCACGGTAGATTTGAGTACTAAACCAACAGAAATGTCATATGAAGACTGGAATAATTTGGATCGAAAGGCAAAGAGCACAATATGGTTGTGTTTCTCAGATTCAGTATTGTTGAATGTATCTGGGGAAGCTACAGTGAAGACTTTGTGGGACAAGCTAGGGACTTTGTACCAATCTAAGTCTCTGGTGAATAAATTGTTCTTGCGAAAAAAGTTTTATAACCTAAGGATGAAGGATGGAGACTCAGTGACAGAGCATCTGAACGCCTTCAATATTGTGGTAATCCAGTTGTCATCTGTTGATATTAAAATCTAATATGAATATAAGTGCACCAATTTGTTGTGTTCTCTACCAAATTCGTGGGATAGTATTGTTAGTGTAATAGGTAGCAGTACAACTACCTTAAATTTTGATGAAATTGTCTCAGCCTTGCTATCGGAGGAAATGAGACAGAGAAATATGGAGGGATAAAATGGAGATGCCTTATCTGTACGAGGAAGGTCTCAGAATAGAAACAAAAATAATTTTTTGAGTGGGAGATCTAAATCTAGAGGGACATATAAATCTCCAGGAAAGCATGTAAAGTTGTGTTGGAAATGTGGAAAGGAAGGGCACTACAAAAATTACTACAGGTCTAAAGCTTCTGAGAAAGGAAAGGAATTTGATGATGATCCTTCTGCAGAGGCAAAAACCACCTTAGATAAAGGTGGGGATGTGTTTTTTGCTTCTTCTTCAAATACACATGTAGATCATGAGGCATGGTTGATTGACTCAGGCGCATCCTTTCACTTCACTCCCCAAAGGTAGTGGTTCTGCGAGTATGAGAAGTATGATGGTGGTGATGTCTTCTTAGGGGATGATAGGAACACCAGAATCATTGGACGTGGAAAATTCAAGCTGAAGCTGCAAGGTGGAAGGATTAGAACACTTCATGGTGTTCTACATATTCCTGCATTGGCCAGAAATCTTATTTATGTAAGCAAGATGGATGATGCAGGTGTAAAAACAGTGTTCGAGAAATATACCTGCAAGATGGTTCGAGGAGCACCGGTATTAATGCGGGGAGTTCGGATTGGAACTCTATACAAGCTTCAGGGTAGCACTATTTTTGATGGGTGCAACAGTTCTGTGGTTCCTGAAAATGGAGCGAAAATCCTAGCAGCCTCTGGAGAAAAGACCATGTTATGGCATCAAAGGCTTGGACATATTGGAGAGAAGGGCCTTCGGAAATTGCATGGCAATGGTATGGTAGAAGGTATGTCTAATTTCTCTCTGGATTTCGATTTCTGTGAACATTGTGTATATGGGAAGTAGAATCGGGTGATTTTTCCTTCTAGTGCTAAGCGGGAGAACAAGATATTAGAGCTTGTGCACAGTGATGTGTTTGGACTTGTGTCGATTCCATCACTGGGTAAGTATATGTACTATTTTTCATTCATAGATGACTTCTCAAGGAATACATGTATATATTTCTTGAGGAATAAATATGAAGTATTTCACATATTTAAATAATTTAAGGCTCTGGTGGAAAACCAGACAAAGAAGAAGATAAATGTGCTAAGGACAGATAATGGTGGAGAGTTCTACAAGAAGGAATTTGAAGAGTTATGTAAGAAGTGTGGTATAGCACGACAGAATAATACTCCATACACACCTCAAAAAAATGGATTTGCATAAATAATGAACAGAATGCTGATGAAAAAGGCATGAAACATGGTCAGTGGTACCAAGTTAGGACAGGAATTCTGGGCAGAGGTAGTGGAGACTACATGTTACATGGTTAACAGATCACCTTCATCAGCGTTGGAGGATAAGACTCCACATGAGGTATGGAATGGTAAGAAACCCTCTCTTTCACATCTAAGGGCATTTGGATTTGATGCATATGTACATGTTCCAAAGGAGAAAAGTGCCAAGTTGGATAATAAATCTGAAAGGTGCATCTTTATTGGGTATAAGGATGGTTTAAAAGGTTACAAGCTTTAGAACCCAGAAATAACGAAGGTAGTGTACAGTCGAGATGTGGTGTTTAGAGAGGTGAAATATGTTGTTAAACATGAAGTCATACCAAAGGAACCTGAGAAGATAGAGTTTGAGCTAAAGAAGGATGAATCAGACTCTACAATAGAACAAGATTTATAAGAGGAAGAGCCACAAACTCCAATTGTGAGAAGGTAAGTTCGAGAAAGAAGATAGCCAGAAAGGTATAGTCCATCTACTTTCTATTCAACTTTTGCTTTAACCATCACTGATGATGATCCCAGGAATTTTAGGGAGGCAGTGGATTCGAAGGATGGAAAACTCTGGAAGGAGGTCATGGTTGATGAAATAGCATCCTTGCACAAAAATGAGGCATGGGATCTGGTGGAGTTGCCGGCTAGAAGGAAGACCATCGGGAGAAAATGGGTGTTTAAGAAGAAGATGAATGTAGAAGGCAAGGTGGAGAAATACAAAGCTCAGTTGGTAGCAAAAGGTTATTCCCAGGTGCCATGAATTAATTTTGGTGATATTTTTTCTCCTATTTCCAAGGTTAATTCTATTAGATTAATTTTATCTTTTGTTGTTGCATTTGATTTTGAGGTAGAACAGATGGATGTGAAGACAAAATTTCTTCACGGGGATCTGGAAGAGGAGATCTACATGAAGCAACCTGAAGGCTTTATGGTGAAGGGTAAGAAAGAACTGGTATGCAAGTTAAAAAATTCTTTGTATGGGTTAAAATAGTCACCAAGGATGTGGTATTAGAAATTTGATACCAATATACGGGGACTTGGCTTCACCAGAGGCAAAGAGTATCATTGTGTTTATTTTAAATTAATTGGTGACTGTGTTATTTATTTGGTCTTGTATGTGGATGATATGTTGTTGATTGGAAATGACAAAGAAATTATCCAAGATTTGAAGACCCAATTGTTCTCCAAATTCGACATGAAGGATCTTGGTACTGCAAACTATATTTTGGGCATGGAAATTCAGAGAGATCGAGAAAAGAGGAAGCTCTGATTAAACCAGAGGAATTATGTCGAGACTATATTGTAGAGGTTCAATATGCAGAATAGTAAACCGGTGAAGGTTCTTATTCCTATAGGTGTAAATCTGTCTGTTGAACAGTGTCCCAAGACACAAGAGGAAGAGGAGGATATGTCCTATGTTCTATATGCAATTGCAGTGGGTAGCCTGATGTATGCAATGGTCTGTACTAGACCATACATTGCACATGCAGTGGGAGTATTGAGCAAGTTTATTTCAAAACCAGGGAAGGAGCATTGGACAACAGTGAAGCGGGTTTTCATATATTTGCGTGGCACTAGTGATTATGGTTTGTGCTACTAGGGAAGACTAGGATTGGACAGATTTTTGGACATCCATGGTTTTTTTTATGCAGTCTAGGCTGGAGATCTGGACCAAAGAATATCTACAAGTGGGTATGTGTTTAGCCTATTTGGAGGTGCAGTCAATTGGATGACTAAAAGACAATCTGTAGTGGCTCTTTCAACTACAGAGGTAGAATACATGGCAGCCACTCATGCAAGCAAGGAAGCAGTTTGGTTGCAGAGATTGTGTTCAAGTATGGGGTTGGTGCAACGAGCTATAAGGATAGACTGTGATAGCCAAAGTGAAATTTTCTTGGGTAAGAATTCTACTTATCATTCAAAGACAAAGCACATTTATGTTCAATGTCACTTTGTGAGAGATATGGTTGAGGATAAAAGGGTGTTGCTGGTAAAGGTAGACACTTTGAAGAATGTTTCAGATGAATTGACTAATTCTATGAGCACTCATAAGTTCTCTTGGTGTAGAGAAACAATGGGTGTTGTAGAGATGGACTAATGACTAAGCTCTCATGTGGCCCCCTACGGAAAGAAAACAACAAGTGGGAGAATGTTGGGTATGTGTTATATTCTTTCCACGATTAGTTGCATGTGTGGGGGGGACATTGGGGGGCGATAGCTCCCCCTATACATTGCGCTGGGTGCAGTAGGGGGGTCACAGGGGGGGCGGTAGCCCCCCTGTCGGGGTTCGAAGCAGCACCCTGGGAAACATTTTTTGGACCCTATTTTTCGATGGGCGGACCCGCCCATGGTTTTGTGCATGGGGTTTCACATGGTTTTGGGGCATGATGATTTTCAACCCCTGGTATTTTGTAGATCTAGTCAAGGGAACTACGGTTATGTTTTAATCCAGGTTAATGGATTGGGGTATATGAATGCTTTGGCATGTATATATGTGTGTTGTAACACTGAAATGAATATAATGAAAAATCAAGCTAGTAGTCTCGATTTGGGATCCAGGGGAAAATCTCTATGTATATCTGATTTATGTTTTATTCTCTCGTTGTCGTTTATTTTTTGTTTTTAAAATTCATTTGCAGATAATTTATGTATAGGGTTAAAACCTACACCCAAAACACTAGAAAATGTTTTATGGGAGAAATGGCATGCACATGGTTTCCAAAAACACTAGCATTTTCCTTGAAATATATATTAAATTAAAGTTTATGGGAGAATGACATGTACATGGTTTGCCTTAAAGTTTGTCTTAAGTTTATGGGAGAAATTACATGTACATGGTTTGCCTTAAAGTTTGCCTTAAATTTTATGGGAGAAATGACATGTACATGGTTTCCAAAAACACTGGCATTTTCCTTAAAAATATATTAAGTAAAGTTTATGGGAGAAATGACATGTACATGGTTTTAAAAAAAAAGTGGCATTTTCCTTTAAAATATATTAATTAAAGTTTATGGGAGAAATGACATGTACATGGTTTGCCTTAAATTTTATGGGAGAAATGACATGTACATGGTTTTCCTTAAATTTTGCCTTAAGTTACCCGGATGCGGGTGTATAACATGGGGAAATGGAAAATGAGCCCAGCGCGTGACACATGGCCATGCTACATGGTCACTCATGGGCTCAGTTCGGAGGCATTTATATCTGTCAGCTACTTTCTCAGTATTCAATTTAGTTCCGCCATTACTCTGCTCAGCATTCAATTCAGTTTCACCCTCCTCATAATGACACTACGCTGCCTCATTCCTCCATTGCCCTCCCGCTGCATTTTCCCCTCTGCAATCTCAGAGCCAAGCTCTTGAACGCCCATAGGGAGGCGGTGCAGCCTATTCTGATGCCTCATGCTCATTCTTGGCCTCCATTTCACTCACATCCTTCTCTGCAACCTTAATTCAGCACCTAGGTTCCAGCATTCTCAGCCTTCAGCTGACTCTGTCCTGCCTTGGTCGATTCCCTGCAACCCAACCAACTCTGACGGTTCCATCATGCCCAGACGGCATAGAATGCGATGTCAGCGAGGTAGTGGGCAAGCTTTTTTCCCCCCCCTATCTGTCCGCTCTGAACCTCATTCTCCGCCCCATGAATAAAATTCCTCCCATTCTCCCTCCACTCGTCATGGCAGAGGCAGAGGAAGAGGAAGAGGGCATGCTCACCGTCCTCTCTCGGTCCATTCTGAAGAAATTCTTGCTCAGCGTCAAGCGTCTTATCGTGGCAAATGCCAAGGGAGTAATGAACAGCCTTCACAGACCACTCATCTGGAGATGCAGCCTCTCTTTCCAGAGGAAAAATCCATGCAATTTCATTACACATGCGCGTTGGACCGCCCTCACCTCACAGCAACCATCACCATCATCTTCAAGGAAGAAGCTTCTCTAGAGACTAGCTACAACACCAGGAAATGGCAAAGAAAGTCCACCATAGCCTCTGAGCCTCTTCAGCCCACGCACAAGTCGGAAGCCCTCCCTGTCAAACCGGGGGCCAACTCCTCCAGCAGTGATGGTGGCAGCTCAGACTGGTCGAGCAAGGGACGCTTCAGGGGCAGTGCTAGTGCAATATGCACCGCCACTACTCCGGAACCTACAACTCACCAAACTATGCATGCGGACGACTCCTCTGATGAGTACAGGTGTCTCATTGTGGAGGAGCCACTGCCTCAACGCCATGACACCTAGTATGAAGAAGTATTTTTTTATTGTTATGTTTACTTTTTGTGTTAATTGTCTTTCTGGAATATTTTCATAACTAAGAATTATTTTTTGACGGAAGTTGATTTCCCCTCTGAGGGAAGCTGTAATATGATTGGTTTCCCCGACTAGGGCAGTCAATATTTTGCATTTTTTATGTATAATGCCTCTGAAATTGGCTAGATCAGCAATTCCAAAGGCCCAACTCCACCTGTACATTTTGCTACATTAATAGAATTTAGTCTTACTTAGAAAAAAAAAAAATTCCTTAAGTTTATGGGAGAAATGGCATGTACGTGGTTTGCCTTAAAGTTTGCCTTAAATTTTATGGGAGAAATGACATAGAAATGGCATGTACATGGTTCCCAAAAACACTAGCAAATGCCTTAAATTTTATGGGAGAAATGACATGTAGATGGCTTCCAAAAACACCATCATTTTCCTTAGAAATATATTAAATGAACTTTTATTGCAAATGCCTTAAATTTTATGGGAGAAATGACTCCAAATGCATTTCTTTAATTGAAAAAAAAATCATTGTTTTCTGATACAAAATTATGTAAATATAGATAGACACAAAATTATGTAAATATAGATAGACACAAATTAGAAAAATAATATATAGACTTGAGAGCTACTCCAAATGAATTTCTTTAATTGAAAAAAAAAAAATTATTTTTTTCTCATACAAAATTATTTAAATACAGACAGAAAGACAAATTAGAAAAATTATATAGACTTGAGTGCTACTCCAAATGCATTTCTTTAATTGAAAAAAAAAATATCATTGTTTTCTGATACAAAATTATGTAAATACAAACAAATAGACAAAATTAATCATTGTTTTCTGATAGTCCCAATCTAGAAGCAGGATAGATATAAGTGCTTGATGATATAAAATGAGGATTCTATGAATTAATACAACACATCTACTTATGTCTATACTTAGGACATTATCAAATCCATCGTGATGTAAGCTAAGCAAGTAATACAACATACCCTATTGCCCATGTGAGTTTTGGAATCACTCTATTAGATTCAATACAAGTGTGATAGTACTATACTAGTAACATCATATTCCATGCCAAAACAGGTACTATTGATCAATAACCTCATACGTAAAACTTCTTGGTAATAATAATATAATGAGTCATCTATCATATGTTATAGATGGTGATAGTAATGAATCGCATATTAGCTTAAGCAGTTAAGTAACAGCTAATCAAAGGTCATGTATTAGTATTCATTAGGGATAAGCTTAACTCTATACCATAGCTTAATGGAAGCTAGTACTCTTCATATCAATCAATGGAGATGTAAGGTGTGATCAGTAATGCAGTAAGATATAGAGGTAATAAGAGTAATCATAAAGCTCATATAAGATGTAACTAATATTGTAATGGTGCTCATACTAACCCAGTATCATCATGTTTATCAGTAATAGCCTGTATATGATATCCCAGGAATTAAGGTGAAACAGCTAATTGTCAATGACACCAATCGAATATTGTAACTAGTTATTCCAATACAACTAAAGTAAGCTTAGATAAGCTCTTTCACATACTCTTCATATCAATCAATGGATATGTAATGTGTGACCAACAATGCAGTAAGATATAGAGGTAATAAGAGTAATCATAAAGCTCATATAAGATGTAACTAATATTGTAATGGTGCTCATACTAACCCTGTATCATCATGTTTATCATTAATAAATTGTATATGATATCCGAGGAATTAAGGCGAAACAGCTAAGTTAATGACACCAATCGAATATAGTAACTAGCTATTCCAGTACAGTTAAATTAAGCTTAGATAAGCTCTTTCACATACTCTTCATATCAATCAATGGAGATGTAAGGTGTGATCAGTAATGCAGAAAGATATAAAGGTAATAAGAGTAATCATAAAGCTCATATAGGATGTAACTAATACTGTAATGGTGCTCATACTAACCCTGTATCATCATGTTTATCAGTAATAAAATGTATCTAATATTCCAGGAATTAAGGAGAAATAGCTAATTTAATCACAAGTAATCGAATATGGTAACTATTTATTCCAATACAGCTAAAGTAAGCTTAAATAAGCCCTTTCACATACTCTTCATATCAATCAATGAAGATGTAAGGTGTGATCAGTAATGCAGTAAGATATAGAGGTAATAAGAGTAAACAAGCTCTGTTAAGATGTAATTAATAAATAGTGAAAGAAACATAGATAGAAACAACATGAAACTCTGAGGCAACTACCCACTTAAAGAGATCTCATTGTATCTAACTGTATTGTATATAGGGCTTGCTCCTTTATCTAGAAATCAGTGAAAAATATATGCACCATGCTTGCAAGAAAGAGCATATGCAAACAAGATTAGGAAAACAACAAAGTTATGAAATTATTGTCCAAACAGTCCCAATCGATTAGTAAACTAGAAAACAAGAAAATAATACCTCACTAGGAACCCGTATTTGTCTATATATAAACAGTCTCTATCAAAGAAGGATCTCAAAGAATCTAGCAATTATAAAATAGGTGTCTGCTGCAGCACACACCATTTATCAATCAGCATCTCTATTGATATCCTATGTAACTAACAGTCGGCACTCCTGCACACTAGTATTCAGCTCTGAGAATAAAAATGAAACAATCTTCAATGGCTAATGATTGAACATGACCAAGGGAAAGAAACGTTGGACTGCATTGGTGGAGATGGGGAGCAGCACCACTCCAACAAGGGTGATCGAGGTTCCTATGCCTATGTGTTTTTGAAGGATTAGCGTGACCAGATGGAGATGGAGATGACACGTCCTACTATTGGGTATGAGAAGTCAGAGTATAGTAAGTAGTCTATCCTGGAGATAAGGAGTAAGCTAGTAGTATCCCACTTGTAGTATGTAGCTATACAAGATATGAGTGAGTATAAGTATTAGAAAGTCTTGATGTGTTGAAGGTATCTAACTGAGTAACTAATATTCTAATGGTGCTCATACTAACCATGTATCATCATGTTTATTAGTAATAGCCCATATATTATATCCCAGGAATTAAGGTGAAACCGCTAAGTTAATGACACCAATCGAATATGGTAACTAGTTATTCGAATACAGCTAAAGTAAGCTTAGATAAGCTCTTTCACATCTAGTTTCATCATATCACTACTCATATCTTCATGTAAAGACAAATTTTTTCCTATATATATGTATAGTTGAATACTGGAACAAATTGGAATATCGTGGGAAGATAGAATGAAACAACAAAAAAATCTAGAATGAATTATGAAAATGTACGTACTCTTTTTATAATGAAAGGAATAAGCCAATTTTTTTCTCTAAAAAAAAAAACGTAGTTGGTACAGTGTTGGTTAAAAGACTTGAGAAGTCACAAATTCAATATTTTCTATGCTTTGTTCCCTAATTGAACCCACTATGTGATCCTTTTATATAAATATGTCTCATACGAACATTAAAATAAAAATAAAAATAAAAAACAACTACTATAAAAAATATATATATATTTAAAATAATTAATATGTTTAGCAAATTGCATCTAGGTTATTTAAATTGAAGCCACAGATCCATTTCACTAACAAACTAAAACAAAAATTATGACTTTACATTTTTTATGATTTCAAAAACTAATGCCTTCAAAATCCATGTGGGCCACTTTGACCGTGGGATAATTTTTTCTTGAATCATATGGACAATACACATTCTTCACATCTATGATGGGCAGATGATCAGTCTGAATATTTTATGTCACAACAGTAGCAAGGGATTATGATAACATTCTCTAGTAATAGTCTTCATGTTATGAGACATACCTGGAAATTCAACGCACACCGAGGAGGCAGGAGACAGCGAGAAAGTGAACGTCGAGCAGGAAGAGCAGACGACGAGGTTGCAGATCATTGAGGACGCAAATTAGAACCTACACAAAACCTGCAAACACAGCAAACTAAAAAATAGATTTAAAAAATGAAAAAAGCCATAAACAAAAAAAAAATAACAGATTTACCTTACCTTCTCACCTTCGCTTGCTCCCCTGCTCGCCCCTGCAACAGCGCAACACACCCAATAGACTGATCGAAAACACAGATCGAAAACAGAGCGAGACATTAATAGAGTAGTGAGACAGTGACCGAAATCCAAAATAGGGCAAGACAACAAAGAGCAGCAAGATAGTGACTGAAATCGAAAATAGAGCGAGACAGCAACAGAGCGGCGAGACATCGACTGAAATCGAAAACAGAGAAAGACAACAATAGAGCAGTGAGACAGCACAATGGTAACAAACAAACTAACCGAAAACTTGTTTCGGTCTAGGGGGCGGTATATTTATAGCAAAAAGTTCAGCTGAATCATAATAAAATATTTAGCCAAACTAATAGTCCGACTGAATTAATAGTTCGATCGAATGTTTGTTTCTGGTTTTCCCATCTCCGACTAAAAATATGTTTCCCCATGCCGTCAAAGTTAACAATATAAACAGTTCAGCCGAATTAATTTCAAAACTTCGACCAAAATTTCTAAAAATTTGGGTTGGGAAAATGAAAATTTCGAATGCATTTCTCACAAAAGTGTGACCCAGCTTCGCATTTTTAGCCCACTACAACATTTGGCTAACTCTTTGTCCTTATTCCTTTTCTTGGTTACATATTTTGGTCAACGATGTTTCGATGAAAAATAAGATCCTTGCATTGAGAAATCCCTGTGTCAAATCATGATATCCATGTATATTTTGGAAACCTCATGCTTACACTCAAGTTCTTATGTTTCAATGTTTTCAGGATGATCCAATCAAGTAGAGAAGGACAAAGGGAAAATATAAATGAGAAAACCATCATAGGTCTTATATATTCTTCTCTAAAGGGAAAACCTCTCATGATCTCAATAAGTTGGGATCCCTCTTCTACCTGTGAAATAAATAAGTGTTGATGCACAGTCCTATATAAAATAAATAAACAAAGGCAAAATAAGAGAAATGCCTCCTGCGCAAAGAGGTGAACCAAGAAACTTCATCAGGGTACTTTCCAGGCCTACTAATAGCAGAGAAATGTTTGTGTCCCCAAAGTGATTCTGTCGGGGTATTTTCCAAACCTGTTGGTAGCAGAGAAACACAAGAGATGAAAAACTATACTCTGAAAATCTAAAGCTCACAAACTTCACTACACTATCCTGATTCAAAACATTGTGTGATCACTAATATTATGTTTATGTTTAACTGAGTAAAGGAATTAAGGGTACTATGTTTATGCATGAGGTAAGTGGGGAAGCCATGGTAATATCAATGATGAATCAATACTTCTTGAAGAACTAGACCCCGCACAAAAGAATTGACCAAGGCAGAGAAGCTGGAGCTCTACCAGTGTGTCACCAAGTGTTGTTTCTACGACAAACAACCTCCAAATTTTGCGTACACTCGAATTTTGGAGCCTAATTTAGATCTTATGATCAGTTGTTCTGTAGTCACTTCTTGGCCAACTGATGCTTTTTGAGCTCCCTCCTTGGATTAGAAGTGCCAAATTCACTTGATCACACATGCTCAGTCTACAATAAGTCCATGAGTGCATTCTTTTACGCAAGCTTTAACAAGCATAGCACGGCCCATCAAGACTATTCTTTTGTAATGTCCAATCCATGTTGACAGTCAGTGTGCACTGACATCAACAATTCCTCACTTTGTCCGCAATCGTACCTCTATTTTGGTGAGTTTCTCCAATTGTCGCTTTTGTGCACTTTTACCATCTCAAGTGTTGCTTTTATGTTTACGGTTGTCACTTTCTCTTGATTTACCTTCAATTGGTTTCATTTCCATGTTATCTTCACCCTGGAATTTGTTTTTTTCATCATTGTTCAAATATAGCAAGTGTCATTCGCACCTTTATTTTCATATAGCAAGTGTTGTATTTTGGCATAGGAATTGCTACTCAACATGTAAAGTGGAGTTTTGGTTTGTTTCAAGGGGAAATATTTGTGAAAATTAATTGTTCTTATTATATAGGCATGTTTCTCACTCATTTCCAAAGTTTCACACAAGTGTCATCATTTTCGTTGTAAAGTGTATCTTTAGTGTCGCACTTGTCGTAATTTGTCGCAAAGGTTGTTGCACTAAGAAAAGTATGTGTTCATGTGTTCCAAATTTTTAAAGGCCATTTTTTCACATCCATTAATTAAGACTCCTAATGGGATCAATCAACATCATATTCCCCCTTTTCAACATCATTGCACAAATCCATAAGCATGCCTCCTTCATTCCCCAGAATTTATGCCTGAAACCACCTCATCTTAGCCAGTGTTAGGACCAACGCTCCCTAGCCTTCCTCTAGACATGTTCACCTACACGTTTCTCCTTTGTGGCCAACATTGATCACCTAAATGTTTCTCTCCTTTGCACCTGTGTTGGTTCTATAAATTCAAGAAAAAGAGAGAATTTTCGGAAGCCTCCTCTTCCAGAAGCTTCCAGAATTTGTTACAACCATTTACCTTGGATAAAAATTCTAGATCTTATCTCATCCTTCTTTGGAGTTTCCATCCCTTATCCTTTTATCCCATCCTCCCAACAAAGGTGGATCTAAAACCTTAGATTGGTAATTGGATAATAACTCCCAACTAACCCCACTCCTCCATATATTTACTACCTTGCATATGCAAGCGGTTGGCTTTTGGAGAGTGATTCTACCCTTATGTTGATGAGGTGAGAGGTTAAAATTCCATGCATTTAGGTTGATTGGAGGTGCATATTGTGACAAGATTAAAATGACAAGTTAACATTGTGGAGGAGCTCTTCTACAATATCAACACCTATTTATGGTTGTAATCTCCTTCCATTTATATTAATGCAAATAATTATCTGTTTTCCTATATGTGATGTCGTTATTTCATATATTTTCAATACCATGTTGACCTATTGAAAAGAGTACTTAGATGATACTACATAGATCTCGTAGTTTCTTGGCTTGTGTTATCTGATTGTGCAAGTTCTAATTTTGGAAATCATAGTTGGAATTGGAGCATTCAAGCTAAACAAGGGATGAAGCATGCGACAGATTCTAGGTAGGCTTCATTCCATAATATATTTACTTTAAGAAAAGAATTGAGTTCCTTGTCTCTCTATTGTTCTAGGTTAGCCATCGAACCTAGGGGAGATACTTTTGTCCGCAATCATAAATCCCGCATAACAAAATGGTGAATATGCTGGGGAATGGTTTATTCCCTTGGTGGTTTTCCTTGTCCATTGTGTTTGATTACCTCTTTCATAGACCTTTTGTGATTTGATCAGTCAAGAACAGAATTAGGAAGTGATTTCATTGAGCCTTTTTTGTATAAAAAAATTTGGAATCCTCCATCCCAAGACCAACGCTCCCCCAGTGACTGTGACAGAGCGTTGAACCTCACTCAAGCTCACTCTGTACCACTGTTGTAGAGCACTGGTGCCTCTTTTGCACCAGCGTTGACCCTTGTTTTTTCACTAATTTTTCCTCAATTTCTATGTGTCTCTTTGATCAGCCTACTTCCAATTGACCTTCCCTAAGTCTTGAGTATCTTGTGGTCTTCCTTAAGCCTCCATTTGGTTTTCATTTGAGTTTAATTCCCTTTGGTAAGAATTGGTTTTGATTTTTTTTGTTCTTATCATTTGGTCACTTGCAAACTGATTTCATTTTTTCATTGATCGCTTGCATGAATTTTTTTTTAGTCCTCATTATTAAATGTTTATTTGAATCATTGATTAAACATTTGCATCTTAGTTTTATTCATTTCAAAAATTAAGTGTGGTGAAAAGAAAAAAAAATCATTTGGAATTTAGGGTTTTGTATGTGCATTAGTGTAGGAACAGTTAGATTAAAAAGGAAATTGCATCTTGCATCTTGTTTTTTCATGTTATATGCTTAATATTGATTGTTTCTTCCCTTCCTTAGCTATATTTTCATTGAAAGAGAAATATTTCCATTTTCTCATGCTATATATTCATTTTAGGATATTCAGGTGACCTCTGTGGTGAGCCTGAAACTGAAATTTAATCAAATATAAACAATAAAATATATTGAATGAACCTAAGGAGAATTTTTAACATTAACTCAAACACATAGACGTCTAGGCTAGAGATGTGTTCCAGCATCATTAAACGTAGGATTTTTCATTGATTGACGGTGTTTCATCCCGAGGGTGATATCTCATTCCACATATGTGAGTGTATAGGATCGTTATCCACGTACCTTTGGGTATATTGGATATCACTCCATGCACATAAACTATAAGGGAACACTCTCATCAAACAGTTATGCATTAGACAACACTACTACAGACTTCACTCCCACGTACCGTCGAGTATATTTTAGGAGTCCCCTATAGGTTGTTATCCATCCATAGGTAACCAAGTCTACTACCTTGTATACTATGATACACCGAACACATCATTCAGGGAGATTGGTTATCCTACGGAAATTCCTTGGTTTTCCATGGTGTGTATTAAATTTCATGGTTTCTTAGTAATCCTTTATGCCTAGATTACCCTTTTTTTTGTGTTATTGAAATTTATTGTCCAACGTGGAAGAATAAAATTTCCCACCCCGTCGTTAGTGTAGAATGAAAAATAAGCCTCCAATTCCACAAGAGGCTACTCCTGATCACCATCAAAAGCATAAGAAGACGCAAACTACCAAATTGAGAACATCAAGAACCACTTCCGATCCTCCTCTTGATAGTGATCCACCAGAATAATTTGTCCCTTTGAGTTCCAAGCCCTGGATTACATCTACTCTTGATGGTGACATTGACACAATCGAAATAGAAGTCCCTAAAAAAAAATTTCCTAAGGTTGTTCAACCTAACTTTCACAAGTCATACACTTTGATTCCTTAGGTTTCCAAACCTGAGGAGCCTCAACCATATTCTTCTGTCACTTCAGGACCTTCTTCTTCTCTTCCTTTGTCTTAGACAGAACCTATATATCTTAGACCCGATGGTGGTCCACTTCCACCCAGACTTGTGAGTATTCAAGAGATACCATAAGAATAGCCTCATCCTACTACTCTCGTTCATTGGGAAGGGCTTAATTTTTATCAAACCAGCCTTCTTCCTCTTCAAACTTTGACACAAAATCCTTTGATTGATTCTTTGGACTCACCCACAGATTTCTCGTAGCAATATTCATTGGAGCTTTTAACCATGACTAGAACTGATCCAATTTATCAACCTATATCTACCACTATGGTCTAGACATCAAATATTTCCTACAACTATATGTTTGCAACATCACTAGAAACACATTTGTATGGTGTTCTATCCATCCCACCAGGATATTTGTATTTATCTAGTACCTTTTCCAGTGTCGCTTTCATTCCTTGGACCTCTCTTATGTAATCCAATATGGGGATATAATTTTTTACTTCTATTATGAGTTCCACACAGCCTTCTCCTCCTCCTCCTCCACTTACACCTACAGTTGAGCAATAGGTTGGCCCCTATGTTAGTGGGAAAGGCTACCTTCAACATATTAAATCTTCTTATGTTGGGTATCCTCTATCTAGGTTACAGTTGCCTCCTTCTTCCCCTCCTTCTTTGGCATGGGGGAAACTTGTTGTTGGTATACCTCAAATTGGTAACTAGCCTCATTATAGTCCTCCTTATCCTGGAATGGCTACCAGTTTTTGGAAACCTACTTTTCCCGTTCAAACTGGTTCATATTGGGACCGAATGTTGAATCCTCAACCTGCACCATCTTCTCAAATTCCTATCCATCTCTCAGGGCCCCAACAATTTTAAATACATGTGAGCCAACCTTACAGGTTGTCGTTGCATCACAACATTTTCCTTCGATATCTAGTAATTCCCAAGTCCCACTTACCTAGCCAGTACAATGTACCTCACATTCTCAACCGCTTGGACAGGGTACTCCTCAAGTTTCAATAGGACATAATATTCATATTATGGTGCAATCCCAACCAAACCCACCTTAGCATGGGACAATACAAAATCTCATTGGGCAACATTATGGTCCATATCAAGCTCCTTTTCAAAGCCAACAAGTCGAAACCCAACCTTTCCATCAAATTTATCGTCACCTTGATGTTGGGAAACAATGCCACTTGTATACTAGTTATCAGAGTCCTCCTTACCCTAGTACCCAGGTTCCTTATTATAAAAACTCCCCTTATCCAGGAATGTAGGTGCCTAGTGCTCAAGTTATTCCTTCATAACTAGGTCATCCTCCTCCGTACTTTAACCGATGGTTTCCTTTTGTGGCTACTCTCAAATTTCCAGACTTAACTCAACTCACTAATAACCCCGTCGCTCATTTTCCATGGTGTCCAATTATTCCCACTAAAATTCCTTTGGATATCCCAAAATTAAATGGAAATCTAGGAGAAGACCCATCGACGCACGTTATAACTTATCATCTATGGTGTTCTTCAAACTCCCTTAATGATGTTTCCATTCGACTTCGTCTTTTCCAATGAATGCTTACAGGTACCATAGATAAATGGTATTGACTTACCTAGAGATTTGTTCCATAATTTTAGCACTTTATAAACAACCTTCCTCACACATTTCCAGTTACCCATCAGATATGAAACTAGAATCGAACTATTAACCAATTTCAAACAATCATATTCCACTCACATCTCAGATCACATTCATGAGTGGAGGCGTCGCCGCCGATTGGTCAATATTTATGTTCTCGATCAATTGTTAGCGGAATGATTTACCAAGTAGTTTTTGTTGCCCATAAAAAAATATGTGGCTAAAGGTGGAGTCATGACTGAAGAGCAAGTTATTGCTCGTGCACAATTCTTGCTTATACACAATTGGGCATGTTCTATGATAGCATACCAAATGCTCTAAGACCTTCAAATATTTTCCCCCCTCCACCTGGTAAAGAATCTCATGTTTTTGATGGTGTGATTGGTTATTCTAGTTTGCAGTCAGTGACTAAACCATGTGGTGTTGCTCTTATGCCCTATGCCCAAAACCCTCAATCCCATCCTCTTGCAGCTTCTGCTTCTGAGATAAATGTCATTTCATCTTATACAGGCAAGTCTCCACAGTAGCCTGTAAGCAATAATAAAGGAAAGGGTAAGAAAAAGAAAGATCCTTCATCGCAGGATAAAAAAAAAAATCAGTCTTCCGATGAGAAGCACAAGCATCGTTACCCATGCTTAATTTGCAAAGAGGATCAATTTACACGCGATTGTTTGCATCGCGCTAAAGTGAAATAGTTCCTTAAGTCTTCCACTTCCCTTGTCGTACTGACCGACCCGTTCCAAATCAGGAAACCCATATGGTTTCCTGGGGCCCTTCTTCCTCTAACATGGTTTTGATGATTTCATGCTCAAAGCTAAGATCTAATGTCATGGTGGCCACTTGGAATAAGGACCCCAATAATGTGAATCCACCAAATGTTCAGGGTATTGATCAACTTTCTACTTCGGCATCACCTTCATTTGATCCTACTCCACCTCTGATTCCTGTGGAATTGAATATAAAACCTCCAAAGGGAATTATTCACAAGTCTTCATTCATCCCTCATTCAAGAGTTGCCCAAAATTATAACATAGTTGAAGACTTGGCTTATTCTCCGTCAACTATGTCAACTCTTGAGGTGTTGCAAAATTTCCCCAGCCAAAAGAAGGCATTATTGTCATCAATCAGATGCATGGATCGATTGGATTCCAACCTAGTGGTTTTCTCTCATGAAAAATATACACCTCGGCTTCCATGTTATGCAACCAGCTCACAAAATAGAAGAAAATATAAATCAATGACTTAGAAATCATTCTCTTCGAGGGGGAAACCTCCTTTAAATTACATAAATAAAAAATTATTGGATGATACTAATGACAAAACCTACTTTCTATATATAGTAGTGTAAGGGGTCACAATATAATCAAAGCCTACATAACAATAATAATGTAAGGGAACAACAATAACAATAGTGGCCTTCTATGGGGCACAATAATAACAATATGGGAACTACTTGGGCACAACAATAACAATAAAGGGGATACACTAATAATGACAATAAGGGGCTACACTAGTATTATAGGGACCCAACATACCCCTCTCCTTCAAAAAAGTGTTGTCAGCAACACTTGAGTAGTTATGGATGTTTCTGTATAAAATTCTCATCCTCCCATGTGGAATCTTCAGTGGGTAAGTTCTTCCACTTGATGAGATACTCTAAAATCAATCGATTATGTAGTTGTCAAGTTCTTATTTCCATGACTACTTCAGGTTCCAATATGATTTTTCCTTCCTCTTCAAGTTCTGGAAATATTATTTGAACTAGGAGTTTGTCACCTATAACCTTCTTTAAGCATGAAACATGGAAAATTGGTTGCACTCAGGAAGATGAAAAAATCTCCAATTTGTATGCCACAGTACCAATATTTTGCAACACCTTGTAAGGACCATATTAATTTGGTGATAGTTTATTATCCTTCTTAGCTTGCTTGAGGGACATTTTTTTGTATGGTTTTAGCCATAAAAATACCCAGTCACCTACATCAAAACTTCTTTCACTGCGATGTTGATCTTCTTGTTGCTTCATTCGATTATCCGCCGAATTTAGGTTATTCTTTAAGAGTTGGAGAGCTTGTTGTTGATGCTTGATGTGATCTTCCACTGCTTTAACCTTAGAATTTTCTCTTAAATATGATGTGATGGATGGTGGATGATATCCATAAACTGCCATAAATGGGGTCATTTTTTCTGCAGTGTGGAAGGAAGTGTTATACCACCATTCAGCCAAAGGTAACCACTTGACCCATTATGTTTTTTTATCAGATATAAAGAAACGAAGATATCCTTCCAAACATGTGTTAACTATCTCAATTTTCCCATCAAAATGAGGATGATAAGATGAGCTATGAGCTAGTTGAGTACCCAGAGAAGAAAATAATTTCATCCAAAAATTTCCAGTAAAAATGGGATCTCGGTCGCTTACATAATCTTTGGGTTTCCATGTAGCTTTTGAATTATTTCCATAAATGCAGTAGCAAATGTACTGGCTTTAAATGGATGATATAATGCACAAAAGTGTGCATACTTGGTAAGTCTATCAACTACACCTGCATGATGACACTCTTTCCTTCGGACTTGGGTAAACTTGTGATAAAATCCATTGAAACCTCCTCCCAAATTTGACTTGGAATGGATAAAGGTTTTATCAAACTTGGGGTCTTAATTGTCTCAACTTTATCTTGATGGCAGACCAAACATTATGCCACAAAATTTTGAATATCATATTTAAGGCCATCCCAAAAAAAATCTTTCTAGACCCTGTGGTAAGTTTTTAAAACTCCTGAGTGTCCTCCTAAGAGAGAGGTGTGTAATTCCAAAAGAATATTTTGTTTTAGTTGGGAATTATTACAAATATATAAGCAATCTTTGTACCATAATGAATCATTTTTCCAACCAAATGTATCATATGTACTGGGATCTTGCTGCAACTTTTGAATGAGTGTCCACACTTCTTTGTCATTCTTCCATTCCTCCCTTGCTTTGGTTATCCAATCTGGTTGGATAATAGAAATGGCATAAAACAATGCTTAAACATCCTCATCCTTTCTTGAGAGTGCATTTGTAACAACTTTTAGCTTCCCTTTTTTGTAGATGATTTCAAAATCATAACCCAACATCTTTGTGACCAATTTATTACTGCTCTTCTGAAGATCGTATTTGTTCCAACAAGTATTTAAGACTATAATGATATTTTTTTACCTTGAAGTGTCTTCCCATTAGGTAAGGTCACCATTTCTTTAGTGCATGAAGTATTCCAATATTTCCTTCTCATAAATAGGTTTATGTAAATACTTTCCTTTGATTGGATGGCTTTCAAAAGCAATGAGTCTTCCTTCTTGCATTAAAAAAACACCAATTCTATTTCCTGAGGCATCACATTCCGCAATAAAGGTTTTTGTGAAGTCTGTCATAACTAATACTGGTGCTTGGCACATTGCCTCTGTAATATATTCAAAGGCCTTAGTTGCTTCTAGAGTCCAAGAAAATGCATATTTCTTCAGTAATGTTGTTAGAGATGCTAATATTCTCCCATAATTCTTAACAAACTTGCAATAATACCCTATTAACTCAAGAAATCCTTGCATATGCTTTATGGTTGTTGGTATTTTTCATTCCTTAATGGCTTTAATTTTGTTAGGGTCTACCTTAACACCCTCATGAGATACGATATGACCCAGATATTCCATCCCATGTACTCCAAAGAAACATTTGGAGGTTATTGCATATAATTGTTTCTCCTCCAATAGTTTGAGGAGCCTGTCAACATGTTGAACATGATCCTTCGAAAACTTTTTGTAGATTAGTATATCATCAAAAAATTCTAACACAAATTTTCTAACAAAGTGTTTAAAAATGGAATTCATTAACCCTTGAAATGTATAAGGTGCATTGGTAAGGCCAAAAGGCATGACCAAAAATTCATAATGACCCTCATGAGTTTTAAATGTTTTTT
Source organism: Pinus albicaulis (assembly GCA_034641835.2). Lineage (NCBI taxonomy): Eukaryota > Viridiplantae > Streptophyta > Pinopsida > Pinales > Pinaceae > Pinus > Pinus albicaulis. The sequence continues at coordinate 596,427,308 of CM076580.1, forward strand.
TTTTGGAATGTCTTCAGTATTCATTCTAATTTGATGTTATCCTTAATGAATATCTAACTTGGTGAAGTAAATTTCTCCACATAATTCATCCAATAATTCATCAATGATAGGAATGGGAAACTTATCATTAATAGTGATCTTGTTGAGATCCCTATAATCCAAACACATGCACCTTGATCCATCCTTCTTGTGCACCAGTACTACTGGAGCAGAGAAAGAACTTTGACTAGGTTGAATTATACCGGCCTCTAGCACTTTTGCAATCATATGTTCAATTTCACTCTTTTGGGCATAGGGATATATTTAAGGCCTGATGTTTGGAGTAACACTTCCTGGAATCAAAGTAATATCATGATCATGATCACGAATAGGTGGGAGGCCTTTGGGAGTCTCAAATACCTTGGAATGATTCACCAAGACTTTTTGGAGATCTGGAGAAATATATGATTTCGATGTTTGAAACTCTAGTGAGCATAATTGTGCAATTATGCCTCGTTGTTATTTATTTAGAAGATTTTTCATGCCATTAGAGCTGATTACCTTTCTTGGTTTCCCTGTGATACCCCTTAATTCAACTTCCTTTCCTTCCAAAAAAAAATTCAAGAAAAGTTATTGAAATTAAAATATGTCGTACGCAAAGATTGTAACCATTGAACTCCTAGTACAACATCAACACCAACCATTGAAATGGAATGCATTGAGCTATTCAATACATATTCCTCCATGGTTATCTTGATATTATGGAACTTTATAGATTAATTTATAGCTCCTCCATTTTCAACCATCACTTGACACTCTGGTGCTAGATATAGGAATCAATTCAATTACTTGGCTATCTTACAATGAATACAATTATGGGTATTACTTGAATCAATCAACACTATTACATTTTTCTTCTTGAGATGTCCTTCTATCTTGAGAGTTTAAGGAGTGGTAATTCCTAATAATGCATTACAATATATGGTCATATTCATTTCTTATTTTTCTAAGGTTTGTTCCTGGTGTATATCCTCTTCTTTTGAAGTTTATTATTCATTTTCTTCCTCCTCTTCACAATCTATGTAAAATAATTTCTTCTCAGCACACTTATGACCTTTATTGTATTTTCTATAACAACTGTAACAAAGACCTTTTGCCCTTTTTTCTTCCAATTTTTGTGGTGTCAACCTTGTAGGTTTTTGAAGGCTATGAGCAACAAGACTTCCATCTTTATAGTTGTGAATGGTAGGATTACTTGTTGCCATAATTTTTCTTTCCATTTTTCTGGCCACCCTGAATTCCTTCTCCAATGAATTAGGTTCCCAAAGTTGAACCTCATGTTGGATGTTATACTTTAAATTCCCCATGAGGACATCAATCCTATGCTCTTCTGGAATACCATTTACCCTTATATTCATTTTTTGAAAGTCCTCAATGTGTTCCACCATTGAACCCTTTTGTTTGAGGTTTATCAATTGGCTAAAGAAGGTGTTGATTTATTTTCTTCATAATGTTCTATCATTTCCTCCATAAAAATTGACCAGGTTTCAAGTGTTTTACAAGAACGAAGCCATATATACCATACAAACTTATTGAGTTCTAAATATAAATTTGTAATGTGTGCCTTTTGTGTGTTTTGCACATTATGGAGATAAAAATATTGCTCCATCTGTAGTATCCATGTTACTGGATCATTGCCATCAAACTTACTCGTATCGATATTTTGAATATGGTGGGTCTTAAATCCAACATTAGAGTCTATTAAATCATGATTAACATTTCTTTTTTTCTCATCTTGAGTTTCATCTACTACCTTTCACCATTAGGAATCATTTCCTCTAGCAATTTTTTCAAACCTTCCTTAAAACCTTCCATGTTTTCATTTAGACCATTCTTCATGTCTTTCATGTTTTTTTATAGTTTTTCTTCTATACCATCAATATTATCTCACATTCCATTCTTCAAACCAACTATCTTAGCTTCCATTTCATTTTTTGTTACTCTTTGCGAGAGAGAAATTTGTTGCTCTTGGTCTCGTAACTTTGATATATCATGTTGCACTTCTTCATGCATCATAGTAGAGCTTTATGATGACTTAATAGGTGTGGAATTATTTTTTGGAGGCATTTTATAACCCAATACAGATATCAATTCTACAATATGCCCTTGGAATCACATCAAACTGATTTTCCAAACAAAAGTTATGCAATTTAAAAAATATATATACACACATTTTTCTTTCTTTTAAGGAGCTTGATATTGAACCTGATGTATCTCTATGATTTCGGATCCCCAATATTTGAAATTTGGTCCTATAGTGTCCCTCTGAGTCTTCTTTATAATTCTATGGGTCATACCTAATTTGGATTCTTCAAGATAAAGTTATCCCTGATCTCCCACAATGATCTAATTATAGATTGGTTCAGTAAAGAGAAATTGTACGGGGTGACACGCGTTAATGTTTAGACCTTCGGGCCTGAAATTGATACACAAAAAACCATAGTCAGTGCACTTTCAACTACTTTTATAGAATTCAAATATAATGCCTGAAACGGAAGTTATGATGATTTACCATCTGTCACGTGTTTAAGATGAAATTTTGGAGCATACAAAAACCCTAACTTCCTCAGATCATATCTCTGAAAATATAGCAAACCAAGATCTGAAATCCGTACACGAGGTTCACCAGTATTTTGAATCCACGTGATTTTAATTTTATATTTTGAATCTTCGTAAAAAAAAAAAATTATAGTGAAAATTCCAAGATGATTTGTTTGAAGAAGCGAAACCCTAGAATCCAAAGCTTGGATATCAAATGTTATACAACCATCTCACATAATAGAAGAAAAGATATATCAACGACTTAGAAATCAGCCTCTTCGAGGGGGAACCTCTTTTAAATTACATAAATAAACAATTTTTGGATGATACAAATGACAAAACCTACTTTCTATATATAGGAGTCTAAGGGATCACATTATAATCAGAGCTTGCATAACAATAATAATCTAAGGGCATTGTTAGTGTCCAAATGTTCAGTGATTAAATGTAATATTTCAAATTTACTTGATAGTGGTCCTAGGTCAAAATTTCATATTTCAAAGTCAATTTTCAAATATAATTTTTTTCACTGAATATGTTTAGGTCTAAAATTCTGCCCCCTTCACTCCATTCATGGTCATCATCATTTCAGAGGTCATGTCATCCATAAATTATCTAGAGTATTAGGTCATTCATCACACCTTCATTTAGGACAGAGTTTAGGTCTCATTTGTTTCACCACCATGATGTCCAATAATTTCATGAAAGAAAGGAAAATAAAGTTCATTGTCATTAGTCAAATCACCTTAATTGGGAGTTAGCAAAGATAGGTAATAAAACAAAGGCAATTTGTCATTTTTCAAGAAAGGGCTCCTCTCTCATGCTCACAACTCTCCACAGCCATCTAAGGGTAAAATAAGCTTGCACAAATGTTCAGAGACCTCCTAATCAGTGAGTGGATGCTTTTTACACCTCTTTCAAGTCAAATTCTTCACCAGATGAGTGGTTTCCTTCATTAGTTCATTTCCACTATGTTTTTTGTGTTTTTCATCCTTGACTTGTTTCAGCTGATAAAAACCTAATATAACCATCCACGTATTTCATACAAAATTCATACACCATACCCTAACACTCCCTGTCACTCACAACCCTCCTCTCCATCAATTTCATTAAAACCCTATTTTTCACTACATTCTTGCAGGAAAACTAGGAAATTTTTGTGTTTTGACTCTTTGGGCACCTTCCTCATACCTATTTCAAGAAATTTCACTTGTAGAATAAATATAACACATCACCCTACCTCCTCAATTTTTTATGGATTTTTCCATAGCTTCCTTCCACCCCATTCCTGCCCCTAAAATCACCCTACCACTATTCCCTGTTTTCCTACTTCTACACCTCCCTTATCCATTTCATCTAGCTAGGGTTTTCATCTTGTTGACAAACACCATGGAGGGTGAAAATAAAATTCATAAGGGAGGCCACCATTCCAGTTTTGAGCCAACTAAGACCCATGGCATCATTTTTAGAGCTTTGTGATCATCTGCTAGGGTTTACATGCACACAAGGACAACTTTCCTTGAAAATAAGTTTCTGGAGTAATGGAGATGAATTTTAAAAAAGTGAATTATTCAATAATAGGAAAAAGAACAAAAATCTCCTTCATTTTATGCACAGGTGTTATTATTTTAGAGAAATTCTCAAAATACAGTTACTCCAGATCATTTTCTCGACTTTTGAAAAGGTTGTCTTCAAATCAATTTTTCAGGGGTTTGGAGAAGGGGTTCGCAGTGTTTGATGGCTCCATTTTGTAGAAGACATCCTAATATTTCCAATAATACCACTTTCATCCCAAAAATACTCTGTGAAGGCCTCCAAACTCCTTCTCAAAGTGGTGCAATGCTTCTGCTAAAGTGGCATGACATTTCTATAAATGTTTAGAGATCAACTTAAAACTTGGATTCTGAGAAAATGGGAAAGTATTTTGGAACACTAGAGAATTTTTGTGTTCATAACATGCCAAAGAACAAAAACCTCTCTCATTTTTTCAAAAAACGTTATGGTTTGAGAAATATTGATCCATCTCTGAGTCCTATTTCTGTAGAAAATATTTGGAAAATTTGGAAAATTGGGTCATTATAGAAGCATCGCATAGCGACATGATGCTTTCTCTCAGAGCACTCAAATGAGGAATGGATTATGTTTTTTATTCCATTTCACCTACACATTTCATATTAGGTCTTTGTTTTTCATGATACCCCTTGATTGTGGAGAAAAATCCAAAAAACGACCTCTTTTCCATGCTCCTGCCAGTGTTTTTGACCAGGTGTGGCGCTTCTGGAGTGAGGTTGGGAAAATCAAATTTTGGAGGTCTTCCTGTGGGTGTTTTCTCACATTTCAAGGTGCATTGGAAAGTAGACACATAGGGATACTCATCCCAACCTTTATAATTGGATTTGGATTCTTTTAAGTGGGTCAAAATCACCCTTGAACAGGTGTGACGCTTCTGCTAGACATGTGTGATACTTCTGCTTAAGGCACTACATTTCTGCATTGGATACGTTTCAGATAGCTGTCATGCCAGGAAAACTTAATAATTTGATGCTAGTTGTCCCATGAGGTGTAATTTTATGTATTTGAGTTTTTTTTTCCTCTTATGATGAGGAAACATGTAATTTAATGGAGGAGACACACACTCCTATTCTTTACCTAATTTTCAGGGATTAGTTTCTAACTTCCCTAGATTCTAGGAAATGACTCATCTGATGTAATTGTGATGCGCTTTGGAAAGGATTTTGAACCTATGATGTTTCATGAAATCTATTTTCTATAATTATTCGACCTCAAGTCATTTTAGAGGTTGGATAGTTGTTATTTGCAGTGGAGCTATTGTATAAACTTTTTTCAGAATGAAATCAAAGACAATGTTACAGACATAGTGTTGAGACTCCAGTGGCATGCCTTTGAGATTTTTTTTTTCTCTATAAAATTATCATGTTGAATGTTATGTTATCCATATTTCACATGTATGCTTCTTTATGCTAAGTCTTATTATTTTATTAATAGAAATAATGTTTTTCATGCTCTCTTTTCTATAAGACTTTCATTGAAATTGTCTTTGCTCTTCTAATGGATGAATTCAATTTATTGCTCATTTTGCCTCCCTCTCAGTTCACTCTATACACAATGAAAAATTAATCATGCTTAATAGCTTACCTACCTGGCCTCTCCCTTACCTTTGCAACTAAACCTTTTAAATCAAACCAAAACCCTAGACCTAGTTTACTATATATCATTCCTATCCAGCAAATATCCAAACAAACAAAAACCCTAATATACTGAGCATCATAACTAGCCTAAAAAATTATATCCATTCATCCCTTTGGCTGCAAAGTGACATTGAGAGAGCCCTCTCTAGTCTTGGTAGGGCTAGCTACTTGACCTAAAGTTTGGTTTTTGGTTACCTTCCTTCAGCTCCATTCTCAGCCTTGGGAAGAAGGGGGAGTGATAACATTTTTGGCGTAGTTATCAGGGAGCAAAGGTTAAATCTTTCTCGGGAAAGAATGACAAATATTAGCTCTGATTTCTGATGGTAAATAGAGGTCGGGCACAAGAAGGTTGTGCATCTTTCACCTTGCAACTCCAGTGTCAAAGAATCCAAAAGTTTAGAGTTTTCATGGCGACTCCACTGTTCAAAAACCAGTAGCTTGAAGAAATTTTTGGTGACTTCATTGTTTTCAATATGGATTCAATTGCTAGAAGGTATGCTCTTGTGCTTCGAGATCATGTTCCAGGCTTTCAAAATTTTATGCCTTAGCTAGATTGGCAAACATACTTTCCAAAATTCAGAGATGGAAAAGGTGATGATGCTACACTTCATTTAATAAGATTTCATATGCATGTGCATAAGTTGAAGATTAATTTTCACAAATATTGTTTAATGAAGATTTTCATGATCACATTAGAAGAAAAATCACAATTTTGGTATGAAAGCTTGCCTCCTACTTGTATTTATTCTCTCAAGGATTTTCACTCAGTATTTTTTGAGAAGTATAGAGAAACATATCCTTCTTTGCTTTTGATTGAGGATTTTTGTGATCACTTTGAGAATTTTCTTCAAGAGCTAGAAAGTGCTTATGGCGATGAAGAGTTTATGGATGATGAATTGTTGGATGCTTTGAATGAAAAACCTTTTCACTACCATGAGAATATCATGGATTCTACCCTGGATAACAGTGAAATTGAGAAAAATTCTTCAAAGGATGCCATTGATCTTCCATCTTTCAAAGTTGATGACAATTTGTAGCAGCCTTGCCAATCTTCAATTGATCAATATATATATATATGAAGATATTCTATCCAGCTACCCTTCATCACTTTCCTCTTCTGATTTTTTAATTCAGGAAGATATATGTGCAGATCAGAATTTTGAGTTTGCTTGTATAGAAACTCTAGAGAGTCATGATTTATCCGTTGAGGTCAAAAATAGTGTACAACAGGTTTGTTTTCTTGAGTTTGATGAACATTTTCAACAACCTTCAAATAATCAAGATATAGAATTTTTTCAAAGCCAAGACAATTATCTTTCTGATATATATGAAAATCCACTTGTAGATATTTGTGTTGATGTTGATTTGGCTACCTCAATTGAAGATCTGCAAGAACATACAAATCTTGTCTCTGATCTGGATGATATTGAAGATAACATTGTTGCATTTTTATTTAAGAAGGATCAGCCAAATGAAGAAGAACAATCATCCCTTATATCTGAAAGCATCTCCCTTCTTTTTGTTGATCAACAAGAGGTAATGCTTCATGATTTTCAACACCACTTGGGCAGTATTTTCCAAGCATCAAAAAATTTGGGGTTTGTTTTGTTCACCAACATAGGTTTTGGGCTCAGATTTCATTTTGAATTGCCATTTACTCAATATTTCTTTATGCCTGGTGGAGTTGAATACAAGCATCAGTCAAGTATTCATTTACTTGATTGGTTACATTTGATCTTTAAATTCACTTGATCAAGTCATTGATGGATCAGTTAGAGTAGGTAAGGTGTGATGAATATGCTCAACATTTTGAGCATCTTTTTCAGTGTCAGTTTCCGGTAGAGTTTGTAGTTGATGATGTACAGTTCAACTTTCAGTTTGAGGATTGTAGCTGCAGTGACTCCATTTTCCAATGGGTGATGATACTTGGTCTATGATGTTCTTGACACCTCCTAAAGGAGATGTCATCCCCATCTGGAGCCAATTTTAGTGTCCAAATTTTCAGTGATCAAATGTACTCTTTCATATTTACTTGGTAGTGGTCCTAGGTCAAATTTTCATATTTCAAATAAAATTTTGTTCACTAAATATGCCTAGGTCTAAAATGTTTCTCCCTTCACTCCATTCATGGTTATCATCATTTCATAGGTCATGTCATCCATCAATCATATATAGTCTTAAGTCATTCATCACACCTTCATCTAGGTCAGAGTCTAGGTCTCATTTTTTTCGCCACCATGATGTCCAATCATATCATGAAAGAAAGGAAAATAAAGTTCGTTGTCATTAGTAAAATAACCTTCATTGGGAGTTAGCAAAGACAGGTAATAAAACAAAGGCAATTTGTCCTTTTTCAAGAAGTATGCTACATGGTCGAAAGAGCTCCTCTCTCATGCTCACAAATCTCCACAACCATCTAAGGGTCAAATCATCTTGCACAAAGGTTCATAGGCCTCCTAACTAGTAAGTGGATGCTTTTCACACCTCTTTCAAGTCAAATTCTTCAGCAAATGAGTGGTTTCTTCATTAGGTCATTTCCACTATGTTTTTGGTGTTTTTCATCCTTGACTTGTTTTAGATGATAAAACCATAATATGACAATCCACATATTTCATACTATATTCATACACCATACCCTAACACTCCCTATCACTCACATCCCTCCTTTCCATCAATTTCATTAAAACCCTAATTTTCACTACATTCTTGCAGGAAAACTAGGAAATTCTTGTGTTTTGACCTTTTGGGCACCTTCCTCATACCTATTTCCAGAAATTTCACTTGTATCCTAAAGCTAACACATCACACTACCTCCTCATTTTTTAGGGATTTTTCCATAGCTTCCTTCCACCCCATTCCTACCCCTAAAATCACCATACCATTATCCCCTATTTTCCTAATTCTACACCTCCCCTACCCATTTCATATAGATAGGGTTTTCATATTGTTGAAAAACACCATGGAGTGTGAAAAAAATATTCATAAGGGAGGCCACCATTCCATTTTTTAGCCAACTTAGACCCATGGAATCATTTTTACAGCTCCATGATCATTTCTTAGGGTCTACATTGCACACACAGACAGTTTTTATTAAAAATCGGTTTATGAAGTAATGGAGATGAATATTACAAAAGTGAACGATTTTTTTGTCAATAATAGGCCAAAGAACAAAAACCTGCCTCAGTTTATGTACATGTGTTATTATTTGAGATAAATTCTCAAAATACAATTTCTCCAAGTCATTTTCTGCACTTTTGGACATGTTGTCTTCAAATCAATTTTTTATGGATTTGGAGTAGGTATTTACAGTTCTTGATGACTCCATTTTGTAGTAGACATCCTAAAATTTCTAACCATACCACTTTCATTCCAAAAATCCTCATGTAAGGCCTCCAAACTCCCTATCAAAGTGGTGTGATGCTTCTATAATTTTTTATTGATCAACTTCAAACTTGGATTCTTAGCCAATCAGAAATTATTTTAGAACACGAGATGACGTGTTTGTTCATAACATTCCAAAGAATAAAAACATCTCTCAGTTATGAAAAAAAAATTATTTTTTGAGAGATATTGATTCATATTTGAGCCCTATTTCTGCAGAATTTTTTTTGAAAATCTAGAAAATTGGGTCATTACAGAAGCGTCGCGCAACAGGGCGATGCTTTCTCTCAGAGCACTCAAATGAGGAATGTATTATGTTTTTGGATTCCATTTCACCTGCACATTTCATATCAGGTCTTTATTTTTTATGACACCCCTTTTTTTTTTATAAAAGGCCAAAAAACTTCCGCTTTTCCATGCTTCTGCGAGTTCTTTTGACCAGGCACAATGCTTCTGGAGTGAGGTTGGAAAAATCAACTTTTGAAGGTATTCCTACGGGTTTTTTCTCAAATTTCAAGGTGCATTGGAAAGTAGACACATAGTTATACTCAAATTTACCTTCATACTTGCATTTAGATTCTCTTAAGTGGGTCAAAATCACCCTTTAACAAGTGTGACGCTCCTACCAGACAGGCACGATGCTTCTGCTAAAGGCGCTACATTTCTACATTAGATTCCTTTCAAACAGTTGTCATGCCAGGAAAACTTCAAAATTCGATACTGTTTGTCCCATGAGGTTTCATTTTATGCATTTTAGTTTTTTTTGCCTCTTATGATGAGGAAACATGTAATTTAATGGAGGAGACACACACTCCTAGTCTTTAGCTAAATTTCAAGGATTAGTTTCTAACTTCACTAGATTCTAGGAAGTGACTCATTTGATGTAATTACGATGCTTTTTGGATAGGATTTCGACCCTTTGAGGTTTCATGAACTCTATTTTCTATAATTAGTCCAACTCAAATCGTTTTAGAGGTTGAATAGTTGTTATTTGCAGTGAAGCTATTGTACAAGTTTTTTTTCTGAATGAAATCAAAGACAATGTTTCAGACATAGTGTTGAGACTCCAGTGGTATGCCTTTGAGAATTTTTTCTTCTCTGTAAACTTATCATGTTGAATATTATGTTATCCATCTTTCACATATATGCTTCTTTATGCTAAGTCTTATTAGTTTATTAATAGAAATCATGCTTTTCATGCTCTATTTTGTATAATATTTTCATGAAATTGTCTATGTTATTCTAATGGATGAATTCAATTTATTGCTCATTATGACTCCCTCTTAGTTCACTCTATACACAATGAAAAATTAATCATGCTTCTTAGCTTACATACCTAGCCTCACCCTTACCTCTACAGCTAAACCTTTGAAATCAAACCAAAACACTAGACACAATTTCCTATCTATCATTCCTGTCGAGCAAAACTCCAAACAAACAAAAACCCTAATGTACTGAGCATCATAAGTAGCCTAAAAAATTATATCTATTCATCCCTTTGGCTGAAAAGTGACATTAAGAGAGCCCTCTCTGGTCTTGGTAGGGCTAGCTACATTACCTAAAGGTTTTTTTTGGTTACCTTCCTTCAACTCCATTCTCAACCTTGGGAAGTGGGGGGGAGTGATAACAGGCACAACAATAACAATAGTGGGATTCTATGGGGCACAATAATAACAATAAGTGGGCTTCACTAACAATAAAAATAATGGGATACACTAGTATTATAGGGACCTAACATTCCATCTCAATTAAATTTTATAATCCAGGTCATCGTTCATGGTAAGAGAATTCATCGTTCTATCATGGATGAGGGAGCCTCAACCTGCATTATGCCCGTGTCTTGATGAAAGGTGATTGGTTCACCTCAACTGAGTCAATTGACCACCACATTGAAAGATTTCGATGGAAGAACGTAAAAACCTTATGGGATTTTGAATTCACTTCAAGTAGAATTATGGGGAAAAATCATCTCTATAGAAGTTATTAATGGACCTCTCAATCACTTACTGGGAAATACATGGGTTTATATTATGGTTGTCTTCATTTCGACTTATTTCTGTGTGATTTCCTTTCCTCATAAATGCAACATTCTAGCCATAGATCAACTCACCTTTTTCACCTCTGATTCTCATGTTACTGGAAGTGTCCCTCTTGTAGGGGAATCCCTACAATCCTATCAACATGTCAAGGTTGTATTATTGAAGGATTCATCGCTTATGGGAACATTTTCGCTCCTTCATCCTCCCCTTACTAACAGCTCATATTTGGTTGCCTATATAAACATGATATCATCGTATAATATCCTCGTTGATCCATGGATTGTACCTAATGAAACCAACATCCAAGGTTTTGGCGACCAAATGTCGCTTAGCTCGGTTGAGCTAGATTACGAAGCCATTTATTCATCTTGTGCAACTTATTGGGTAGATCTATCACTAGATTATGGCACACCCTCTGACCCATTTTCTCGCGTATTCTCTACCGATGAGAGCATCCTAGAGATCATGATGCTAGAAGACGTGCCGTGAGACAAACATCACCATCGTTCCTCATTACCAGATTCCATTGAGGATAATCTCAATGATGTATATTTGACCAATTTTGTTGAACCTTTTATGAATTTTGTCTCTATTCATGAGATCGAATCCAAAAAAATCCTTCCAAATATCAAGTAGAACATACCTTTAGGTATTTCTATCAAACCAGGTGTTGTCAAAAATCTATACATTATAGCATCTTGTTCTCCATCTGAGATTGAGATTTATAGAGCCCTTTTCCATGAGTTTTGAGATGTCTTTTCCTGGACCTATGAGGAGATGATAGGCATCGACTTAAACATAGTGGTGCACAAGATTAAAATGTATCCTAATATAAAACATGTCTGGCAGCACCTCTGTGTGGTTTCATATACCCTGTTCCTTTAACTGATTGGGTATCGAATGTCATCTTTGTCATGAAGAAACAGAGAATGATATGAGTATGTGTCAATTACAAGGATGTGAATTGTTATTTTCCCAAGGACAACTATTCAACCCTCTTCATTGACCAAATTTTTGATGAATGTGTTGGTTGTGAGATCTATTCATTCATGGATGGATTCTCAGGCTATAATCAAATCAACATTCTCCTGACGGACCAACCTAAGACTGCATTTATTTGTCCTTGGGTTACTTTTTCTTATCTAGAGCTCCCATTCAACTTGAAGAATGAAGGTACCACGTTTCAACGTGTAGTGGATTACGCTTTTCATGATATTAAACACATCGTGTAACCTTATTTGGACGATCTCCTGGCTCATTCTAAATATCGGGTTAATCACCTGATGCATCTGCGGGCTATTTTTCTCTAATGTAGACACTATAAATTTCGACTTAACCAAAAAAATGTGTGTTCTATGTTGGTTTTTGGTTGACTCCTGGGTTTTTTCATTTCAAAACAAGGAATTTGTATTGATCCTTTGAAAGTGCATGCAATCGTCGACTTGTCTACACCTTCTTCTCTCGTTTGGTTACAAAGACTCCAAGGGAAATATAACATCCTATGGATGTTCATCCCCAATCACACCGAGTTAACCAAAGGATTCACTCACTTACTAAAGAAAGGGGTATCCTTTCCTTGGGATGATGTTGCTCAGAAATTGTTTGATGCCCTGAAATATGTACTAGTTCGGGCATCTCTTCTATACCACCCTGATTATCAACACGATTATTTCCTGCACCTAGCTGCTACCATTTCTACTATATCAATCGTATTGTTCCAAGAAGGTTACATTGGGACTAAACATCCCATTTATTATTTGAGTTGGAACCTCAATGATACCGGAACTAGATATACTCATGTAGAAAAGTTGGCTTTGGTGGTCATTCAAGCCATCCATAGATTTCATCGTTACATCTTGCTTAGGAAAAGTACAGTCATTCCTTATTGCAACCTTATTACATATATATTGTCACATCAATTTCTAGGGGGGAATTACTCTAAGTGTATCGTTACTCTCCAAGAGTTAGACCTAGAGTTCCTCAATTCCAAGTCGAAGAAATCCCTAGTTTTCGTCAAGCTTATGTGTGAACTTTCTTCTCTTGATTATGAATCCAGATTTGAAGATTCTATCCCTGACGAGTCATTGTTTCTGATTTCATCATCTGACCCTTGGTATGGATATTTTTTTATTTATCTCCAGACCAACACTTTCCGAATTAATACCTCTCGCTCTAATCAGCGACGTATTCGATACCAATATTGAAATTACATTATTATCAGTGACACCCTTTACCGTCGTCATATTTATACGGTCTTATGGAAGTGCCTCACCCTTGAGGAAGCCAAGAAATTCCTTAACGAATGTCATTCGGGGGCATGCGGTGAACATTTATCTGGTTACACTGTCGTGCATAAGATCTTATGTGTGGGTTACTTTTGGCCCGCTATCTCTCACGACTGCATCGTCGTTGTCCAGAAGTGTCATGTGTGCTAGATCTACAATCGCAAGATTCATGCTCCGTCTACTCCTTTTCATCTTGTCATGATTGCTGGTCCTTTTGTGAAATGTGGCATTGACTTTATGACATTTAACCCTCACTCATTCAGGTGGCATGGTTATATTATTGTTGTTGTTGACTACTTTACTAAGTGAGTCGAGGCGATGCCTACATTTAACAACATCGGCAAGATGGTTGCAGACTTTTTATTCAACCAAGTTCTTGATAGGTTTGGTGTACCACAAGCGATAGTTATGGATCATGGAAATAATTTCTGGAATCATATGATGATCGAACTAGCTGTTAAATTGGGAATTTCACATGAAAATTTCACTCCATACTATTGACAAGCTAATGGATAAGTTGAGGTTGTCAACAAAGTTCTTAAAACTATGCTTCAACGTATGGTAGGGGTCCATAAATCAGACTGGCACTTGCTTATTTACGCAAACTTTTGGGCCTACCGAACTTTAGTTAGGACTGCTACCATATTCACACCCTTTTGTTTGGTTTATGGTCTGGAAGCGATCCTCCCCATTTAATGTGAAATTCCATCTTTAAAACTAGTTGTATAACTTCTTCCTTCCACTTCCATAGAGGAAGACCGTCTTTTACATTTGACTCATTTGGATCAAAACACGACGTGATGCTTCTTTAGCCAATGAATCTCATAAAAGATGTGTCAAGGCGCAATATGAAAAAAGTGTCAAGCCTCGAGTCTTCTCGGAAGGAGATCTCGTTCTGGTATATGACCAAGAGGTCGATAAGTTAGGTTTAGGAAAGTTCCAACCTATGTGGTTGGTTCCATACATTTTCAAACGAGTCCTTCAAAAGACGAGTCCTTCAAAAGGGGCCTATGAGTTAGTAGATTTCAATGGAGTTCCATTGGCGCAACCTAGAAATGGGTTGTACTTAAAAAAATATTGTGCTTAATCTCATGCGTAGTACATTGTGTACATATTTTCTATAGGTGTGCTTGAGTGTGTTTTTAGTGTGTCTTGTCAGAGTTTCCCACAGTTTTTGTTGATCTTGTTTACGTTTGGTTTGCATATGTTGACATATCTCAAATCGTACATTGGTTATGATGATGGTGCTAGTCGTAGTACTCATAACCTATCTTCCGTAGCATGGGCTATTTTTTCTCCAAATGGCGATCTAGTGAGTATGCAAGGGATTTGCATTGGTCACTTGAATAACAACATCGTTGAGTATAACGTAGGGGTTGAGCTACTATCTAATCCTATTTCACAAGGTATCTGTCGTTTAGTCATAAAACTCGACTCACGACTCAAAGTACTACAACTTGTGAATGTCTATTTAGTTAGAAATCCCACCATCCTTCACATTGTTTTGATAGTACGTCTTCTAGAAACACATTTCGATTTCATACAATATGAACACATTTATAGAAATATAAACACATTAGCAGATGCCCTAGCTAATCACGTTTTAGATATACGTTTGCAACGAATGTAAATAAGTTTCAATTCACATCACATCATATTGAAAGCATAATAGGAACTAGGAAACACTGAAAACATGTATATATAGAGTTTGGTTTTACAAAAATCTGTGCCCCAAGACACATATGGATACATCTCCCATATGAAAACTACATGCAAATATCTAAGTAGACTAATCAATGGTGCTCATGATAAAACAACACTACATGAGCCATCTTGCGTTGTGATCAACCAAGACGGCTAGGCACTCTAATAATGTGTCATTGAAGTCACATGGGAGCCTAATTGACCACAGTCTCATCAATACCATGTGTCAATCCCTCCATGTGGCACTCCACCTCTAATAAGATCTTAGCTTCCTCGAGATCATGTAGTGTATCCCATCCTACTACAACAGCATGTACTGGTACCACTACCTCCTCATGTGGTTTTCCTCCTGCACAATGGAGATATGAAGCACCCACTGGTCGAACTGGTCCAATATCTACATGAAACATCAAATAGTTTAATTCTCGAAAACATTAAAAAAAAAAAAATCTAAAACTTTCAAAACTTAATGTTCGAAATATTTTTACCTAAAGCATCCCATTGCTCACGAAGCACGAGCTTAGGATCATCATGGAAATCCTTCCCTGCGTAAGGATAATAGTCGTTCATGTTGAATTTTCTATGAAACCATCCAAAGAAGGCTGGTGAGAAACTAATCGTCAACGGACCTGCATGTCGGGCCATATGATCTATCCATCTCCTCGTCCATGGAACCCTCAAATCGATCGGCTTGATTATAAACTGTTGAGGCTGAAGTAGTGGCACCCGCTCTAAAGAAAAAGAGACTAAAAACGAACCACAACTAAAGTTATTTAACTTTCCCTATTTCACTTTAGTCAGTTATTCCTTCATATTGACCAAGACACCCTCACTCTAGTTGAGCACTATTGGCTCTAGACATTCTATCTCATACTACATCACGATCTACTCACTACATGGAGTGTCGAGCTACTTGTAAATCTCATAATGATAAATAGGATCGTTTTCAAAGATAACTAGGTCACATCTTTGATATTTATCTTTCCATCACTTGTAGGTTGGGGTCGAGGTCTGGAATAGGTTTCGTGGTCTCCCTACAACTCCTCCCACCTAGAAGAGATATGGGAGCACCCCTCTTGGATAAACCTGTCAAAAAGCAGATATCATCTACCTTTATCTCAAGCATATGTTCCAAAAACTTGAATGCTTGTACCTGAACATCCCATGGGTGAATGAGATACTTCGACAATTCCATCTGTTGCCTCATACCATGTAGCAAAAAAAATTTCAGCAATCCACAGTTTTTCAGTTACTGGATGGTAACAGGATCATTTTTTGTAGTTAAATTGTAACACCCTCATCGTAAATCTACCCAAGTAATCGACCAACCGAGGTAAACTTGTGACGGAGGCTTACTATCATCAGATTCAACCTCTTATGTGACCTTAAGGAAGTGGAACTAACAGAAACACGTCATACAAACCTTCCACATCAACAACAAGACTCTCAAGTGCCATCCCAACCAATCATGCAACTAACCCCTGGGTCCCACGGAGGTTCTAGGCCTTCAAACCGTACGACGCTCCCATGCCTAGAATGATGCTCCCACAATATAGGCATGGGAGCGTCTGGGAAACTCTGGACACTCCCATAAAATATGCAAGAATGTGTTCACAAACTCAATTTCCCAGACCTGTGCCTATGTCTCCAAGATTTAAGGAAAATTTTCAAGCCCAGAGCCCAGGCCACTGCCCAGAACTCAATCACAAGTTCAGAAATAAAATAACACAGTGAAACAATCGTGAAAAATTAAATACTATAATAAGGACTTGATTGGATCCCTACGATCCATGACAAAAATTTCGTCAAACATGTCTTACATATGTAATCTACAGGTTTAAATAACAAATCTGAACATAGTGGTCTCATACTTATCTGAGAATCACTAAGAAGCATTGTTCCATTACATCATTACCTAGAGTACCATGTATTAGGTCATAGATAAATTGGTTATTCATTTACAAATAAAAACATGAGGATATCCATACATCATCATTGTTAGAATACATGCTCATAATAAACAAAATAATAACATAAATATCAAGGATACATCAGCTATAGGATCCACATATAAGCCAGTACATTTAAACATCAAATGCCAAGGAAATGAACTTCTCATTAATGAATGTTAAAACCAACCATGGATGGGACTACCACATCCACCCGACCATAGATTGGCTAAGCCAAATCTCTGTTCAACCAATCACCCTCGTGCCATATTCAAAGCATGAATTTGGGACTCATAGCCAACCAAAAAGAACCAAACAAGCATGAATGCTACCAAATTTTTCCACCTACACAATGAGGAATTTTACTACCTCCTAGTCTCTCATGTTTTACCGTAATCCACAGTCTGATCCAGGGATCACTAGGCCCTACACTGATACCCACTCTCTAGGATTTACCGTACATCCCATCTCGGGACTACTAACCCCAAAAAAGATAAATCCACCTCTTGGATTTACCGTATATCCTGCCATTCAACAGAAAGGATTCCTAGGCCCACCGAGGCACATAATCTTGGCTTTACTACAACCCATAGTATGGTTTAGGGGTTACTACGCTAGTGTCTTTACCGTAATCCACAGTCTAGTTTAGGGATCACTAGGCCATGTGTTTGTCATTTCGAAGATCCACCTCACTCAACTTCGAA
The DNA here is from genome assembly GCA_034641835.2 of Pinus albicaulis. Taxonomy (NCBI): domain Eukaryota; kingdom Viridiplantae; phylum Streptophyta; class Pinopsida; order Pinales; family Pinaceae; genus Pinus; species Pinus albicaulis. The sequence continues at coordinate 596,445,159 of CM076580.1, forward strand.
TCCATCTAGTAATCCAGCTCAACAAAACATGAGAACCCATCTCATCAAGGCTATTCGGAAATGGCAAGACTAGGCTGCAAACACTGTCACATATGGAAAAACCCATGCCATGATGAAAAAGAACCACACACAATACCATGGATGCCAAATATAGCAAAGAAACTTGTTGTAGTTGCATGATCTTTCTCTTCCTTGTTTGCTCCTTCCTTCTTCTTTCCTTCTTTCCCTTTCTTGATCCAATGCCAAAGTGCTCCAAGAAAATCTAAGTGTCCAAGAGTGAGAGAGAGAATAATGAGAGAGCTCCAAAACTAAACTGAAAAAAGATACCAACTGATCCTCAAAAGCTTTTTTATTGATGATGCCTCTATTTTCTTCATTTTCCATTATTTTCCTTCATTTTTCTCCTCACATGCTATTGAGAACTAGGTAGGGATAGGTTTTCTTAAAATGATCTTCTTGATAATTACTTATGAGCTTACTTATTTTATTATGTCTTATCTTCTTAGCATATGATATCTTTCATCAAGTCAATTACCAAAAACACAAGAGACATTAGGCTCTTCAAGTCAGGGCCAAAACCCCTCCCTCTTGGAGAGGAAAACCCACCAGAAATTATTCTTATAGACTTTCATATGACAAGTACCATGACCATAACACAGGCCCTTGACCCTTGTATGCCTCCAAGACCTTTTCACTGCTTCTTAATTGACTCCTTCGGTTGATCCTTCTATTCTGCATTGTCCTGCACCGTCCTACACCTTTCTGCACCAGGACTAGAGAGCTCAGTCTCTCTCACTATATTTCCCTTCTTCAGTTGGGTGTGATCCTTACTGAGATATCACCACCTTGATATGGACAATCCTATGCACACCTTGCATCTCCACTTGATCTTTTTGGTTGGTATTTAATGTACACACATCATATCTCAATCCACACTATACTGATATTCTTTCTCTATGATAGATATGATTCTACTTAATTCTTCTTCACTGAGCACTTATTGTACTATGAACTTCTGTTACTTCTTGGCTTATGGTGATATAGTCTGATATACTTATTCCCAAACCTTGTATATGTGACAGCCTTCTTCCTTTGATTTTCTATCTCCCTTTTGCGCAGTCCTAAACTCACACTTATTGCAGATAGATTCACCCTTGAATACTTTGTTGTTCCACTTCCTAATTCTGCACTGTGCCTCTTTCCTTCCCTTCACATTTAATCATAGAGCTAATCTTGAATTCACCGCAAACTTATCACTGAGATATTTTCCGAAAAGAACAGAAGAGTTTGATATTTTGTCTATCCTTTTCTGCGTAGTACACAGGGGTATATATAGTTGACCTTGTCTAAAATTGAGTCGACCTGTCTATTGGTAATAAGGCCGACTTGAGCATTCTTTATATGCCGACTTGAGGAGGCATTTCAATGTTGATATTGAGAAACATTTTAAGTCCTATATGACAAGGCCTTGAGGCATACTTCTTTGACTTCACTCTTCATATACATGACTCATAATTAGTACATTTATGACAAGATGAAAAATCCCTAAAAGACATCAAGAAGAAGTCTTTTGACCTACAATAAAAACTTTTCTCATGAAACCCATGAAGAAAGCATAACAAAAACACATTTTGTTATCTTTATCTTCTTCATTACATAAATACATAATTACATAGTCAATATGAATACAGAACCTAGATACACTTTCCAACACTCACTCTTAACTAGGGAGGTGTTCATAATGGTATATGGTCACTTTCAATCTAAAGAGTATAATAAGAAGAATCATATTGGTAATCACATTTGTATAGAATCATATCAACCAGCATTTTCCTAGTGCAAGGCCTTGACTAACAGCCCCATCTCGCAACAAGACAATGGGATACAATTCTAGCGAGACACATGAATTATAGACACCATAATCATTGTATCTCCAAGGTACATACTCCACCCAAGTGTTCCCGGAGTATGACCTTCTTCGACTATTCTTCTCTTGGGTAGCCAACCCTCAAATAATATTGGTCCCCGGCTACTCTTATCTTTAATGCCCTATCTCATGCTAAAAGAGTATCGGGTGCGATATGATTACACAATCCTCCATTCTATCTTCCAGGTGAAGACCAGAATCATGAGTCTATCCATTCTCTCCTCATGGCCTTCACTAAGACTTACGGATGTTAGTCATGTTCTAGTGCATGACACGTGAATTTAGAGAATCATATGCGTCACTTCCTTTTAATTCAGGAAGGACATACTTCAAGTTTCTTCCAAGTAAGAAACTTACCACCGGGATCCCTCTTAACCAGGGACTTGCAGTAGCAATGGTGATACACCCAGCTTCTCATGAATAATTCTTCCCTCAATGTCATGGATTTTTATATTGATGAATCTTCAACATTGGCTTCATAGGGCATAGATCATCCATCACTTTCATCCATGAGCCATGTCATCCACCAGAAATTTATTCATCAGTATTTCTCATCTAGTCCACCTTTATGCCATGCTTCTTTTCTTCGAACCATCTCCCAAGGATCTTACTTCCTTCCACATGATTGGCATCCCTGCATAAACTTATCCAAATAAACATATACACAATAAATTTTAAATAAAAAGTTACCTCAGTGATGATCTTTCACCATGACATCCTCTTGTAGGCATCTACATCCTCTATTCAGATTGACACATCTCCTAAAGATATGTATTTTCAAGGGTCTTCTTGTTTACCATACTTCTATCAGAGTCCACATATCTTCCCAGGAGATCTCCTAGTCACATCTTCTTGGCTTTGGATGATAACCACCTCTTGACATGGTTGCACTTCATGATATCTTCCTTTCTTTCTCCACACAACTTCATTCCCAACAACTTCCAGTATCCAGTTCCTTGTTTGTATACAACCACCTCATATTCCATATGAGGACATTTTTTATTTCATCTGTTAGTGGAAACCTGTGCACTAGAAGAGATCCTCCTTTCTTTGATAATACTTATAAATATATAATTCCATCACCTGCAACTATATGACATGACTTCACAGCATCCAGTGATAGCATACAGATATATGTACCTCATCCTTTTCCTTTTGAGTTATCCTAAAAAAAATTTACTAGAATGAAGAAATTCATTCCCTTAAACTGCTTCATCAATATGTCATGATGTTCTAATCCCCGAATTATACAATATATAATTCCCGATGAAACCTTTTTCTTTCTTTCTAGTCAGTGAATCCAGAGAGGAATCCATTAGAAAAATGTCAGCACCTGTTTCCATATTGATTATTAAATGATGACCCTTGATATTGATGACTTCCTTCCATCAATGTAGTTATCAGTGAGGTTTCTAGGATCTACTTCTTCAAGTGATCCTTCCATGCTTCTATCATGATGCTACCAATATACATTGCTTCCTATCATACTATTTTACAACCAACAGAAATCACTTAAAGGGAAAGATGATCTCAGTCGTAATAGAGATCTTTCGCTTCTTCTTTCTTAGATTTCTTTGCATCAGGATCTTCCCTTTCATCTGTGACATGGTCTTCTTCCTTTTTCCTCTTGTACTTTCTAAATTTAGTACAAACCCTTTTAAAATGCCCAAAATCATTACATCCAAAGCATCGTGCTTTGTCCATATTTATTCTTTTATTCTGAGGACCAAATTACTGAATCTTCCTTTCTTCCTGGACATGGCTGCAAAGGCTTGATTCCTTTCACTTTATCATGTATCATCTTTGGCTTTAAATCTTGTTTCTACTATTTTACATAAATCCTGGAATGGCATTGCTTCTTCCTTCCCATCGATGCTTGAAGTGAAACTTCCCCATTCTTTAGGTAGAAAAATTTGTACCATAGTGAGTATTTCTCCATTAGACATTACTTCTCCCAATTTCTGCAGTTGATTTCGTATTGCAAAAATCTCCATAAGATATGGAATTGTTCCTTCCTTTCTTGACTTTCTAAATTTGTATAAATTTTGTCTAAGGGATATTATTTCCCCTGCAAAACCTTTCGATAATATATCCACCAATTTATCATATATTTCTTTTGAGGATTCTATATTTGATACATAGTGAATGAGAGAGTCCTTTATGGATTATATAAGAATCCTTCGGGCTCTAATGTCTCCATTAATGTATTTGATATATGCTTGAATGTATTCTTTTGAAGGTTGAATTGTAGATCCTTTGATGTAGCCCATAACTTCTTTTTCAATTAGATTCAAAATTTTCCTCTTCCTCCATGCACTAAAGTTTGATGACCCAACCAATTTGTTTCTCTCTTTGCAATAAGGCATTTTGACAGATTTAGATGAGGTCATGGATACTTACTTGAGTAGAGTGACTTCCTCCTTCTAGAAGCTTCCTTGATGATGATGAATATGAAGTTAGGAACTCCCTCATATATTGAATTCTCCAATGTAGATGTCTTCAAAAGCGTTGGATAATGTTGATGGTGCTTCATGATGTGTCTTCCAATAATGTCTTCAATGTCATAAATATTTGTTGGAAAATATTATCTCCTTGATGAGTGGATCCTTTTGAATGAGATTGAAGGTCTTCTTGAAATGGCTTGAGAATCTTCCTTGCAAACTGATTTGACTTTTCAACGCAAACTTTGACCTTGACTTTGATTCTTGCTTCATTGAGTATCTCCTTGCTAAGTATCCATTGCCTTTAGCACCTTAGCTCTAATACCATATTGAGAATTAGGTAGGGCTAAATTTAATTCAAATTCTCTTCTTGATAATTACTTGTGAGCTTACTTATTTTACTTATGTCTTCTCTTCTTAGCTTATTATGTCTTTCATCAAGTCAATTACCAAAAACACAAGAGACACAAAATTTAGGCTCTTCGAGCCAAGGCCAAAACCTCTCCCTCTTGGAGAGGAAAACCCACCAGAAATTCTTCTTATATACTTTCAAATAACAAGTACCATGATCATGACACAGACCCTTTACCCTTGTATGCCTCCAAGACCTTTTCACTACCTCTTCATTGACTCCTTCGACTGATACTTCTTTTCTACACTATCTTGCACCATCCTACACCTTTCTGCACCAGGACTAGAGAGCTCGGTCTTTCTCACTGTATTTCCATTATTCGGCTGGGTGTGATCCTTACTGAGATATCAACACCTTGATATGGAAAGTTTTGTGCACACATTGCTTCTCCACTTGATATTGTTGGTTGGTCTTCAATATACACACGTCCTATCTCAATCCACATTATAATGATATCCTTTCTCTATGAAATATATGATTCTACTTAATTCTTCTGTGGCTAAACAAACTTATTTTACTACGCACTTTTGTTACTTCTTGGCTTATGGTGATGTAGTCTGAGGTACTTATTCCCAAACCTTGTATATGTGACAACCTTATTCCTTTTATTTTCTATCTCCCTTTTATGCAATCCTAAACTCACATTTAATGCAGATAGATTCACCCTTGAATACTTTATTGTTCCACTTCACATTATACCTCTTTCCTTCCCTTTGCATTTAATCATAGAACTATTCCTAAATTCACCACAAACTTGTCAATGAGATATTTTCAAAAAAATCACAGAATATTCTGAGATTCCGTCTATCCTTTTATGTCCAGCATATAGGGGTATATATAGTTGACCCTGTCTGAAATTGAGTCGATCTGTCTATTGGTAATGAGGTCGACTTGAGTACTTTTTATAGGCCAACTTGAGGAGGCATTTCAACATTGATCTTGAGCAACATTTTGAGCCATGTCTTCAAGGCTTATATGACAATGTCTTGAGGAATATTTCTTTGAATTCACTCTTCATATACATGACTCATAATTAGTACATTTATGACAAGATGAAAAATCCCTAAAAGACATCAAGAAGAAGTCTTTCGACCTATAATAAAAACCTTTCTCATGAAACCCATGAATAAAGCATAACAAAAATACATTTTATTATCTTTTTCTTATTCATTACATAAATACATAATTACATAGTCATATGAAGACCGAACCTAGTTTCACTTTCCAACACATGCAACCTATGATATTTCACCTCCCTTTTCTCCTAATTTCCATTATTTTCATAAATAAATGTGCCAAAAATGCCATTTTTCCTTTCCAAATCCTTTTCCATTTCCTTTGAAAATTTCCTTAGCCATAATAAACCAAACGAACACCCACTAGGATGTTTTTCCCAACAATCAACTTGGAATAAGTGTCCCATCAACCGTGGTTAATATTTATAAATTTTATTACATGGAATTTTCACCAGGATTGTTACAGAACCCTACCCCTTGGGGTACACCATCCTTGGTGTTAAATCACACATATACCTCAAAAAACCCACTAGAAAGAAAACATACTACTCATGGAGATTTATAACAAAGTTCGTAGCAGTATTCACAATGATCACCTGCTAAAAAGCAAGCTAACACAACAACATAACAACATGACAACTATAATGACATGACACCCATACCACTTATTGGAGTTTTATAACATAGCTCATGGCAGTATTTACATCCATATACATATGTACATATATCAAAACACCACATCAAAACATACGCCAAAACATATACCAGACATCATACCAAAACTGCTTTTCCTCAACAGAAAAACAAGGAAAGATACATAGCCCACATCTGATCCACCATTTCCCATGTAGCTTCATTAGGCCCAAAGTGCTTCCACTGCATTTTAACTTGATCTATTTCTCGATTCAAAAGCATGAGCACCTCTCTCTACAATATACATTGAGGCTTTGGTTGGAATTCTCCATCTCGCTCCACTTGCAATACAAATCAGCCTTTAACATGATAATCATATTTAACATACTTCTTAAGCAATGATATATGAAAAAAATCATGGAATTTCACTATGGAAGGTAATTCAATTCAATAGGCTACTGGTCTGATCCTCTCTATAATTCTGAAAGGTCCACAAAACCGCAGTGCCAACTTGGCACATGATCCAATCCGCAAGGAGATCTTCTTGGGCTTGATGTGCAAGTACACCTATTATCCAACCTGAAACTCCTTAAACAACTTATTCCAGACTGCATAACTCCTCTACATATCCCACATTTCTTTCAAAATCTTCTTGATTACCTGCATTTCTTGTTCCATCTCTGCCAACATGTATGGTCCAATCAATACCCTGTTAGCTGGATCACTCCAACTGATGGGAGTATTGTAGCTCAGCCTATACAATGCCTCAAATGGACTCATCCTCAATTATTCCCATGTATGTTTTTGATGCATCACATACATCCTCAAAATGTACTCAAACATCCTGTTGACCTTCTCAATTTATCCATTTGTCTACGGGTAATAAGTTGTGTTGAAGTCCAACTCGATGCCCAAACCTACAAACAACTCCTTCCAAAACTTGGAAATGAGCTTTGCATACTTGTATGACACAATATTCTTTGGAACACCATGCAATATGACCACAACTCTGATGAAGTCTTGTGCCACATCACTGGCTGAATATGTAGTCTTTACTGCAATGAAGTGTGCAACCTTAGTCAACTTGTCCACAACAACCATGATGGAATCATGATGTTTAGATGCCCTCGGAAAACTTGGGATGAAATATGTGGAAACTACCTCCCATTTCCACTTTGGAATCACAATCGGCTGTAGTATTCCACCTGGGTGCTTACACTCTGCCTTAACCACTTGAAAATTCAAACACCTAGCTACGAACTCTGGCACATCCTTCTTTAGATTCGGCCAATAATAGAACCTCTTTACTGTAGTCAATGTCTTTTGATATCCTGGGTGACCTGAATATGGTTTCACATGAAACTCCCTCAAGATCACCTTCTTGAGCTCACTGTTGTCCGACACATATATCCTGTCTCTAAACCTGACCAATCCATCTGTCGTGAGATGATATTCTACATCCAGTACACCTGCACCTATTCATGTGCCTGTACCACTACCTATACCTGTACCTATACTCTATTGCAAACTGTGCACAATCTCCATATGCATGTCATCTGGACGGCCTGCCTACAATATCTTTCCCTGTAAATTTGTACTATAGGAGTTCATAGTTGTTATGTGATTTACATGTACCCATATACTAAGAGCATATGTGACCATGTTCTCCTTTCCCTTGATGTACCTGATCTCGAAGTCAAACTCACTGATCGTGGCCAACCATTTAGCTTTCCTGGTGTTCAGATTCAGCTGGTCAAATAAGTATCTCAACCCAATGTGATCAGTCATAAGTACATACCTCCTGCCAAGAAGATAATGCCTCCACATCTTCAATGAATGTATTATTGTTGCTAGCTAAATATCATTTATCAAGTAGTTATGCTCGTGCTCATTTAGTTTTCTTAATTCATTGCATACCACTTGTCCCTCATGCATAAGGACTCCACCAAGTCCTCTCTTGCAAGCATCTGTACATACTATAAACTACTTATCCGGATCTACAATCTTTAACAATGGAGCATGTGTCAAAAACTGATTAAGTTGCTCAAAACTGGCCTCACACTCCTCTGTCCAATCAAACTTATTACCTTTCCTCTAGAATGATGTAATAAGATAAGCAATATATGAGAAGTTCTTGATGAACCTCCTATAATAACCTACCAACTCCATGAAGGATCTCACCTCATCTACATTTCTAGGAGATATCCACTCCATGATGGCCCTAATTTTTTTTCTGGATCTACTGCAATTCCCTCCTTGAGACAGCATGTCCCAAGTAATGTCCCTCATTCTAGAAGAAACTGCATATGCTAAGCTTGGCATACAACTAATGATATTTCAGCAACCTCAACACTGCTACCAAATGCTCGACATGTTATTCCTCATTTTTAGAATATACCAATATGTCATCAACGAACACAATGACAAACTTGTCCAAATAAGGACACAACACATTGTTCATCAAACACATAAATGTAGTTGGGGTATTAGTCAAACTGAATGGAACTACAAAAAACTTGTAATGGCCATACATGGTCCTAAATTCGGTCTTGTAGATGTCCTCTTCTTTGATGTTTACCTGATGGTATCTTGATCTCAAGTCGATCTTAGAGAACATTATTGCTCACTTCAACTGATAAAACAAGTCATCAATCATCAACATTGGATACCTATTATTGGTGGTCACTTTGCTCAACTTCTTGTAATCAATGCACAATCTAAGATTGCGATCCTTCTTTTTCACAAACAACACCAGTGCGCCCCATGGTGATACACTCAGCCTAATGTAACCTTTTTCAAGCATATATTTCAGCTGCAACTTCAACTCTACCAACTCAGGTGTGCTCATCCTGTAAGGTGCTCTCGATGCTAGAGCTGCCACTAGTACCAACTCAATAGAAAATTCTACCTCCATGTGAGGTGGAAACTCTGAAATATTTGCAGGAAATACATCCTGAAACTATTGTAGAACTGGGTACCTGCTAAAAAATTTTGCATCCTCAACTTCCTTACCTTTGTCACTAGAAATATGTATTGCGAGCAACACACACCCTTTCTTGTGACTACACTTGGCCTGCATAGCTGTCACCATCCTAAATTGTGTGGCTTTCTTCTTTCCCTGTAAGACTCTCGGTTCCCCAATGTTATCCAAGCACTCAATGTCTTTTTCATAACACTCCACTTTGTTCCTGTGAAGGGATAACCATTCCATACCCAATAGCACATTGTATGACCCCAATGGAAATATGTTCAAGTGCATTGTTGTAGACATGCCATTCAACTTAAATGCACAAGCTCTTACCCAATGGTGAACTCTTTTCTTTGTACATGTAGCCAACTGCACTAACCAAGAGTCTACATGCATTTCTTTATTCAAGCCACACTTATCAACCAAGTTAGGACTATTATAGTTATAATTAGATCCAAGGTCAATCAAAATAGAAATAAATTGATCACAAATCTTACCATCCATATCAATGATAAATGTTTGGTGCTTTTCCTTCCTGTTTTCCACGACTACATAAATACGAGGAATGCTCTACCCAACATCCCCAATAGTTTGTGCCTCTTGTGCACTATATATTTGAGGCCTACCACCCCGATTCTATGGAAAATATCTCCTAAGCTGTTCCTCACAGCATGTCCAACACTCCAACTATCCAGTACCATTACCTCTATGTTGTTGTTGTGATCCATGTCCTTGTCTTACTGCATTAAACTTCTTTTATGGTGCCACATTTTCTTTCTCCTTTGCATTCTAAGGCCTTGATATTTTCGGCTGCCATTTACCTTTACCTTTTTCTTTCCCTTTCCATCCTTGTTGAGATTCGTTCTTATGCTTTGAATGTTCATATCACTGCTTCAATTTCTCAATGACTTCCTCAAGGGACCGAGGCTCATTATATTCAAGCTGGTCTCTAAATTCTAATGGAAACCCATTGACAAATTTTTGAACTTAAGCCTTCTCATCTTTAAGATATGGTACATACCTCAATAGCTCTAGGAACTTAGTCATGTATTCTTCATTTGTCATTGACCCCATATTTAGTTCATAGAATTATTTGTCCTTATTGTCGTAGTACCTTAATGACAAGTACTTCTTCCTGAAAAGCCTCTTGAACTCATGCCAACTCAAGTCCTTTGTCTTGATGTCTTTGACCCGCTTCACGTCTTCCCACCAAATGTTTGCTTTACCTTTCAGGCTGAAGATAAAAATTTTGGCCTTCATATTATCTTTATACTCATGCAACTCAAATAATTTGTTCATCCCAAGAATTCAAGCCTCTACATCTTATGGTTTCTTCAAGTCCCCATCAAAAGTAGGTGACTTTTCTTTCTTAAATTCATCCGAAAAGTATCCCTTTTCACTCATCATGTAAGGATGATAACGATGATGATCATGATGTCTATTCGAACTAGAAATAGAATAGTATCTATACTCATCACCCCTCCTATCTGGAGTGTCCAACAACCTTCCATCCCTCATTGTGTCTGATCTATCCAACCTATGTCTACTAGGAGACCTACTGCCATATGCCCCATTATTTTTTTCCTCCTATCCATGGTTGATCCGAAGTGGCCCTTGCCACTGCAATTTCGACAAGCTCTGAAGAATTACTGCATTAAAATATCCTTGTTCCTCTTGTGCTTGTATGATCATGTCATTGTCTTCCTTACAAATCCTTATTTCTTCCTTAAAGATTCTTAATATGTCTGCCAAATTAGAAGAGTGTCCACCATGCTGCTCATCTGATTCGTAGGGAGAGTCTTTGTATTCTACCATCTTGCTATTCATTCTGATCTCTTTCCTTCAAGGCATAATATGTCAGATAAACCAAATCATAATAAACCAATGTACCTTAGTATAATTTGGGAAGGATACCTCATCTACAAGATCATCCAAATAAATGTAATACATGTACAAACATAATCATAACATCATATAGACATGTAACAAATAAATCTACCCAACACATACACAACATTATAGTTAGAGTCCAGTCATCACTACATGACAATATCACTACACATACTATGACCTTATGCATGACAACATCAACCATACCAATGTACATGGACAATACACGATCATATACATAGATAATACACAAGCGTACACATCGAAAATACACAAACATAAACATGGACAATATAGGAGTGTAACCATAGATAATACACACGCATAAACACATGTAACCAAGCATAAACGGAAAATACCTACAACAACATGTAACCAAACATACAAAGACGACACATGTAGAAACATATAACAACGTGTAACCAAGCATACACTCATGATGACACACTTCCCAATAACAACATCCTTTCCACATGGTGACATCGTTGTAACCATGACCAACACCATGCATATGAAACCAACACATAGACCACCAGGATGATTAACACACTTGCAACCGACATGAATGCATGACCAACAAACACCACCCATCCATTCCAAGGGTTGAACCATGCTCTGATACCACTCTATAACACCCTCATCACACATCTACCCAAGTAACCAACCAACTGGGGTAAATATGTGACGAAGAGTTACTATGATCATATTCAACCTCTTAGGTGACCTTAAGGAAGTGGAAATGGTGGAAACACATCATACATACCTTCCATATCAGCAAAAAGACTCCCAGGTGCCATCCCAACCACTCAAGAAACTAACCCCTGGGTCCCATTGAGATTTTAGGCCTTCCAACCCCCGGACACTCCCACAGTATAGGCATGGGTGCATCTCGGAGGCTCTGGACACTCCCACAGAGCATGAAAGCATGCGTCTAGGTACTCAATTTCCCATACCTATGCTTTTTTCTACGGCATTAAGGCACATTTTCAAGCCTAGAGCCCAGGCCACTACCCAGAACTCAATGATGGGCTCATAAATGAAATAACACATCGAAACAATGGTGCAAAATTAAATACTAGAATAAGGACTTGACTGAACCCCTACTAGCCATGACATGCATTTCATCAAACATGTCGCAAATATGTAATCTACAGGTTTAAATAAAAAAATTTGAACATAGTGGTCTCATACTTATTTGAGAATTGCTAAGAAGCATTGGTCCCTTACATCATTAGCTACAGTACCATCTATTAGGTCATATATACATTGTTTATTCATTTCCAAATAAAAACATGAGAAGATCCATACATCATCAATGTCAAAATGCATACTCATAACCAACAAAATAACAACATAAATATCAGGGATACATCAACCATAGGATCCATATATAAACCATTACATTTACACATCAAATTCCAAGGAAATGAACTTCTCAATAATGAATGTAAAAACCAGCCGGGGATGGGACTACCACATCCCACCCGACCATAGATTGGTTGAGCCAAATCTCTATTCAGCCAATCAGCCCCATGCCATATTTTAAGCATGAATATGGGACTCATAGCCAACCAAAAAGAACCAAACAAGCATGGATGCTACCGGAGTTCTCCACCTACACCGGGAGGAATTTTACTACCTCCTAGTCTCTCAAGATTTACCTTAATCCACAGTCTGATCTGGGATCACTAGGCCCTACACCAAGACCCACTCTCCAGGCTTTACTGTACATACCATCTCGGGACTACTAGGCCCAACAGAGAGAAATCTACCTCTTGGCTTTACCGTATATCTCGTCATTCACCAACAAGTATTCCTAGGCCCACCGAGGCACAGAGCCCTAGCTTTATAACAACCCACAATCTGATTAAGGGGTTACTAGGCCAGTGGTTTTACCATAATCCAGAGTCTGGTTCAGGGATCACTAGGCTATGTATTTTTTATTTTGAAGATCCACCTCACTCAAATTTGAGTCCATCTAGAAATCCACCTCAACCAAACATGAGAACCCATCTCATCAAGGCTATTTTAAATGGCAAGGCTAGGATGAAAACAATGTCACACCTAGAAAAACCCATGTCGTGACGAAAAAGAACCACATGAAATACCATGCATGCCAAAACTAGCAAGGAAATCACACATGCAAATAAATACCTACAAATAACCATGTTGTAGTTGCTTAATCTTTCTCTTCCTTGCTTGTTCCTTCCTTCTTCTTGCCCTCTTTTCCTTTCTTGATCCAATGCCAAAGTGCTCCAAGAAACTCTAAGTGTCCAAGAGTGAGAGAGCGAGAGAGAGCTCCAAAAATGAACTGACAAAAGGTACCAAATGATCCTCATAATCTTTTTTATTGATGAGGCCTCTATTTTCTTCATTGTCCATTATTTTCCTTCATTTTCCTCCTCACATGCAACCTATGACCTTTCACATCCCTTTTCTCCTAATTTCCATTATTTTCATAAATAAATGTGCCAAAAATGTCAATTTTCCTTTCCAAGGCCTTTGGTATTTCCTTTTCCAATTTCATTAGCCATAATAAACCAAAATAACACCAATTACTAGGATGTTTTTCCCAACATTTGGCTTGGAATAAGTGTCCCATCAACCGTGTTTATTATTTTTAGCTTTTATTACATGGAATTTTCACCAGGGTTGTTAGATACATGTTGTTCCTCGTGTTTTATTTCTTTCCAAATGAATGCCATTTTATGCTAATGAACACCCGAAACATCAACAAAGGATTCATTAGGCTCCTTTTCATGCAAAAAAACTGACAAAATTTTAGGGATATTAATAAACCATTGAGTATTTTGTGCCCAACACACCCCTGTAGTGAAAACTAGAGCATTGCACCTCTCCCAGCAGTGATAATCTGCCTAAGTGAAACACATATTTAGACACAGGGGGATGTGTTGGTCTTAGGGAAATTTTTTGGGACCTCGGGACCCTCAAAACCTCAAAAAAAATTCCATGAAATCACAAAAATGGACCATCAAATGAAAGAGAAGGGTTTTATCTCCTAGCTGTAAGCAACGGTACTTGAAATGACCCACCAGATTGGTTGGAATTAGCTGCACATGATCGAGGGAAAAAGTGCTCCAAAACTCTATCTATTGAAGATGAATGTGAAATGGTAAAAATGAATATTCATTTTGAGTGTTTATGATAATTTCTCGAATTATTTTATTTGTATTTAATGTTTTGACCTAGATATGCTTCATTTTTACTATGAAACAAGTATGTTTAATCCTTTTTGTGGTGTTTTGAGAAGGTTGATAGTTGTTAATGGTGTTTTATCATGCTTTAAATAGGTTATTTTGACCAAGGAGTGTACTTTTATCTCTTTTTTCTGGCTCTATAAACCTACAAAAAAGGAACCTCTTGGAGTCCTCTTTCAGCGCTTTGGAGACTCCCAAAATATGAAAAGATTTTCAAGCACTTGTATTTTCAAAATCGTAAAATTAAATGAAAATACATCCACTCAATATAATTTTAACCCTTTTTCAGACTAAGATGGACTATTTATGAAAAAGGAATACCTTAGTGGAAAATGACTAAGAGGTTATCTTGAGTATTGTTTTCCACCTTTTTGGACGTAAGAGACTATTTAAGAAAATGGACATATGAATTTTTCTTTTTCGCCTCTTTTTCAAACTCTCTAAACATGAAAAATATGTCGAGTTTTACCTTCGTTGGACTCATTAAAATATCAAACAATGATGGACTTGTCGAACATTGCAAGGTCGAGCCACTCCTTCTCAAGGCTCGTTAAAAATACTTAGAGCGATTCATCCGAAGGATGAACTTATAGATCAAGCATATGTTATCATCCTCAAGATTGTTAAAAAATAAAGAGGTATTGACCAGTATGGTTGAGGAAATTGGGAAATAAGGGTACTTTATTTGCTAATGGCAGTGAGTCACTCTTGAAAATGACACTCTTCCACTTCATCTTCATGGTTGTTGGGTTATGTAATCTTATTGTCATTCAGTTCATCATACCTTTTCAAATCTTCCATTTCGGTTTTGGGTCAATGCTGCCAACTCCATTCAGTTTCGTTATGTGTTCAAGATAAATAATTTCAATTGATATCTGTTGCGATGCCCTTAAGCCTTCATTCCATGTTCTCCTCTTCCTGATCCAGTTCTGTATCATCATAATTCTGTCTCAATCATGTTACTCGTTTCATGTCTTTGATGGGGGATAAATCAAGGCCCTCATGTGACGAGTCGCTTCCTATCGACATCAGCACATCATCCGGGAGGTTAACTTAGAAACACCCCTTTGCTACCATGGTGCTTGCATACAACAATATAAATTTTCCTCGCTCTCAGCGATAGGTTTACATCAATGGCCTTCGACCGAAAGACTCTATATGGTATTCAATATCAGCTCATTTACTCACACCATACAGATTGTACAGTAGTACCTTAAGATCCACTAACACTGAAATGATGGTTTCTCTCACATCTATTAACGACTTACATCATTGTCTGATAATCATATGGTGTCTACCATGTTAGACCTCATCTCATCAATTCACATGGTTAGATTAGTATGTTGGTTGGTTGTGTGAATGAGATAGAAGACCCCGGATCTAGTTTCATCCATCCGGGCTGCGATTTCAGGAATTATACAGAGATCACAATGTATAATGGCTATGATCATATATATATTCATCCATTCATGGGTCCACTAGTTGCATTTGTGGACTTGTATTTTGATCGTTATACATGTTATGTTTGCTTATGTGTTGAGTATGGGCATGCCTCCCTCAGAAAAAATATGTCATGATATAAATATATAGTAACAGATGAAGCTATTCAGTTGTTCTTGATCCTGAATTGTCAAAAGTTAAAGCACTTTAGTTCATCTTCTATAGGCCATTTTTTCACATCCAGTCATTAGGCCTCCTAATGGGATCAATCAACATCATATTCCCCCTTGTCAACATCATTGCACAAATCCCTAAGCATACCTCCTTCATTTCTCATAATTTCTACTTGAAACCACTTCATCTAATACATTTCTAGCACCAACACTCCATGGCCTTCCTCTAGAAAGTGTTAACCTACAGGTTTCTCCATTTTGGCCAGCGTTGATCACCTATAGGTTTCTCTCCTTTACACCTGTGTTGCTTCTAGAAATTCAGGAAAAAGAGAGAATTTCTGGAAGCTTCCTCTTCCATAAGCTTCCATAATTTGTTACAACCATTTACCTTGGATAAAAATTTTGGATCCTATCTCATCCTTATTTATAATTCCCATCCCTTATCCTTTGATCCCATCCTCCCATCAAAGGTGGATCTAAAACCATAAATTGGTAATTGGATAAGAACTCCCAACTTACCCCATTCCTCCATATATTTAATACCTTTCATATGCAAGGGGTTAGATTTTGGAGAGTGCTTCTACCCTTATGTTGCTTAGTTCATAGGTTAATATTCCATGCATTTAGGGTGATTGGAGGTACATATTGTGACAAGGAAAATTTAACAACTTGGAAGAGCTCTTCTACAAGATCAACACCTATTTCTGGTTGTAATATCCTTCCATTTATATTAATTAAAATAATTCTTTGTTTTCCTATATGTGATGTTGCTATTTCATATATTTCTGATACCATGTTGATATATTTATTAGAGTACTTATATGATACTGCATAGCTCTTGTAGCTTCTTGGCTTGTGTTATCTAACTGTGTCGGTTCTAATTTTAGCAATCAGAGCTGGAATTGGAGCATTCAAGATGAAGAAGAGATGAAGTGTGAAATGGATTCTAGGTAGGCTTCATTCCATCATCTATATACTTTAAGGAGAGCATTGGGTTACTTGTCACTCTATTGTTCTAGGTTGTCCATCGAACCTAGGGGAGATATTTGTGTCCACAATCATAAATCCCGCATAACACGGATGATCTATGTTGTGTTGTCAAGTTTCTAACTGTGTGATCACAGTAAATTCCTATCACAAATCACATCAGTTTCATTGATCCCACACTTAGCCAAATTTTGGAAAATTCCCAACAACTCAGCCTCATTTGGCCTTCCTGAACTATGCATCACACAGTCCCAACCCTCAAGCTACAACCTTTTTCTCTTGATACTTCATAATGTGCAATTTCTGCCTCCCAAGACTGTTCACTGCACAGTTTCAGTGCTCAAGCTCAAGCCTTGGCCTCCAAAATTGCGCAATTCAACCCTCTGGCATGGCCCCAACTACGCACTACACATCTCTGAGCTCAAGCTCAAACCTTGAGCTCTTGAACTACACAACTGCGCAATCACCAGGCTTGCTTTGCCTCCCAAAACTGCGCAGCTGGCTGAAACAGTGAAAAATACCTCAGCCTAGCTCATTGACTCCCAAAACTACATAATTTCTCTATGCTTCCCAGTCAATACTGAACATTATGCAGTCTCAAGGCTTAAGACTCAGTCTTGATGTTAGGTCCCTATAATACTAGTGTAGCCCCTTATAATTATTATTAGTGTAGCCCCCTTATTATTATTGTTGTTGTGCCCATGTAGTCCCCATATTATTAATATTGTACCCCATAGAAGCCCACTATTGTTATTTTTGTGCCCTTACATTATTATTGTTATGTAGGCTCTGATTATATTGTGACCCCTTAGACTCTTATATAAATAAAGGAGGTATTTTCATTTTTATCATCCAAGAATTTTTCATTTATGTAATGTAAAGGAGGTTTGCCCCTCAAAGAGGATAATTTTTAAGTTGTTGATCTATCTTTTCTTCTATTTTGTGAGTTGGTTGCATAACATTTGGTATCAGAGCTTTGGATTCTAGGGTTTCCTTTCTTCAAACAGGTCATATTGGAATTTTCGCTATAACGTTTTTTATACATGGCTTTAGAAGCTCAAATTTTTACCATGTGGAGCTAAAATCTTGGTCAACTTCATGTAAAACTTTCAGATCTTTGTTCACTATATTTTTAGAGATATGATCTGAGGAAGTTAGGGTTTTTGAAAGCTCCATAATTATGTCTCAAAAAAGTGACCTAGGGAAAAGCGTCATAACTTTTGTTTCAAGCATCATATTTGAATTCTATCATGAGTGGTTGAAAGTGCACAAAATTTAGTTTTTAGTGTATCAATTTCAGGTCTGAAGGTTGAAACAATGACACATGGAATACTGTACAACTTCGATCTACTGAACTAGTCAACAATCAGGTCATCGTGGGAGATTTGGCATAACTCTTTCTTGAAGAATACAATCACAGTCATAATCGTGCGATTATAAAGAAGACTCGAAGAGATACCACAAGAACAAATTTTAGAACTTGGAGATATGAAATTACAGAGTTACAACTGTTTCAATATCGAGATCCTAAAAGCAAGAAAAAGGTGTGTCTTTTAAAAAAAAAATTGCATAACTTTTGTTTGAAAAGTCAATTTGAAGTGATTCCAAGGGAATAATGAAGCATAGATATTATTATTGGGTTTTAAAATGCCTACCAAAAAAAATAATTCTACACCCATTAAGCCTTCATAAAGCTCTACTATGACGCATGAAGACGAAGAATTGCAACATGATATATTGAAGTTAAGGAACCAAGTGCTACAAATTTCTCTCTCACAAAGAGAAACCAAAGATGAAATGGATAAATTAAAAAGGGATATGGATGGATTAAGAGGATACATGGATGGTATAAAAGGAAACATGGATTATTTTAAAGTAGACATGGATGCGATGAATGTCAAGTTGGAAGGGTTGACAGAGTTGTTGCAAGAAATTCTTCTTGGTGGTGACAAGGTAATCCATGAAAATCATGATGAGGACAAAAGGAATATAAATCATGATTTTAGAGACTCTAATGTGGGGTTTAAGAACCACCAAACTCCAAATATAGATATGAGGAAGTTTGATGGCAAGGATCTAGTAACATGGATACATAGATGGAGCAATATTTTGATCTCCATAATGTGCAACACACAAAAAAGGTACGGATTGCAACTTTCTATTTAGAACACAACCAATTTTTTTGGCATTGATGGCTTTGTTCTTGTAAACCACTTGTCACTTGGTCAATTCTTACGGAGGAAATGATATCACATTATGGGGATACAAAGAGCAACACCTTCTTTATCCAATTGATAAATCTCAAACAAAAGGGTTTAATGGCGAAGCACATTGAGAACTTCCAAAAATTAAATATAAGGGTAAATGATATTCTAGAGGAACATATGATTGATGTCTTCATGGGGAATTTAAAGGATAACATCCAACATCGGGTTCACCTTTGGGCACCTGATTCATTAGAGAAGGCATTCAAGGTGGAAAGAAGAGTTGAAAGCAAAATTATGGCAACAAGGAAGTCTACCACTCACAACTATAGTGTTGTTGCTCCTAGCCTTCTGCAACCTACAAGGTTGACACCACAACAATTGGAAGAAAAAAGAGCAAAAGGGATTTTTTATAGTTGTGATAGAAAATACACTAAAGTTCATAATTGTGTTGAGAAGAAATTATTTTTCATAGATTGTGAAGAGGAGGAAGAAAATGAACAAGAAATGTCAAAAGAAGAGGATATGCACCAGGAACCAAACCTAGATAAATAATAAATGAATCCAACCATATATAGTAATCCATTGGCAAGAATTACCACTCCTCAAACTCTCAAGATAGAAGGAAATATCAAGAATAAAAAGGTAATAGTGTTGATTGATTCGGGTAGTACCCATAATTTTATTCATTGTAAGATAGCAAAGGAATTAAATTGCTTCCTATATCCAGCACCAAAGTGTCAAGTGATGGTTGCAAATGGAGGAACTATAAATTTCTCTTGAAAGTGACATAATATCAAGCTAACCATGGGGGAATATGTATTGAATAGTCCAATTCTTTCCATTCCAATGGGTGGTGTTGATGTTGTACTAAAAGTCCAATGGTTACAATCTTTGGGTACGATAGCTTTTAATTTTCAAGAACTTTTCCTGAATTTTTTTAGGGAGGGAAAAGTAGTTGAATTAAGGGGTATCACAGGGAAACTAGGAAAGAAAATCAACTTCAATGGTATGACAAAGCTTCTAAAGAAATAACTATGGGGCATAATTTCATAATTATGCTCACTAGAGGTTCAAACATCGAAATCATCTATTTCTCCATATCTCCAAAAAGTCTTGGACAATAATTCCAAGGTATTTGAGACTCCCAAAGGCCTCCCACCTATTCATGATCATGATCATGCTATTCATTTGATTCCATGAAGTGTTCCTCCAAACATCAGGCCTTACAGATACCCCTGTGCCTAAAAGAGTGAAATTGAATGCATGGTTGCAGAAATGCTAGAGGTCAGTATAATTCAACCCAGTAAAATTTATTTCTCTGCTCCAGTAGTATTAGTGCATAATGTTATAACTAAGTTGGTACTGATCGGCTGCTCCACCAAACAACTTAGAGTAACTCTTTCAAACTAGATTTTGACTGAGGATTAGCCTCTTCAGCCTGAGAGGGATATTTCAAATTAACTTGTGATTTGTTCAATTAGGATTCAATCATATGGCTAACTCTATGATATTGAATTAAATGTGTTTGATTGCATGTGAAAAATGTGTAGGTTTCACTACCATTGGGCTTATGTAGCCGGCGTTAGGAAATTCAATGACAATGGCTCTCCTTGTGGAAGTTGAGGCATGTAATGTTTCAATGAAAGGACAACAGACACAAAAATATTAAAAGGCTTAATATTCAAAGGAAGTCAGAGCATAAGGAACATGAATTCTGAGTAATTAAACATCAATCTATTGAAAGCAACATATTAAGATACATAAGGCATAAGCTCATTAAAACACCAAAATAATCTGAGGTGAAGAAGGAAACACAGTCACTGTAAATTATTGATGATAAAAAACTTACAAAGTGGTAGTGTCAAATAACATCCTCCAACCCCTTCTCATTCGAAGTTCTACGTATTAATAGGATTTTTTTAATTACATTGGATCTTCCCATCTGGCTAGATCGTCGAACCATCATCTTTGACACCTATATTAACCATAAACTATATTCCTGGAACTGAAACAAAAACCTAATAACTCTACCTTCCATTTATTACATTCACTTATCTGTAGAATTGGATAATTACATCGATGATAACCAAGTGCTCAAGTGGCACTAACCATAACCTAGACATAAATACACCCACTAGATTTAGGAAATGATCACCCTACTTTCAAGGAGAAGATAATCATGAAATTTAATCATTGTCTTTATGATGAGCTGGAAAAGATGAAACCTATGTCGAGGAGAAAATCCCTGCTAGAGTGTCCCACTGATACCATTTAATGCCTCCACGTGATTGGATAATCTTCGATACACCTTCAAAACACTAAAATACTACCAAATGTTGCTCGCTGCAAAAACAGAGTGAAATAAGTAGTTTCGTAGCATGGTTCGATGGAAAATCTATTTCATCCATCTAGCTCAATATTTAGCCTTCCTTTTTTATTTGGATATGTTTGTTGGAAAAAATAAGCTAAATACAAACTTTATCCTCCTTTGATTTTCACCCAAACTATGATTTTTTGAAAAAATTAATCTACAGTGATTTCGTAGCGAAATTTGGCCTTCAATCTTGGGCTTCGCTACGAAATTTTCTATTTGGCAGAAAAACACAAAAATTCCCTTCACCTTCAAAACTGGAAATGATGGTTCTTGAATGCTGCAAAATTGTCAAAAATATTTAGGCCAACTCTTCAAACTTTGGGAACTCCATCTTTAGCAGTAGAAGGTTGCATCTCCTCAGGCCCATTTATCACTTTTATTTTCAGCCCTCTTTTCTTCAATTATGCCTGAATCATCTCCATTTTATCCTCTAATTCTTTAACCTATCCCTTGAGCTTCTTCCTTTCATACTGTAACCATAGGTTTCTCTTTCTGGTGTGTTTAATTACTCTTCTGAAAGGAAGTGTTATTTTCAGCAACTTTTTGGCGTTTGTGAGTGATTCATCATATTGGTTCAGTTGATCATTTACTTATTCATTGAAATATTCCAATAGCTTTTTTTCCACCTTGGCCTCCTGTAATTCTAACTTGATTTCAATGACCTCTTCTCTGGCCTCTCTTAATTATTCCTACAATACCTGCACTTCAGTATTTTCCACCATCTTCCCCTTTCCTTTCCTTTGCACAAAAACTTTTATTGTTGCTGGAGACAAGTCTATAATGTTTTCTATGATAGGATGCTTGCCTTTGTTAACATCTTCTTTCTTCTTGTTTTCCATGACACCCTTTGCAAGTTGCAGCCTAGTAAGTGGTTTCCTTGGCTAGAATAAGAAACCTGCATCCTCTCCTGCAAAATCAAGCTTTTTAACAGTCTTACCTTTCTGTTTCTTCTTCTTATCACCTTCAATATCTTCAGCTTTGACAACTGGAGTCTCTTCAATATCTATTGCTTGGAGGATGTCTTCAAGATTTCCCTTTCCAATTTTTTGACTTCTAGTTATCTTCCTGCTACCATGCTTACTAATATTCTGTTTGTTGCTTGTAGGTGAAGGCTGTGGGATATATGCCTCTGGTATAGGTTCTATTTCAACATCCATTGGCTCCAAGATAGGCTTTGCCTCTTCTTCATTTACACCTTCTGTCACAGCTGGAGATGAAGTAGCTTTTGGCTTTGGAGTTTTCTTAGGTGTCACTAAATCAACTTCATAACCACATAGGAAAAGGAAAGATGCCCAATATCTGTTTAATTTATTCAATTACTCCGGCACTAAGATTTTAATCAAACGATGGTGAAATATTGATGTATCACTACCTTCAGCCCTGGGTGAACCTTATCAGACATCTTTCCTAAGATTCTGAGCAAAAAGAAAGGAATATCAAGGGACTGCTTACCAGTGAAATGTAATAGGATCCTGAAATGGTACAGGTAAACCATATGAAACCGCCCCTCACAAGTAAATTACTTCTGGATCACAAACAACAGTTTAGAATAATTTTCCTTCATATAACTCCTTAGAATCCCAAATGCCATGTCAGCTCCAAAGTGTTCTGGTTTGACAAATTCCTCACAACTCTGCATTTTGAATTTAGTGGCTTCGAACCACTCTTCACCTTCTCTTAGTATCTCCATGGCCTGAGAAATGGTATCAGATGACACTGTGAAATTTAAAACCCCCACCTTCAAACCTGTGCCTATAAATTTCATTGCAAAATCCTTTGATATTTGAGCATGAAAACCTTGAAGCTTTTGAAAAAATTTCAGGCATCCGACATTTCTGAATGCATCCAAAAAATTGGGTTCTTCATTTAATAACTTGAGGTCCATGGGCTCGTACCTCACACAAGAGCCTCCCTTGTTCACCTTCTTCTTCATAGCCATTCTCCCTTATAACCACGTTGTCTCCTTAACTGTGACACCTGCAGAGAAAAACACTAGACAACAAGTTGCTTGCAGTGGGAGTCAACTCCTCGAAGATGATAGTGGATTGCTGCATGTAAGACTCGAACAACAGATGACAGAGAGGTGCTTTGAGCTGAGTTTAAAAAATGGAATTTTAAAGTGGGAAAATGATGCCAAATGTGGGAATAAAAGGTAATGATGAGGGTAATTACGATTTTGCATGCTTGGGTGATCATGATAACTAATTAGATGACCTCACATTTACCCCTAACCATTAGAATTTTGACAACTCATTGTCCTCTATTTTTCTGCAGAAAAACATGATTCTGCAGCGAAGATAGTTATAAACCTGGCAGATTCGCTACGGAATTGTCAGGTGATTTCATAGCAAAATCTGACATTCTACAGTTATATTCACTACCAAACGCTGAAAAAATAGACAAGTGGCATTTTTTTGATTTGAAACCATGAATATGAACCTAATGTGGAATTTAGTGGATATGACTGACATGACATGACTAATGGGGGGTTTTAGACTTAGGGTAAAAGTTTATTCCATGGATTTTTTCCATCAATTTCATGAACCAACCTATTAATACAAAATGAAACCTAGGTGAGTGAGGTGAGTGACCCTATAATTCAACCTAGTTTGAAGTTCTTTCTCTGCTCTAGTAGTATTGGTGCACAAGAAGGATGGATCATGGTGCATTTGTCTGGATTATAGGGATCTCATCAAGCTCACTATTAAATATAAATTTCCCATTCCTATCATTTATGAATATTTGGATGAATTACAAGGAACAATTTACTTCACCAAGTTGGATCTTCGTTTAGGATATCATCAAATTAGAATGAAGACTAAAGACATTTTGAAAACAACATTCAGAACTCATGAGGGTCATTATGAATTTTTGGTCATGCCTTTTAGCCTTACCAATGCACCTTCCACATTTCAAAGTTTGATGAATTCCATTTTCAAACCCTTCCTTATAAAATTTGTGTTAGTATTTTTTGATGATATACTAATCTACAACAAGTCTTGGAAGGATCATGTTCAACATGTAGACAAGGTGCTCAAACTATTGGAGGAGAAAAAATTATATGCAAAACCTCCAAATGTTTCTTTGGAGAACAGGAGGTAGAATATATGGGTCATATTGTATCTCATGAGGGTGTTAAGGTATACCCTAAAAAAATCAAATTCATTAAGGAATTGAAAATCCCCACAACCATAAGTCATCTTCGAGGATTTCCAGGGTTTACAGGGTATTATTGCAATTTTTTAAAGAATTATGGGAGAATAGCAACACCTCTAACAACATTACTGTAGAAAGATGCATTTTCATGGACTTTAGAAGCAACTAAGGCCTTTGAACATCTTAAATAGGAAATGTGACAAGCACCAGTCTGAACGACGTTGGACTTCACAAAAACCTTTATTGTGGAATGTGATGCCTCAAGAAATTGAATTGGTGTTGTTTTAATGCAATAAGGAACCATTGCTTTTGAAAGTCATCCAATCAAAGGAAAGTATTTACACAAACCTATTTAGGAGAAGGAAATGTTGGCAATACTACACGCATTAAAGAAATGGCGACCTTACCTAATGGGAAGACACTTCAAGGTAAAAGTAGATAATGATAGTCTTAAATACTTTTTGGAACACATATTATCTTCAGAAGAGCAGCAAAAATGGGTCACAAATATGTTGGGTAATGAATTTGAAATCATATAAAAAAAGGGAAGCAAAATTTTGTTGCAGATGCACTCTCAAGAAAGTATGAGGATGTGGAAGCATTGCTTTGTGCCATTTCTATTATCCAACCAGATTGGATAACCAAAGAAAGGGGTGAATGGAAGAATGATGAAGAAGTGTGGACACTCATTCAAAATTTACAGCAAGATCCCAGTACATATGATACATTTAGCTGGAAAAATGTTTCATTATGGTACACAAATTCCTTCTTGACGTATGAATTCTTCTTTCCTTTCCCTTTGAACTTACTCTTACCCTTGTCTCCACTTGTGAATGGCTTCTTGCTACCCTCTTGTGAAATGCTTTTCCCTCTTGCTTCAAGATGTGTTTCCTGAACACAAACCTCATCTAAACTTGTAGGATTAAACATAAGGATAATATCTCTTAAATAACTATGTAAACCCCCAATATATTTCAACAAAGTGTCTTATGATTGAAAGTCTACACCTAGTATCAAACATCTTCTTCTAAACTCTTGAGTGTAACTTTGCACACTTTGACCCTTTAGTTATCTAAAATTATGCCAATACATAATAGCCTTTTGCATATAAGCTAATGGATAAAATTTTCTTCTAAGTGTAGCAATAAAATATATCCAAGAGGTTGAGACGTTACCATGATTTTTCATATCCTCTTGTGTTTTGTCTTCCCACCAAATCAAAGCAGCACTTTCCAACCTTAATTAATCCAACTCAATATTTTTTTCATCATCTTTGATGTTATGAAACCTGTAATAAACTTCAAGTTGACAAACCCAATTTTTAAGTCTTTCAGCATTCACTTCACCATTATACATAGGCAGTTCGAAAATTATATAAAGTTTTAATAAAGGAGTTTTACCATGAACCCTTGGGGTATGTGGATGTGTTTGAGTAATAGTGGTTGTGGAAGAGGAAGAAGTTGAAGGTGAGGATGGAGGTGAAGATGATGGTGGAGAAGAGGGTGGTTTGTCACCATTTCCTTTTGAAGGCTTGTCATCATCTCCTCCTTCTCCTCCAAAAGAACCCTCTCCTTTTGAAGGCTTGGAACTTTCACCCTGTAATCTTGAATTTCTCTCTTCATAGAGAACCTTCACCATTTTAGTCATGTCAAAGAAATATTTTCTAAAAATATTTTCTTCATATGACATATTATCAACTCCTCTTTCATGAGACATTCTTACTGAAGCTTCAACTGCAATTTGAGTAAGAATTTATGGTGGATATTGTGACAAACTTGCTCTCCTTGTCCTTGACCTAACTTGTGGACTTGCAACCACAATCTTTCCTTCTCCTCTCTTGAGATTCAACCTTGTAAGCATCAGAAACACTTGAAAACAATAAAATCCTCATAGCAGCAAAGAAAACCTAAGCTTTGATACCAAACTTGATCTATATGATATCTTAATGAAAATGTGCTTGAGGGTTTATAAATTGCAAGAGATAAAAACTGAGTTTTTGTGAGATTTTATGTTAATTTTTATGCAAATAAAGCATGAATTAAAACTCTAAAAATGCAGTTTGAGCAGACAAATACACCATAAAAATAACCACAACACCACAAGTGATGAAGGAGGTCACCCCTCCTGAGCTACATCTCCTTGGTCCAGCTTCTAATGGCTTGACCCTATATCATTATGCTAAACAAATGGTAATTACATACATTTATAGTGCTCAAATGGCTTCAAAACCTATTCCATTAGCTCCATAACTGTAAAAAATTCCTGTCTAGCCTCTTTTTGCTCCCAAATTGGTCAAAAAATGAAGAAGTTATGAGCCTCCCTAGCTTTGCTACTAACCATACCACAAATTCCCCAAAATCCGGAACCATCCTACAAATTCTCCCTAATTTCAGCTAACCGAGCGCCATTTTTGCATAATTCCAGGAGAAATTGTCGGACAATTAAAATGCCCAATGCGGCCTTAAATCTGAATTTAAAACCATAATAATCATGGATAATTACTTTTTTTTTTAATTAAAAAATTGACAGGGCCCTCTCCGCCTCCGCCGCGCCCTTGGTCTTGCCACAACGGTCGTATGGTACATATGGGGGGGTCAGGGCTAAGGCCTGGCCCCTTACCCCAACCTACACCATATTAAACATTTAAATAACATTTCATTCCCATGGTTTAACAAGAAGAACCATTATTAAACATTTAAATAACATTTCATTCCCATGGTTTAACAAGAAGCACCATGGCCTGATGGTTAAGACGTTGTGTTGTTGTGAGGGAGGTCCAATAGTCAATTCCTATGGAGCTCATTTTGGAACTTAACCAATTTTTGGCAGTCCTCGGGATGCCACGTGGCAACCTCTGGTTGGGCCACATGGCAGCCTGTGGTTGGCCACTAACCACCCAATAAAAATACACAAACCAACACTAATAGAATTTAGACATGTGGCATGACTGGATTGGTCCAATGCCTAGTCAGCAGGCCCAATCAGCTATACGAACTGTTGACTGGGCAGCCTACACAATTTTTTTTGCTAAAATTTTCCCTGTTTGAGAAAATGAACAGAACTCGTTTCTGGGAGCATATGGTGTCAGTTTTTCGCGAAAAAAAGTTGCACCAGATTCAGAATGACGAGATATATGTGTTCATTCAGGTTCTACACCATTCCGAAAACTTTCACTTTTGAGCATATTTTTTAGCATCTGATAACTCCTCCCCACTGGAATCTTTTAGAACCCAAAAGATCACTTTCAGTTGTTCAGTAGATGAGGGTACAATTACCTCACCTTTCCAATCTCGATCCATTTGGATTTGCTTAGATTTGTTCCTTTGAGCCCCACATGAAGCTACTCCACATTCCCTCATTTTGAGGACCTTGTTCTTCTATCAAGAATGGTGTCTTGTTGTAGTTCATCAATGTATTCAAGAGAAAAATCATCAATGGAAGGAATCTGAACATTTTCTCCTTGATCTTCAATTAAAGGCGGATAATGCACCTTAAGTTCTCAACATTAACAACAACATAAATTTGCATATATGAAGGCAAATCCAACCTGAAGGCATTATCACCAGTATTTTCTAAAATTATGAATGGTCCATATTGAATTGGTTTCAGTTTTTTACCTTCTCCTTGAAGCCTTTCTTTGCTAATGTGAAGCCAAACTTCATCACCGACTTTGAAATTGTGATCTACACGATGTTTGTCGTGCCTTGTTTTGTACTTGACTTGGCTCTTTTCCAGTTGTTCTTGAACTATTTGATGTACCAATTGGATTTATTCAATGAACCTCTTAGCTTTTTCTATGTCACTATGACCATCAATAACAACATCCTTTCCAAAAATGAAATTGAAAGGAGATTCATGCAAGTATTCCAAAAATGCGTCAAATGGCGATGTTTGAGTTGAAGAGTGCTTGGCACGGTTGTAAGCATGTTGAATATAGTGAAAATGTTCATCACACAAATTAGGATGCTTTCTGCAATAACCACGGAGAAGATGTATCATCGTCTTGTTCACCACCTCTATTTGACCATATATTTACAGATGAAATGATGTACTCTTTTTCAATTTGGTGTCCATGAATCCCCACAAGCTTGACCAAAAATTCACAACAAAGCGAGAATATCAATCACTAACAATGGTTGTGGGAAATCCAAAATGCACCCATACATTCTGAAAGAATAATTAAGCAGTTCATTCAGCTATAATTTTCTTTATACATGGCATCAAAATACACATTTTGTTGAACCTATCCACAACTACAAAAAGATAATCATGATTCCTTTTCGACATAGGAAGACCTCCAACAAAGTCCATAGAAACACTCTCCCATGGAAAAGAAGGTATTGAAAGTGGTGTGTACAATCATAACTTTCTATTGCTATGCTTACTGAATGCACATAATGAACAACCTCTAATAAAACGTGATACACTTTCAAGCATACGAGGCCAATAACAATACATATGTAGATGTGCCACTGTCTTACTTACACTGAAATGACCATCAATAATAGAATTATTTGATTCTCTCATAATGTTGACTCTTTCTCCCTGTGAAATAAAAAGCTTACCAATATGGTACAACAAGTTATCATGCATGTGATAATCCAATTCCTCTACTTGGTTCCCCTAACTCAAATTTGCATATACATCTTTAAAATCACTATCTAAAGCATATTGTTCAACATAGCTCTCATGCAAAGTAGAATTATGCTTAATAATAGTAGAAGCACTAAAAATATGCCTAGAAAGCATGTTAACAACTTTATTGTAGACACCTTTCTTATACCTTATCACCAAGTGGAATTGTTGAAGAAAACCCATCCATCATAAGTGCTTTGATTGATGCAACTTTGCTTATGATTACAAGTATTGCAATGGTTGATGATCAATGTGAATGATTGTTTCCTTACCCATCAAGTAGTGTTTCCACTTTTTCACACTGTTATCACTCTGTAATTTCTCAAGGCTAAGGGAAGAGGCCCAGAGGTAACATCAAAACCGCTTTGGAAGTTGGGATCTAGCCCTGCCAGCTTCAGAGAGGGATCTCTCTGTAAAATTTAGCTTTGTTTTCTTGGAAATTTTAAGCTAGTTAATGGGCTCAGAGTTTGGTATTTGAATTTTTTTGGTTGGAACAGCAAGGGTAGACCAATGGGAAATAGATTCAAAGAGGCTTGGGGTGATCAATTTGCAGAAGTATCAAGCTTGAGTGAAACAGGGCAAACTAGGTTGCATTAACTGGATTCTTTTAGATTTTTAAATGAATGATGGAAGTGGAAGAAATATGGAATTTAGTAGAGATTGAAAAGAAATTAAGTATTCTTCAATCTGACCTCAGTAGAAAACATAGAAATTGTAAAGCAACCATAATAAGGTGTTCCAATTAACATGTCCTATTCATCACACTTTCTATTTTACAATTAAGATTTTTTGATAAAAGGAAAAAGGAAAAATAGTGAAATAACACAGTTACAGAAGAAGAAATTCACCAGTGAATACACCACATGAATCCTGAAACATTTGGTCTTGTATTACTTGCAAATGGCCACTTGAACTCAGTGAACAACTTTACAATGAGTGGTAGTCTCCCTCATTACAAATCCCAACCTCTATTACTTCAAATGATGAAGTATTTATATAAATTCTAAACTAAAATTTACAAAATTGATTACAAAAAATGTTGTCTCAGCAAACAAGATATTATTAGCCTTAAATATAAGAATAAACTCTAACTGTTACAAAAAATAGGCTCGATGTGGGTGATCTGACTTTCTGGCACTGTTTTTAAGGAATCAGTTGATGAGTAAGCCTATTGGTAGGCTGCGCTAGCTGTAATGGTGTCTAATGTGATGTCCTGTGAGCTGGTTGTAGATGAATGCTCTTTGTTACTTTTTACTCTTGGAACTCAATTAACTTATCCCATCGAAATCCAACTAAAATAACAGGTGTAGAAGAAAGAAGAGAAGAAATCTAAGCTAAACTGTTAAGTGCATTGACATGCTGCTCCTTTTTCTACTGATTTGTTTCTTCACGTTTTTGGTTCTTAAATAACCATGTATTTTTTTTAAATACAACCTCCAACAATTGTTGATATATGGAAGATCTGGACCCTCCAACCTTCCCCATGCTTTGTTGATACCGATGGTGATGGTGGTGGGCGCGAGTCTGTTATAAGCTTGAACAGTTACCCCAGATAGTCATTGAATGGACTAATTATTTTTTGGCTACGCGTTGAGATGAAAGTGGAGGGGAGTTGAGATGGTTTGTACCTATCTGGAATTTTACAAGGTATAGGAGTATGTACAGAAGCTGCAAAATTAGTCTTGATCACTTGAGTCTTATTAAGCAGAGGATGATCATCATGAGATTTAGAAGAAGTTTCTTTATATAGATCAAGGGAGTAAGGAGAATTTACATTTACAATGTTCAAAGGAGAGTAATTAAATATTGGTCTAGGATCTTTTCTAAAATACAATATACATTGAAAAACCTTCTTGATGACAAAGAACATGATATCTTCAATGAAAACCCAAGTTAAATACCTGATCTTCCCATGTTGTCCTTTCATGTTTCTGTTGGTAAGGTTTATTCCTCCAGTGGAGTCTTGAATTTGTTTTTGAAATCGATTTGGAGTCGTTGGGTGGATGATTTTAGCCTTTGTGTGTCTGATTACTGTCCACCATCATTGATCAGATTTGATTCTTGTATAATCTTTCCGAAGGAAGATGTTCTTCCCCAGTATGGTCGCCACTATGTTATCACTTTGTAATATCTCAAGGCTAAGGGAAGAGACTCAGAGGTAACATCAAAACCGCTTTGGAAGCTGGGATCTAGCCCTGCTAGCTTTAGAGAAGGATCTCTTTATAAAATTTAGCTTTTTTTTCTTGGAAATTTTAGGCTAGTTAATGGGCTTAGAGTTTGGTTTTTGAATTGTTTTGGTTGGAACAACAAGGGAATATGAAAAACAACAAAAATGAATGTTATTGGTGATAACACACATAATACTTAATCACCTCGAGATCCTATAAATTATAGGACCCTAACACACACTTTGCAACAGTGCATACAATTCCTTGTCATATGTAGGATAATTAATCATTGCACCATTAAAATTTTATGAATGAAAATATATGGGCTTACCATGTTGCATGAGGACTTCACCCATGGCATAGTCACTAGCATCAGTCTAAATCTCAAATGATTGTCTCAAGTCTAGAAGTGCAAGTACTGAGGCTGAAGTGGTATTTTCCTTCAATGCATCAAATGCTTTTTGTTGTTTACCTCCCCACTGGAAGACCTGCTTCACACTTGTCAATGCATGCAATGGAGTTGCAATAGAAGATGAGTTAGTAATAAACTTCTTCCAATATTGGGTTGCTACCAAAAATCTTCTTACCTCTGTAACTTTTTTGGGCTTTGGCCAATTCAAAATGACATCAACCTTGGAGGGATCTATTTTCAATTCACCTCCTCCAACAATATGACCCAAATACACTAAAGAATTTTTTCCAAACTCACACTTTGACATATTTAAAAAAAATTGTTCTTTCTTAAATACATCAAGTACCTTTTTGACATGCATGACATGTTCTTCATGAAATTTACTGAAAATCAAGATGTCATCTAAGTAGACTATCAAAAAATCATCTAGAAATGGCCTTAATGCATCATTCATCAAACACATAAAGGTAGTTGGAGCATTGCAAAGACTAAAAGGCATAACTAGCCATTCAAACAAACCTTGTTTTGTTTTGAATGTTGTATTCCATATGTCACCTTCAGCAATTCTAATTTGAAGGCCTCTCCTTAAGTCCAACTTAGTAAAATAATTTGTATATTTCAATTGATCAAGTAAATCATCAATTCTAGGAAGTGGGTAACGGTTCTTTACCATAATTTTGTTCAATGCATGGAATTCCACACACATGTGCCATTTTCCATCCTTCTTTGGCACCAAAACAATAGGTGACCTGCATGGAGAAGTACTTGGTCTGGTGATCCCTTTGTCCAACAACTCTTGAATTTCATTTTTAATTTCTACACTTTCCATCACTAACATCCTATACATGCCAATGTTAGGAAGGGGACAATCTTGTTGCAATTGTATTTCATGTTGGGTTCCCCTCTTGGGAGGGAATTCTTTTGGCTCCTGAAAATTCTCATCATATTGGTTAACAAAATAAACCAAATTAGATTTTAATCTTGAGTCACAACCTTGAAAATCTTCATTCTCAACATCATTCTTTTGTTTGATCATTAAAAGCACAAAATTCGTGCTAGAGTTTATGAGTCTCTTCATTTGTCCGTCATTTACAAGTGAAAGATTTAGTTTCTGTCAATGTGCTCTAACAATGTACTATATACCATATTTTAACAAGTGATACTTGTTTTCATGGCAATGAAAAATAGCTTTCCTATCATACAAATATGGGCTTCCCAAAACAATTCCGGAAATATCAAGTGGAACTACATCAAATTCAACTTCATCAAGAAAGTTTGTTGTAATTGCAAATTTGAGTATGCATTTCCTCGTAGATTGTAAGTTTGCATGATTGAATATCCAACCTAAAGGATAAGGTCTTGGATGAGGAATGGTCTCTAAATTTAACTTCTTGACTAAGTCTTCATAAATCAAATTTTCTTGTGAACCATTATCCAAGAGTGTATCAATTTTGGTGTGCTTTGAAATAACCCGAATATGGAGAAATTCAATTCTAGTTTTCTCATCTTGAATATCATTAGGGAAACTTGAAGAGCTAGCGCTTTCTATATCCTTACCTTTCATTCCCGTTGTTTTGATCTTAGTTTCATCTCCAGAATTGGAGCCTAAGTCATGTTGTGTAGTTGCAGTTGTATTTTGCTTCCCTTTGTTGTTAAACTTCTTTGGTTTCATCTCAGGATGAAGCTTCCAACAATGAGCTGCATTATGACCCTCTTTGGAACAATGTTTGCATGTTAATTTGTCTCCTTCCTTCTCAACAGATGCATTCTTCTTTCCTTTCCCTTTGAACTTACTCTTAGCCTTGTCTCCACTTGTGAATGGCTTCTTGCTACCCTCTTGTGAAATGTTTTTCCCTCTTGCTTCAAGATGTGTTGCCTAAACACAAATCTCATCTAAACTTGTAGGATTAAACATAAGGATAGTATGTCTTAAATAACTATGTAAACCCCCAATATATTTCAACAAAGTGTCTTGTGATTGCAAGTATACACCTAGTATCAAACATCTTCTTCTAAACTCTTGAGTGTAACTTTGCACACTTTGACCCTTTAGTTGTCTAAAATTCTGCCAATCCATAATATCTGTTTGCTTATAAGTTAATGGATAAGATTTTCTTCTAAGTGCAACAATAAAATCTATCCAAGAGGTTGAGACCTTACCATGCGTTTTCATATCCTCTTGTGTTTTGGCTTCCCACCAATCAAAGCAGCACTTTCCAACCTTAATTAATCCAACTGAATATTTGTTTCAACATCTATGATGTTATGAATCCTGCAATAAATTTCAAGTTGACAAGCCCAATTATCAATTCTTTCAGCATTCACTTCACCATTATACATAAGCAATTTCAATTTGATATCAAGTTTTAATAAGGGAGTTTTACCATGAACCCTTGGGGTATGTGGATGTGTTTGAGTAACAATGGTTGTGGAAGAGGAAGAAGGTGAAGGTGAGGATGGAGGTGAAGAGGGTGGTGGAGAAGAGGGTGGTTTTTCACCATTTCATTTTGAAGGCTTGTCACCATCTCCTCCTTTTCCTCCAAAAGAACCCTCTCCTTTCGAAGGCTTGGAACTTTCACCATGAAATCTTGAATTTCTCTCTTCATAGAGAACCTTCACCATTTCAGTCATGCCAAAGAAAGCTTTTCTGAAAGTATTTTCTTCATCTGACATATTATCAGCTCCTCCTTCATGAGACATGCTTACTGAAGCTTCAACTGCAATTTGAGGAATAATTTGTGTTGGAGATTGTGGCAAACGTGCTCTCTTTGTCCTTGACCTAACTTGAGGACTTGCATCCACAAGCTTTCATTCTCCTCTCTTGAGCTTTAACCTTGTAAGCATCAGAAACACTTGCAAACAATAAAATCCTCACATCAACAAATAAAACCTAAGCTCTGATACCAAAATTGATCTGTATGATATCTTAATGAAAATGTGCTTGAGGGTTTATAAATTGCAAGAGATAAAACTTGAGTTTTTGTGAGCTTTTATGTTAATTTTTATACATGTAAAGCATGAATTAAAACTCTGAAAATGCCAAAACAACAAACAAATACACCATAGAAATAACCACAACACATCAAGTGATGAAGAAGTTCACCCCTCCCGGGCTTCGTCTCCTTGGTCCAGCTTCTAATGGCTTGACCCTATATCATTATGCTAAAAAATGGTGATTACATACATTTACAATGCTCAAAAGGCTTCAAAACCTATTCCATTAGCTCCAAAACTGTCAAAAATGTCTGTCTAGCCTCTTTCCACTCCCACATTAGTCAAAAACTGAAGAATTTATGAGCCTCCCTAGCTTTGCTGCTAATCACACCACAAATTCACCAAAATCCGGAACCATCCTATAAATTCGCCCTGATTTCAGCTAACCGAGCACCATTTTCGCGGAATTCCGGGCAAAATTGTCGAATATTTAAAATGCCCAATGCGGCCTTAAATCTGAATTTAAAACCATAATAATCATGGTTAATTAAAAAATCGGCGGGGCCCTCTCTGCCTCCACCACGCCCTTGGTCTTGCCACAACAGTAGTATGGTACGTATGGGGGGGCCAGGGCTAAGCTATGGCCCCTTGCCCCAAACTCTGCCATATTAAACATTTAAATAGCGTTTCATTCCTATGGTTTAACAAGGAGCACCGTGGCCCAACGGTTAAGACGTTGTGTTGTTGTGAGAGAGGTCTAGCGGTCAATTCTTATGAAGTTCAGTTTGGAACTTAACCAATTTTTGGTGGCCCTCGAGCTACCACGTGGTGGCATCTGGTTGGGCCACGTGGCAACCTATGGTTGGCCACCAACCACCCAATAAAAATACGCCAACCAGCACCAACAAAATTCAGACAAGTGGTGCGCCCAGATTGGTCCAATGCCCAATCAACCATGCCCAGTTAGCAGGCCCATTCAGCGGTACGGACTACTAACTGGGCTGCCTGCACAATTTTTTTTGCCAAAATTTCACATGTTTGGGAAAATGAACATAACTCGTTTATGGTAGCATACGATGTCGATTTTCCATGAAACGAGTTGCATCGAATTTAGAACGACGAGATCTACGCGATCATTCAGGTTCCACACCATTACAATAACTTTCATTTTTTAGCATATTTTTGAGCATCTGATCAATTTAACCAAGTTTGAAAGAAAGAGTGTCATCATGGTGGTAGTTGAAAGACATACCAAGTATGCACACTTTTATGCATTATCTCATCCATTTAAAGCTAGTACATTTGTTACTGCATTTATGGAAACAATTCAAAAGCTACATGGAAACCCAAAGATTATTGTGAGTGACATAGATCCCATTTTCATAGGAAATTTTTGGACGGAATTATTTTCTTGTTTGGGTATGCAATGAGCTCATATCTCATGTTATCATCCTCAATCTGATGAGAAAACTAAGATAGTTAAAAAATGTTTGGAAGGATATCTTCGTTGCTTTGTATCTGATAAACAAACACAATGGGTCAAGTGGTTACCTCTGGCTGAATGGTGGTATAACACTTCCTTCCATACTGTAGAAAAAATGACCCCATTTATGGCACTTTATGGACATCATCCACCGTCCATCACATCATCTTTAAGAGAAAATTACAAGGTTCAAGAAGTGGAAGATCATGTCGAGCATCAATAACAAGTTCTCTAACTCTTAAAGGATAACCTCACTTTGGCGCATAATCGAATGAAACAACAGGAAGATCAACATCACAATGAAAGAAGTTTTGATGTAGGAGACTAGGTATTTTTATTGCTACAACCATATAAACAAATTTCCCTCAAGCAAGCTAAGAAGGATAATGAATTATCACCAAAGTACTATTGTCCTTACAAGGTGTTGCAAAAGATTGGTACTATGGCATACAAATTGGAGCTTCCTGCAACTTCCCGAGTGCACCTAGTTTTCCATGTTTCATGCTTAAATAAGTTTATAAGTGACAAGCTCCCAGTTCAAACAATATTGCAAGAAATTGAAGAAGGAGGAAAAATAATATTGGAATCGAAAGTAGTCATGGAAATAAGAACTCGACAGTTACGGAATCAATCAATTTCAGAGTATCTCATCAAATGGAAGAGCTTAACCGCTGAAGATTCCACATGGGAGGATGAAAATTTTATATAGAAGCATCCAGAACTACTCAAGTGTTGAGGACAACACTTGAAGGAGAGGGGCATGTTAGGTTCCCATAATACTAGTGTAGCCCCTCATTGTTATTTCTAGTGTACCCCCATTATTATTATTGTTGTGCCCACTTAGTCCCCATATTGTTATTATTGTGCCCCATAGAAGCCCATTATTTTTATTGTTGTTCCCTTACATTATTATTGTTATGTAGGCTCTGATTATATTGTGGCCCCTTAGAATCCTATATATAGAAAGGAGGTCTTTTCATGTATCAACCAAGAATTTTTCATTTATGTAATGTAAAGGAGGTTTCCCCCTTGAAGAGGATAATTTTTAAGTCGTTGATCTATCTTTTCTTATATTTTGTGAGTTGATTTTATACCACCCGAGTTGTTGAACTGCACAATCACTTGGGCCCCTGTTTCCTTCAAAACTGCAAAATAGGTTGATCCAGTGCCCATTCCCTCAGCGTGTCACACTGATATCCCAAATTGCACAGTTTTCCTCCTCATCCCAGCCTGAACTACGCTTTCCACAGTATCAAGGCTCAAGCTTCACCCCTCACTGCCTGAGCTGCACAATTATGCAGTCACTGTGCCTCTTTCCCAGTCTGTCACTTGGTTCCGACTTAGTCAGTGGATCAATATGCACCATCTTAGACTAAGGGTTTATCAAACTTATGTCATATTGTCATGAGTGGATTTCAGATCCAGTAACTCTATCATGCTATGGCAAGATGATAAAGAAGGAGATGAAGCAGGAGGGCATGCTAGAAGACACCTAAGTGTTGAGAATTTAGAGGGGCAGAGATTAATTCAAGTTATGTTACTTGATAATTACTTGAGAGCTTATTTATTTTACTTATGTCTTCTCTTCTTAACTTATTATGTCTTTCATCAAGTCAATTACTAAAACACAAGGAACACAAAATTAGGCTCTTCAAGCCAGGGCCAAAGCCTCTCCCTCTTGGAGAGGAAAATCCGTAAGGAATTCTTCTTATAGATCTTCAAATGAAAATTACCATGACCAAGACTTAGAACCTTGACCTATGAATGCCTCCAAGACCTTGTCATTGCTTCTTTGTCTGCCTCTAACACTGATCCTTCATTCCTGCACCAACTTACACTGATCTGCACCAACCTTAGAGAACTAGGTCTCTAATTCGATCTTCCTTGATTTCTTCTTCGTTTATCAAAACACTTCTTCTTGCTTCTGAGATATATTTCATTTCAGTATTGAAGATAGGAAGATAAATAAAAAATTTACCTTCCTTATATTCTTTCACTTTCGAGTGCACATCACCATGGCTAAGTTATTGTTCTTGTTATACAAGTTCCTTTCATAGTCATCCACAACTACTTCATAGGATCCACAATTTCCTTCAGACTGGCCGCAACTTCTTCACATTGAACACTGCTTAAACTTTGTATTTAATTCAAACTTCAATGCAATGCAATACCTCAGAGACCCTTCGATAATAGAAGTATGAAATCCAAAAGGATCAATCCTAGAAATAGAACTAACTAATTAACTGGGGTTATCCACATCTTTATCTATTCTTTAGCCTGCACTTATACCCTTCCTAGAGACTGTAATTGGCACAAATGTATCTGCATCTATCTCTGTTCTTAAACCTGCACTTAATCACATATGTATCTGCATATATCTCTGTAGTAGACCCGCACTTACCTCTGATCTCAAGTCCACATTCAAACACTGTAATACTTCAGAGAAATCCACATTTTTCCTTGTCAAATGAGCTGCAGGTCCTTTGATATATATAGTGCACAATTCCTGTCTTTAGGCCGACCCTACAACCTTCCTTGTAGGCCGACTTTACCACTATCCAAAGGCCGACATGAAGAGCTTTTATTCCAGTGTTTATGAAGGCTATTATGAGGGCTATCATAAGCCATTCCATGACTATCTTGAAGGCATTTTTGATGTCTAGATTCTTCATATAGATGACACTTAATTTACCTTTATAACAAGAAGACAAACCCTAATAGACATCAAGAAGAAGTCTATAGACCTATAATAAAATATTTCTCATGAAATACATGAAGAAAGCATAACACAAATGCATTTTATTATCTTTGTCTTCTTCTATAATACATAATTACGTTGTCAATATGAAGACCGATCCTAGTTACACTTTTCAACGCTCCCTCTTAACTAGGGAGGTATTCATATAGATATATGGTCACTTTCATACTGAAGAATCTCATAAGAAGAATCAGATTGGTAATCACATATGTATAGCATCATATCAACCAACATTGTCCTAGTGCAAGGCCTTGACTAACAACCCCATCTCTCAACAATACAATGTGCTACAATGTTGGTGAGACACATGACTTATAAACACCATAGTCATTGTCTTTCCAAGGTACATACTCCACCCAAGTGTTCCCAAAGTATGACCTTCTTGGACTATTCTTCTCTTGGGTAGCTAGCCCTCAAAGAATATATGTCCTTGACTACCCTTATCTTGAATGCCCTATTAAATTTTCAAAGAATATCGAATGCCAGATGATTACCCAATCCTCCATTCTGTCTTCCCAAGTGAAGACCAGATTGATGTGTCTATCCATTCTCTCCACATGGCCTACACTAAGACTTATTGTTGTTAGTCCTGGTCTAGTGCATAAAACACATGTATTAGAGAATCATATACGCCACTCCCTCTTAACTCAAGAAGGACATACTTCAAGTTTCTTCCAAGAAAGAAACTTATCACCGGGCTCCCTCTCAACCAGGGACTTGCAGCAGCAATGGTGAGACACCCAACTACTCATGAAGAATTCCTCCCCTCGATGTCATGGATTTTGATATTGAGGAATCTTCAACCTTTGGCTTCATAGGGCACATATCATCCATCACTTTCATCCACGAGTCATGTCAGCTATCATAAAGTGGTTTATCTGACTTCCTTATCTGGTCCACTTTTATGCCATGCTGCTTTCTTTCAAACCATCTCCAAGGATCTTACATCATTTCACATGATTTGCAACCATGCAAAAATTCATCTAGATAAACATATACGTACGAACTTTTAAAAACAAAAGTTACCTCAATGATGATGTTTCACCATGACATCTTCCTGTAGGCATCGACATCCTCTATTCAGATTGACACATCTCCTAATGATATGTCTTGTCAAGGGTCTTCTTATTTACCAGAATTCTATCAGAGTACATATCCTCCCATGAGATATTCTAGTCACATATTCTTGGCTTTCATATGATAACTTCCTATTGACATGCTTGCACTTCATGATCTATTCCTTTATGGATTCTGGATGATAAAGGATGTCTTCAAAAGATGATGTCTCTTCCAACAATGTCTTGAATACAAATCTTTAAATGAGATTGAAGACATTTCTTGAGACAACTTGAGAATCTTCCTTGCAAACTGATTTGAATTTTCAACGAAAATTTTGACCTTTTCTTCCACGACTGTCTTCTTGTCAAGTAGCCCTTATGTTCAACACCTTAGCTCTGATACCATGTTGAGAATTTGGAGGGGCGGAGATTAATTCAAATTCTATTTACTTGATAATTACTTGAGAGCTTATTTCTTTTACTTATGTCTTCTCTTCTTAACTTATTATGTCTTTCATCAAGTCAATTACCAAAACACAAGAAACACAAAATTAGGCTCTTCAAGCCAGGGCCAAAACCTCTCCCTCTTGGAGAGGAAAACCCATAAGGAATTCTTCTTATAGATCTTCAAATGACAAGTACCATTACCAAGACTCATACCCTTGACCTATGAATGCCTCCAAGACCTTGTCTTTCTTCTTTGTCTGCCTCTAATGCTGATCCTTCATTCCTGCACCAACTTACACTGATCTGCACCAACCTTAGAGAACTAGGTCTCTAATTCGATCTTCCTTGATTTCGTCTTCATTTATCAAAACACTTCTTCTTGCTTCATATTCACTTGAGATATATTTCATTTGAGTACTGAATATAGGAAGGTAAATCATTTACCTTCCTTATATTCTTTCACTTTCGAGTGCACATCACCATGGGTAAGTTACTGTTCTTGCTATACAGGTTCCTTTCATAGTCATCCATAACTACTTCACATGATTCACACTTTCCTTTAGACTGACCACAACTTCTTCACATTGAAAGCTTCTTAAACTTTGTATTTAATTCAGACTTCAATGCACTGCAATATCTTAGAGACATCCACATATTTCTTTGTTCTTTAGCCCGCACTTATACCCTTCATGGAGACTGTACTTGATCACAGATGTATTTGCATCTATCTCTGTTCTTAAACCTGCACTTAATCACATATGTATCCGCATATATCTCTGTATTAGACCCGCACTTACCTTCGATCTCAAGTCCGCATTCAAACACTATAATACTTCAGAGAAATCTGCATTTTTCCTTGTCAAATGAGCCGCAGGTCCTTTGATATATATAGTGCATAGTTCTTGTCTTTAGGCCAACCCTACAACCTTCCTTGTAGGCCGTCTTTACCACTATCCAAAGGCCGACATGAAAAGATTTTATTAGGAATATGACTTCTGTGATCCATAAATTAATTATCAAATCTTTCGGTTAAAATCACAATGGAGAATTTTGTGTCAACACATTTCGAACTAGCCAGTGTGGTTCATCATCTTGTCCTGATGATGAACCACACTGGCTGGTTCGAAACGTGTCGACACAAAATTCTCCATTGTGATTTTAACCGAAAGATTTGATAATTAATGAAGAGCTTTTATTCCAGCGTTTATGAGGGTTGTTATGAGAGTTGTCATAAGCCATTCCATGACAAGGTCTTGAAGGCATTTTTGATGTCTAGACTCTTCATATAGATGACTCTTAATTTACCTTTATAACAAGAAGACAAACCCTAATAGACATCAAGAAGAAGTCTATAGACCTATAATAAAAATATTGCTCATGAAACCCATGAAGCAAGCATAAAAAAAATACATTTTATTATCTTTGTCTTCTTCTATAAATACATAATTACATAGTCAATACGAAGATCGATCCTAGTTACACTTTTCAACACTAAGGAGATGAGGAGATAAGATGATCATTAAGCAATAATACTAAGGAACATCAGAATATAACAAAATATGAAAGATCAAGACCACCTGGAAGACTCCTTATCTTCAAGCCATAAGGAGAAGGAAGAAGAAGAACATGCACCATCTTTTCACGAAGACACAATGAAAGAAACAACAAAATGTGACTTGGAATTTCCATGTCATCATGCAGTCCATGTCATGTCATTTCGTGTCATGAGTCATCATGTGGCACATCATTATTCTGGATTATGTAATTATATATTCAAAATGTATTGTAAAGTGGAAATCCAAAGGACACATACAGAATATGAAGAGTAATGTAAAGTCGAAAAGTCATAGAATGTCAAACAGTCATGAGGGTAGTCAAAGAGTCATAAGGAGGTGAAGTGTCACCTCTTGGTTATATATACATCCTCATTATATGAGTAAAATACTTTTCACCTTGGCTCCTCTCGTAAGGAAATAGAGAGATAAACTAGTTCTTTTGAGGAGCAAGGAGTGGCTCCAACGCTCCACTATTGGAGCTAGTGGTGTTCATTGTATACATGTCTCTTGGAACTTTTAATTAATAACATAAGCCTTCATGGCCAACATGTTCTTCATGCATGGATTATGAATATCTGTAAGACTATTCTATAGATGTTTGTATTTCATGTTTGCTTTCATATGTGCTAAAGCAGTTGAAATATTTCGGTTATTTAGTACTTATCATATTAAGAATGTTTTGTAAAGGTTTCTATTGTTGTCCCATCCTTTTGGACTATTCTGCGAGATACTAGTCAAATATTTCTTGTTGATTGGTTGTAATGACCGTCACATTTTCCATGGATTATTCCACTAGATGTTAAACAAATACCTCTTGGTTTTGTGTGTCTCTACTAGGTTGGTACTATTACCTCTCTCTTAGAGGCTCACTTCTTTCTCTCCCTCCGCAGTAAAAGAACCTTGACACATCTACAACTGAATGCTCACCAGGCACACTTGCTTTCCGAAGGCACATCTACATTCCTCTTTCTTGCTAACTATTAGAGCCAAGGAAAATCTTCAAGAACATATGGCATCCTGGTCGATATCTTGGATGGGAATCCTATTCCAAATAGTGTGAGGTCTAATTGGGACTTCACATTGGGGAGACCCCCTTGGTTGACGAATTTCTAGCACCATAAACTAGTTACTAATGCAAACATTTGATCAAGGACTTTATCTGACCCCTACTAGCCATGACAAACATTTCATCAAACATGTCACAAATATGTAATCTACATGTCAGAACAATAGATTTGAGTATAGGGGTCTCATACTTATCGAAGAATCAATAAGAAGCATGGATTCCTTATCACAATAGATGCATTATCATATATTAGGTCATATATTCATTGTTCATTTAGTTTCTAATCAAAACATGATGAGAACCATACATTAAGTCTCTCATAAAATATACCCATAAGCAACATATAACCAACCGAAATAACAAGGATATAACAACCATAAAAACCACATATGGACAAGTATAGTTACCCATCGAATCTAAGAGGGGAAAGAGCACTTATTAACATATTCAAAATGCAACTAGGTCTGGGACTTCCACGTGCCACCCGACCATAGATTGGGATAAACCAAGTCTTTCTTTCAGCAATCATTCCCATGCCATATTCCAAGCATGAACATGGGATTTCATGGAATAAACCAGACAAAACCAAACCAGAGCTTCCAGAGTCCAAACCACCTCAACCCTTAACCAGCGATTCCACCTCACGGTCAGACATCACTAACCATCACAATATTGGTCTCTAAATAAGTTGTCCAGGGCTGCAGATCATTTGTTCCAACCAAGGCTTCCAAGATTATTACCTCAACCCACAACTGCTTCCAGGCTTCCAGAGCTTTTATCCAACCAGGGCTTCCAAGACTAGTAACTCAACCCACCAAGGGCTTTTAAAGCATTTGTCTAACCAAGGCTTCCAAGAATAGTAACTCAACCCAAGTTGTTAGAGGGCTTCTAGAGTGTTTGTCCAACCAAGATTTCCAATAACTAATAACTCAACCCATAGCCAAAGGAACATGAGAACCGACCATCAAAAAAAAGAGATAAAACCCACAACACCATGGCTCTCCAGGAAATGGCAAGGCTAGGCAAAACCATTGTCAATCCAGGTAGTCCTCCATGACAATGACAGTTCATAACCAAGAAACCACATGTATATGCCATGCATGCCAAAACCAACAAGGAAATCATACATGCAACTCGGTACTTGCAAGCAAAACCCATTGTCTTCTTGTGTTTTCCTGCTCTTCCTTTGCCTTCTTGCTCCAAATCCCAAG
Source organism: Pinus albicaulis (assembly GCA_034641835.2). Taxonomy (NCBI): domain Eukaryota; kingdom Viridiplantae; phylum Streptophyta; class Pinopsida; order Pinales; family Pinaceae; genus Pinus; species Pinus albicaulis. Next base: position 596,489,729 of record CM076580.1, read on the forward strand.
CCTTGCCACACTTCTCCAAGAGTGCTCCAATAAAACTCTAAGTGTCCAAGAGTATGAGAGAGAGAGAATAGAATGAGAACTCCAAATACATAACTGAAAAAAGCCATGAACTGATCCTCATAATCCTTTTTATTAATGATGCCTCTATTTTCTTCAATTTCCATTATTTTCCTTCATTTTCCTCCTCACATGCAACCTGTGACCTTTCACCTTCCTTTTTTCCTATTTTCCATTATTTCCATAAATAAAATGGCAATAAATGCCTCATGTCTTTATTTCCATTGCAATTAATTAATCACAAGTGATCCCCGTCACTATGTTTTTGCCCAACATTCACATTGGAATACATGTCCCATGGCCATGGTCTTATTTTGCCTTTATTAACTTTATTACATGGATTTTTGACAAGGGCTGTTACAAAAATCAGTAATTAACAAATCTAAAATCTAAAATCTAAAATAATTTTATCCTTCATACTAAAGATTTCAGTTTATTTTATTAGATATGTTATGATGAACTATCGAGTAAAATATCCATAATATTTTACATATGAAGATGGAATTACAAGACTACAACTAATGGATGGAGCGAAGATGACCCATCTTTCTTTCCTAGTAAGGATCTACCCCTACTCAAAGGCATGCAAAAATATTCTAGATTATAGTAATCATACAATGGACAATGAGGGATTTGTTTGTGGTGAATATCAAACAAAATTATCTTATTTTGAAAGCATGTGGACAAACTGATTATTTGGTTGAATTTGTATGGAGCTACTAAATCCCATTCACAAGAAAAAAATACAAGGATAAAAGTACTAAAGCTAGGAATATCCATATACAAAATAGGAATAATAATATATTGAATGCCATCAACTTAATTATTCAAGATTAAACTCAAATTTAAAAAAATTAAAATAAGCAAGAAAATAATTATTGATATAAATTTCTAAATAGAGCAATTGTTAGCTGATCATAGCATCCAACTTTTGGGAAGTTTTTTTTTTTTTTAATTGTCCATACACCCCTAAATAACCAAACATAAATTAGAAAGAAAATTCATCATGAAGGATATTTTGCTCAATTAACTCATGTATAAAACAATTTAATTTAATTTTTTGGAATAATAACGTGGATATTGTTACCACTAAAGTATGTACATTTCCCTAAACTTTAGTACTAAACTCCTACACTAAAAACTAAATCCTTATCCCACACACAAAAATATCTAATACGTTAATTAAATAAAAATAAATTATTATTATTATTATTATTAATTTTTTTTCTTTTTTAATTTAAATTTTCAATTAATCTGTAACGAATTCCTCGATTGAAATTCCCGAGGGGTCTATAGATGTAAATGTGCTTATGGTTTCGTTTTGCTCGTTCTCCCTTCGCATTCTAAAAGGAGAAAATAATAGAGTTACGTAATGGCGCTGGTGGAAATGGAAAAATAAAACAATACCCATAGCGGAAAAGGTTAAATGTAGGCGAAGTTGTATTCCCGTTTTGGTATATTGAATGAATTGGGTGTTTGAAGATCAAGCAAAGAAACCAAAAACATCAGAGGCAAACAGCCAGGCAGCCTGACGCCATGAACATGGAAAGGATGAGCGGAGCCATGGGAAGACTGAAATCCCTCGTCGGAATGGAAGACGAGGAAGAAGTTCAGGAGGAAAACGTCTTTTTAACCGATGATTTTCCTCGTCAATGTTCCTTATCTCCTCAGCAGGTATCAATTTTTTTGGTAGTCATTTCAATCATTAATCTTGCAGTATATTAAACAAATAATTTGGTAGTCAGTTTGAAAAGTAGATCACTGATCTCAGTTGTATTGATATTCAATTCGTCTTGTTGCCAGAGAATGTATGGATTTGCAGCTTGCCTGGCCTGTGGCCTATTTTGTACACTCCTGGTAATATCTGGCAATATTTATTTCAATTATTAGGTTTGAATTCCTCCATCTTATTTGATATTGACAGGGCACTGGAAATGAATGTACCCATTTTGGGATGTTTGCAATAATTGGCTAGTTTAATTATTTAGTGGAGATTAGTGGGTGGCTAATGGAAATTAAATCTAAAATCTAACACAGTCAGTTTCCTTGCCCACACTACAGATACCCTCTCACTAAAGGGTCATGCCTCTCAAATCCAAAACCTGTGATTTCAATGCTTGTCCCTCTTTGTTTTTTAGCTGCAACTTCGTGTATATTTGCAACAGAACGAACAAAAGAGAAGAAACGATAACAGAGATCACGGATCGAAGAAACGTAGTGCAATTCCTCAAATTCTCTTGTACTGGCGCTTCTTATCTCCATTTTACTTTTGTTGCTGTTATGTGCAACCCCGGTTTATTATTTTTCACATTTTGAAGTCTGCATTTTGATTTCCTCATAATCCCCACAATTCACATGTTTAAAAGAAGAAAAATGACCATCTGGAAGGCTAGAGTTTTGAGAGAACTATTCCGGGTAAGATGGATATACCCACGCTTTCTTTTATCAGGCAGAGTGTGATGTTCTACTTTGCTTGTTTTCATATTCCACAAGTATTTTTGACTGGTGAAAATGGGGGCCATTATTTACACCGCTGACGGATGTGCTTTGGATGATTAATGCTCCATTTGTTGCAGAGGATGTCCTCTCTGCTATTGGCCTCAGAGGATATATTTTCCAAGCATTTGATGACCCTGCACAGCTTGATAGTATAACCACATATTGGTGAATTCCCATCTCAAACAACTAGACCAATCTTTCTTTGCCATTTTCAATTTTTATTTTTATTTTTATTGCCAATAAAAAAAATTGTAATTTCCTTTTTTTCAAGAAGAAATGAGAAAGTTACATTTACCACGGTGTCTGAGGACAACCAAAACCACTAGGAAGAGTACTGCTGCCAGCTCTGTAATATAAAAACATGTCTAAGAAACAGAAGATCTCTAAGCTCTACAGCAATATCTATCAGCTGGAAGTCAGATAGCTTTAAAGCTACAATTATCAAACAAAGTTTCTAAAAGAAAGCAAAGGGTATGTCTAGGCCATTTCTGGCCACTTTTAGAGGATGACATCACCCTTGGAGGCCTTTTCACCTACACCTGGGTTAAAAAGAGGCTAATTGTTTTGTATAATTTAGAGAGCTATCTTTTAGGCTGACTAGTGACCTACTTAACTTGTAAACACTTAAAATATTATTTTTAGGGTTTTTAACTTTTTAGTTTAATTTTGGCCCTAAATCGACTTGGATGCCCTCATATAAATATTTAATAGAGGGAAGTCAATTTAGGAGGATCATTTCTACACATACTTAATTATTTCTGTCGTGAGAGAATGCACACTAGTTTTCTCGTCTCTTGGATGCAATGGATCACTAAAGGATAGCGAATTGTCTTGGGGAGGATAAAATTGCTCGGAGGATTTTTGCTTGGATTAATGAAGTGATGTTATGGTGTATTGTGCTATTTTATTGTGAGTATCTTCTTCTGTTTTTTATTGTTGTAGAATTAGGGTCTCTATGAAGTTTTCACGATATGTAGAATATTTGATGGCTCTAAAATCTCCTTTGCAAGATTTGTCACCTGTTATCCATCAAAGAAATTTAGGATAACATCCTTTGCCTTAAATCTCCAATTGATTGAAAATAGATAGGGTTTGATCGAGAGGCTTTCTCTCTCTTACTTGCTCCAACCGAGGTTTTCCACCTTTGACCTCACCCCTTCTTGACTCCATAGACTCAAGATTGATAAGGCACTAGTCCTTGTGTTAATCTTTTAAATCTTTTATCTTTTTTCTTGGTAAACTAGAGTTAGTTTATGGCAAAATAGGCATTAAATAGCATTAAATACCTTATATATCATAGTCCTAGGGTTAGGTCTTGCATCTCTTAAATTGAATAAAAAAAATATCATTTTTATGCATTTTTCAGCCATAATTCTAGGGATGACGTGTAGGGTTCCATAGCTGTTTTGTGCATTTTCTGTCACTGAAAAGTTGTTTGGATCTTTTCCCTTGTTGGCCCTTTGATAGCCTTTGATAGCCTTTGATAGTTATTGTTTATCATCGATTCATCACTTGTAGGCTAGCTTTATTATTTTTGTCATAGATTTTGAATGCTATAAATTGCCTTCATTTAAAAAACCTAATTTATAACAATAATCATTTAACTAAGGTAGCATGTGTTTGGAATCTATTTGAGCATTTCCGAAACTTATCTTAGCCCTCCAAACTTAGCCATATGTTCTTCGAACTTGCTACTTCATTTCTCTTGGAGCCCTACCTTATTGAACATATTTTTGGGATGTCTAATTAACAGGTTCATTAGAGGGTATTTAGCCTCAGAATCCTTGGGTTACTTAATCCCTGAGACATGTTGTGGAAGCCTCCCTTGTGGGGATAACATCCATCCACAGAGCAACAGGGGAACAACCACTAAGGTGACAGTGGTGGATGATCTCATTGTTGCCCTTGACCTGGAGTGCCTAGTGTGGTTTTGCACTAGGCTGCTAGATTTTGTGGTAATATGGTCCTTGCAAGATCTTTGGTTCTTGGGGCCATGGATGATGGAATTTAAACGGAAAGAAATCTGCAAATTCAGGAATAAAAACATATATTAAATTACAATACAAACCTTAACTTGAATTTAAGAACAAAGTGGGGCAGATTTTAACATGAAAGAGAAAAATAAAAATGACAGAAACAGGGGCAGAATTCAGATCCGCAGTTTTAGAAGAGGGAAAACATACCTGGGAATGAGAAGATGGGTAGTAACCTCTTCCTGAAGATGCCAAATCCATTGGGTAACTCCAAACTAGCTCCAAGATGCAAAACAAGCTCCAAGCTTGCTCCTCAAAAGCTCAGCTCTGTTGCAGAACTTAGAAGGCTCACAAAAACTCAAAACGGGAGGTCTGAGGCAAAATAGCAGAGGCGGGGTGGGGGTGGGGGAGCGGGGGTGTGGTTATTATTTTTTAGTTAAAAGAAAAAAATTATTGGACGAGTCTGGTTGTGTGTGGTCCACAGTGACTTGGATGGTTCGTGATGGACTCGGCTGGTTAGGATCGATTTGGGGTTCATGAAGGACTCAGTTGGTCTGAGTTGACTCGACTTCCTGTCTGCCTGGTTGGTTTGACTGGTTCTGAGTCAAACTGGACTGCGTTTTAAAATATTGGCCACAATGCTTGCTCAGTCATCTTCAAAATCTTCAATTGCTAATCTTCTCTTATAGCTTCCAACCTTGTGCAGAACTCATCATCCATGTATCTTCTGGCCCCACCATTCCGTCTTCCTCTTCTTTTCGCACCTAAGGCAACTTCTTTGTGAGCCATGCCTGCTGTTTTGATACCAACTGTCAGAGCAAAAACAATGCACTCCTAATTGTCTATTTGTGTACAAATTGCACCCCAAACTGATGTTGCAGAGGTTGTGACTCCTTGCTAATTTCTTATAGACAACTTGCACCTCCTCAGCACCCTGCAACATCAAATAGATAGATTTTTTGCAAAACCAACTTTATAGAGCCAATGATAACTAATGTCATGAAACAGAAACACAACAGAGAAATCAGATCCTGTCTTGTTCATAATGCAAGAAAAGACAGAATCGTTTAGTGTATTCCATTAATCTCTCCTGTGTCTTGTAGGTTTTAACCCTGCACAGTTAATTGCTGCAAACGAATTCTTAATAAAAACAGAAAAGATGCAATGGCCCACCCACAGATTAACACAAAGATTTTACCCTAGAAACCCAAACCGAGAAAACCAGATTTTTTTTATGGTTTTACAATATAATATGTATATCCCGCAACATCCATAAACTGCCAATCCATTTACCTTGGATTAGAATACAACCATAGTTCCTTTACCGGAATTACAAAACCATGGGCTAAATTGCCATGTTCCACAAAATCGCTAAAACTGAAACTATCTGCTGAAAATCGCCAAAAATGAATGCAAAAACCCACCCATTTTTTTTGTGTGTGTGGCGGGGGGGGGGGGGTTGGTTGCTACCACTGAACCCCCATGCTCACCCCCCGAGCAAGGGGGGTGGTTGCTGCCACTGAACCCCATGCTCCCCCATGCTCACCCCCCGAGCAAGGGGGCCTGAGCCCCTCATGTGACCCCCCTGATCAAAGGGGGGCTGGAGCCCCGCCGACCCCTCTCATTTGCCCAGCACAATGTACAGCACATGGGGTTATTCATGCAAAGAACATAACACATTCAACATGTCCTAATGTTTCTCTTCCGTCCTAAAGTTTAGGCTTTGTCTGAGAGTGATAAAATTCAATCACATTCCTGACAATACAAAGTTCAAACATTTCAAACCAAAATAATTTGGCCAAATTTTGAAGAGTGATGTAGTTTCCAGACAGCAGTTTTTGCAACTGAATTTTTTGACTTGCCCATTTTGGCATCGTGTGTATGACAGGCAGTTTTATTTTTATTTGGTGTTTTTGATTTTAAATATTATTTATGATGAACTAGGGTCCTCATTCAAAAGTAGACACTGTTTTTGTTCCTTTTTCTTCTTTGTCTTGAATCTTATCAATTGATGAATGTGCATGATTTGCTCGAGTTTTCTAGGGACAATATTGATTTAGCTATTGGAATGCTCTTCGCAGTTTTATTGATCAGTTCAGGGCAATTTTACAATTTTGAACGTTTGAAAATAGGAGGGCAAGACATAAACTGTCAGACTCATATGATTTCATTTGGTGGCTTCTTTCTTGCAGTCATTACTTGTATTCCTCAACCCTATAAAGTTTGCTGTCACATTCACGTTCGGCAATCTGCTTTCATTAGGAAGGTTTGTAAATACCCTTAATTCTGTTGTATTGAAGTATTCGTGGTCCATTGTTTTACATTGAATTGGGTTGAAGAGTCGAAGTTCGATAACCATCTAATAAATGACAAATCAAATTCTGTTTTTCATTCAACCTTTGTGTGCTTTGTGTATTTTCACTCTTCTGTTGGAGAGCACTGTTCCTTGTCTGTAGGATTCTTCATTGTGCCTCTTTCTATTTTCATTTCAATGCTTTTCTATTTTCCAGGTTTTGGTAAGAGCTCACGCTTTCTGGAAACCTTAAATGTTAACAGTGTTGTTATCTACCGTACAGCACAGCTTTTCTTATAGGACCCATGCGGCAACTGAAGATGATGTTTGATCCTGTGCGTGTTGTGGCATCGGCTGTGTTTATTGGTAGCATCGCTATTGCTTTGTTTTGTGCACTATATGTAAGTAATGAAACTGTGTTTGATTGTCTGAATCCTTCTATTTTCGTATGTACTAGGAACAAAGACTTATTTCATTAGAATCATTCTAACTGCATTTCTTTACTGAATTGCTTCATAAGAAAGAGAATGCATTGATGATTTTCATGGCTTTTGCAGATTCATAGTAAACTTCTGACACTCTTAGCAATTATCATTGAATTTTGTGCACTTATCTGGTAAGATTGTATCTTGAATTTTGTGTTATCTAATGCTTGTTTTCTTCTGTTTCTGTCATCGTAGAGCATGTATTAAATAGCTAGTTTTCTGGGTGATTTGTAACCATATAAGGAATCTATACTATTGCAGTAAATTTTGTTGCTGTTCAATTTCTAAGTGATATTCTTATGGTATGAGCTTGAAGGTCCCAAGTATTGCATTTCCTTTGATAATTTAGTTGATTTATGTACAATTTATGTTTTGATATAAATTTTGGATACTGTCTATCGAACAGCCTCTGTACTTGCTATGGAAAATTAGGATTCCTTTCAGCATGCTAGTTTTGTTCCAGTTATTAAAACATCTCACTATAGTAAGAAAAATTAAAACATCAGATTTGGACGTTTTTTTCTTTAAGCTTCCTAGGAAATTAAATCCAGGCAACATTTCTATGTTTTTTATTTTAATCTTTAGTTAAGAGTGATGTCGAAGCAAGTTTCAATGCCTTGGAAGAAAAAACATTACTTACTGTTTAGCCAGTATACTGTTTTGATTCTACATGCTAGCAGTGAACTTATCAAACTGTTACAGACTTCAATTTCTTATGATGATGCTAAAAGCTTTGCCAGATTGCTTTTTATTTATGTAAATTTTAGGAATATAATATTTCATTGCTGATAACTATCAAAAGGGGTAACTCTTTCCAAAGCATCAACCCCCTTCTTTAGGATTTTTGGGCCCGCTTAATGTGAAAAAATTATTATGTTATACTCAAGAGTTTGCAATGTCAAGCTAGGTTTTCTTAAGTAAGGTTGACTCAAATAAGACTTGAAAGTAGCAACATTGCCGAGGAGATTAGTCTCTTTTTGGATGGTGATAACGAGTTCATTACATCTCTCCTTGTTAAGAAGGTTATCTGATTGCTCCATCCAGATGTTTGTAGCACAATTGCCCGTTTGAATCTGACCACCATAACCGTACAGGCACATCATGTCCACTTATGTTTTGACCATACTTTGTACAATGACGAGGAAGACATTTAATATTTCATCAAATTATACTGACTGTATGGAAGAATCTAACTTTGCACATTTCATACTATGAGTTCAAGAGTGATTTCTGTTGTGGTATTAAATCAACATTCGTGCTAATCATAGTTGATATTGGCCTTTAATTGCAGTAGTGATTCAAAGCTGATCAGCTTCTGAAGCTGTAATGCATCCACAGGCTCATTTAGAGAGCCCAAGATTGCTTGTTTGCGAGTGGTTATAGGATTTATGAATTAATTCTCATATATAGGTTGATAGATTGAACATCTTTTCTTTTCAGATTATGATTGAATCCTATGAAGCATGGCATCCTCCATGTAATCACGAGTGTGCATGATATTTAATTAAGGGAAAATCAAACAACAGGCTTGTCATTCAATTTGCTTTAGTACATGGCTGAAAGCTTTCAATCGATTTTGAATGCCATTCAGTTTTCTCCATTTTAGCACTTGGGAAGCTTGGTTAATCTGTAGTGACAATATTTTGCCTATTTTCTGACAGGTATAGCTTGAGCTATATACCTTTTGCACGAGCAGCAGCTACAAAATTCATGGGTGCTTGCTTTGACACGGAGTTTTAGACTGCGACTCTCAGATTGATGGTGAAGAAATCTGTAGATTACATGCCTTATTATCTATAGTATATACTAACATGTTTTTAAGTGGGCTGTACTAGTGAATTTTCAAAGAGGCATTTTATTTGAGTTCTATATAGGATGTACGCATGCATATATCTGATGAAAATGTGCTTGTCTTCATCAGAGATACAGGTCCGGAATGTGTGCTTTGTTGATAGTTAGACATTGAGGTTAATTTTTTGTGTGGACCGTCTCTAAATCAGACCTTCTGAAGTGGAAGCCTTACATCTGTACTCACCTGATGGGGATTGTGAGCTTGTCCTCTATCTATAGCAATTCTTTCTTTTCTTTTCAAGTGTTGGTGTCCAGTCTTTGATAATACAAAATCAGTTCAATAAAGCGGGCAGAGTTCTGGCATGCTTAAGCCTCTCTTCAATTGTTCTAGGTTCAAATGCCCAAGTTTCATTTAAGTATAGATATTAGTTTATAAATGGTCCTAAAATTGTTAAAATGCTTCTCACTAATAGAAAATTTGAGTTCATGTTAGTACATTCCCTCGAATTTGTTAGGAATAAAATCTTGTTTGAGATTGCTTTGTGACAATAATTTTTATTCACATAAAGATTGCACTTCTTAGTTATCCCCGATGGAATACGATGCTTCTATTCTGAAGTAATTTTCTGTTGCTTTTCTGTTCAAACATACATATTCAAGATTTATGGTACATCCAAGTGAACAACACATGGGTTGGGTTCTAAACTAATCTTCTGTTGTCTCACGAACTTTTCATTAAAGGTGTAATGTGCATTTTCTCTGGCACCCTACTTTTTATAGTTACCAGTATGGCCAAGTTTACCAGTGTTTGACAAATTTAGAGGGGCAAATCTATTTTTTTCTAGAGGATGATCCTCAACTGTTCATTTTTAGGACAGATTTTTTTTTACAACAATGTAGACATGTGCAAGATGAAATTTATAGGTTTTTGGTTGATTTGATAAATTTAATTTGGTAATGTAACAGTAAGAGTGATTGTGAGTTTGTGGGGGAATAGAATTCGAGTTGTGGGTTGCAGTTTGAAGAGGACTCAATTTTGAGACACAAGAAAGAAAATGTGCCTGAGCAATCGTTTCCCACAGTGGATCCATTCCCTTTGAGAGAGGACCAGAGAGACTGACAAGGTGATCTGCTAGTAGTTGAAGGCAGAAATTTGAAATGTAAATGCAGTGGATATTGAAGTGGAAATTGACCCTGCTGGTTCTAATTGTTTCATATGGGAAATGGGAAAAGAAAGTCCGTCAGTTGAAGAAAGACAGCTGCCAGTTCAGCTGGAAAGGAGAAAACTGTTAGAGGATGCTACTGTTGAGTAAGTTGGAGGTTGCTGTGAGTAAATTTGTATTGGAGAAGATGAGCTACACCTCACTTACAGATAATGACAGATAATATTCGTCAAGGCTTTTTGTATCAACGAATAAATAACTCATACAAGGTCCAATGAAATGAATGTGAGAAGAAAGTCATTGCCACCTTCCTTTCTTTAATGTGGAAGTCAAGCATGGTGATAAAGAACAAAGGATTTTAATAGGTAATTTTAAAAAGTTAGAAAGATTATTAAAACAAAGCCCATGTACTGCAATGTTGTTCAGTGTCTATGTTTTTGAAAGTTCCATATGCATGGGAATCCGCAGGAGTGCGTAGCTAATTCATCTACTCCCATGCATGCAATTTAAGAATAAAATGTATCCATAAAGGAAATAACAATGGTAATATTTCAGACCTGCAATTGCTGAGACTTGGTAGATTTGCATACTGAAGGTTGACCGAAGCTTCAAATATCTATTATTATCGGTGGCTAGTCCCTGCCTTTAATATATCTGTGCTGGTTATTTTAAACATTGAACATGGAACATGCAGATCTTTTGCTGTAAAACCGAATTGATATAGAGGTTTGTGATTGTTCAAAACTCTCATTGTTATTCTGGTTAGATCTCTGTCAATGCAATTAAAAATATTGTCAAGAATTGCAATCCTTAAGAGCTAACTCATGTAAATGAAATAACCAAAGCTTTGGAAATAAGTAAATTGACAAATGCAATGCAATTTTCACTTTTCAATTGAGGTAAGATAACTTTGTAATAAAAATTCGACGAAGAAAAGGTTGTGACATACCATTGAATCTTATATTTAAATGAATTTTTTTATATAAAGTTTATTTTACCGTGACAATTGTTATCAACATAAAAAGAGAACTGAATGCCCATAAATTAATTATGTCATGCACCTTGGCATATAAATGCAAAGTAAATCACGATATTTTTTTTTGGCAACCTAAAGTAAATAACCCCGAAGCTCAATAACATGATGTTGATACAATACTCACAAATTTATAACTTTGAAATGAGAGCATTTGCTTTATTTCATATCTAATTTGCACACAAAACAAATGTTTGCATGCTGATTATGTTAATTTTAGATAACAATGGTATGTTCTATGCTTGTAACAATTACTTCAATGTCCTTTTATTAGTCTAATGATAATTTCCTCTTTAATTTTCAATAGTAATTACATAAACCATTAATTCACATTGACAGTAACTATAGATAGAATATAAACAATAAACTGCAGAAGACAAGCCAAGACAAGAGAACCCAAGAAACCTTTGATCAATTTTTCTTATTATTTAATATCAAATGTTCAGCAGAGAGAGTACAATAATGCAAAGTCAAAGACAAAATTGACTTGTCAATTTGATGATCCAATACCACTGCCCAAATGCCAACAAACAACCCATTCAAATCTGCAATTTCTGCACTCTGTCAACAACAGTCAAACTGCCCTAACCAATGGTCAATGGTGGTACAAAACAGTCCCTCTTAAGCTCGGTCAAAGTTGGAGTTGCTCGACCTTCTTTGGAAGTCAAACAATAGTAGAAACAATAAACTTTGGAGTGGTCAAACCTAGTCAAACAAAAAGATCAGCTCTGTTGTCAAATAGTCACTATACACTCGTGGTCAATGTAGGTCAACTTGCCCAGAAATCCTTGTAAATTGTGCCAATAAATGTGGTTTGGTCAAACAAAATTATTCCTCCAAAAATCACAGTCAAAATAGGTCAAAGGAGCCTTGGTCAATATTGGTAAAATTTGGCCGAAACAAAAAGTCGACGATTGCACGAACTGTCCTCCAAAAACTCGCACGAACTGTCCTCCAAAAACTCGCACGTGTGAGATGAAGCAGGTTGCCTATGATTTGTACGATCCAATCAGAAGAGGAGAGAGAAGAATATGTTGTGATGAAATGTGCCAAATGAGGATGAAGGTCTCTTCTATTTATATGCGTTGGAAAGGGATCAATTTGTCCAAATTGACCCCAAGCTGACCTTGACCAAATGCACATGTGTGGGCTTCTCTTCAAAAATATATTTCTCCTTGTCCAAATTCAGTGATTTTTAGGTTGATTTTGGTCCTCTTGAAAAGAGGAATTCAATCGAATAATCATCTTCATCAAATAAGTTTCCCAAAGTGGAATTTGGTCTTAGTTGCACATTTTAACACTCCCTTTCAATTAGGGAGAATCCCACCTATGAATATCCATGCACCATCATGCCATCTAGATCATCATGTACTACCTTTGCATCTTGTCTTGTCTCTGTTAAAGCTTGATATAGATAATAAGAAGGATTGATCGAGAGTGAGTCACAAGACCTTACCACTCACCAGTGACAAAAGTCAGTCCACATAACTAGGGGTAAAACCCCAATCAAACTTGATCCTGAGCAATCAAGTTGTTGAACATCATGCATCCTAGACATAGGGAGTACGACAATACACGATGCGTCCATTTGTAGTGCTATGGTCCCTAACCACTTTCCCCAACTCATTGGCCAAATAAGAGGTACTTCCCAAGAGTCCTAGACCACAAGGATAAGATGTATGTTGGGGCATCTTTAGAAGAAGGTGAACCACTCATCCTGCTCATATGCCATAGGAGAAGGTGAACCACTCATCCTGTGACTATATCAACATTGATAGGGAAAGGTGAACCACTCACCCTGTGCTCACATATATCATCATGGGGTATCACAGGGGAAGGTGAAACACTCACCCTATACACAATGTACCTATAAGAGAAGGTGAACCACTCACCCTGTTGTAGCATAATTTGACTCAGCTAAAAGTTAAGAGAGGTCCTGAGCAATTCAAGGTTGTTGAGGAACAGTTGTTAGAATTTCAAGAAGACGTGCAATATGCTCAAAGGATAACCACAAGTGCAACGAGGATTCATCATCACATGTGCACTGGAACCAAAGTCAGGGAAGCAACAACAGCATTGGAAGTGCAATCTAAGCCAGAGGAGCAACAAAGAAGAAAAGCATGCAACAAGGGTCAAATCAGGCTTATTCGCGTGCAGAACAGTTCACGAGTTGGGCCGATTGATGCACTCGAACAATGTGGGTTAAATAAAGGTACAGAGGTCGTGGTCAAGTCATGCAAATGTACACGTAGTACAATGCCCGTAGGCTAATCACAATCAGATAAAGGCCCGATTGCGTATCACAAAACGCAACGCAAGCTCAGAGGAAAGGCGCTATGAACAAGAGTAGCAATAAATGCGAAATGCGATATGAAGACCGGATGCAATATAGTTCGAAGCTCGAATCCGAAGTATTTAAAGTCTGGCCGTGGGACCCTCTCGCATATCGCATATCGCGCATCACAAGCTCAGGGGGAAAGGCGGTAAGGAACAAGGTTGACTTGCCGAAGTGCGAAGTGCGATAATGAAGCAGACGCGATGGAAGTTATTGCTAAAGTATAAAGGTTTTTAAGTTCAGGTATAGGGGTTTTTCTTTTGTAAAAGTCGCATTGGAGGGCAAAAGTGGATTATAACGTAAAACGTTGGAATGATGAGATGCAACAGAGAAGCGGATGCAATACAATTTTCAAAGGTAATGGAATATCTTTTAAAGTCCAACCTTACAACATTTACAAGGGAAAGTCTGAGTGCAGGACAAACTCGGGTAAGAAAACACTTGCCCACGTGCAAAACAGTGTTGTATGCATTGCGCCTTGTAATAAACGGGAGCTTGAACACAACGGTGGTGGACTCGGGTAAGTGACCCGACACAAAGCAAAGGAGAAGAGAAGACAAAACGTCGCAGGCACGAGTGGAAGAGGCAGAGTCGGGTGGTAAGCGACATGGTGACAGTTTTCGAAACGAAAAAGCATGGGCAGAGTCAAGTGGAGATGCGTTTATGCAAACTGTTAGGATATCACAACAAAAACTGAATGAGACACATCAACAACAAACCAGATTCAACAAAAGGATTATATTTCAAGTTTTATTTTATTTTCTTTGTTAAGATCGAAGCTACAATGATGTCCTTGATTGCAATGTAATAAGTAGTTTAACAATTTAGGCAGTCTAGGAGTTTCAAGAAGCTCTTGCAGTTACAAACTGCTTTTGTTTGTATTTAAGGAAGTGAGAAAGAGAGAGGAAGGGTTCCGAGTTTGGGCCCTCTTGGGGACTACATTTTGTACTTCTTTTTCTGATGGGTGAATGAAAGAAGAAGCAAGTTTCCTGCAACTGTTGATGGTGATTTGTGTCTCCTGTGCCATTTTATGTGGTTTCCTCCTTGAATGAAGTGAAGTAAAGAAACAACTGGTCTCTTATTTACATTTGTAAGTAAGAGTTAAATAGCCTTAATAAACACTCCTTCACTCCATCTCTTCTCCCTTCACAAATTCTCTTTGAAACTTAGTAGTAATAGATTTTGTGTTTACAACATATTATTTTGAGTTTCCTCCCTCTTCACAAACTCTCTCTGAAACTTTAAAGTAATATATTTTGTGTTTATAGCATGTTATTTTGAGTTTCCTCTCTCTCCATGAAGTTCCTTTGAAACTTAAAAGTAATAGATTCTGTGTTTACAACATATTACTTTGAGTTTTCCCTGCAGTTCTTCTTTTCCATTCAGATATCATCAGTCAATGGCATTGTGAAATATTTTATTATTCCAGATCATTAAGGGTTTTAGAAAATTAGTTTCTAGTGGGATAGAACCGAGACCTCATGATAAAATTATTTATGTGACACACTTTTAAAATGCCTTGAGCACTGATTCCTTTCACAACTGAGGGATTGTCTCTTAAGATACAACATTTTTTGGCGTCGTTGTCGGGGACGAAGGCACATAATTATTTTTCCCTGGGTATTGAGATCTATTTCTTGATGGTGAACAAGATTTAGATATAAAATTTGGTTGTTTGGTATTCACCTGACGACTCCACTGATGAAGATTTCATTAGATAAGGAATTTTTTTGACAAGAAAATGAGAAAGCATTGTGGAAAAAATATGTATTAGAGTTTGAATCTTTTAAAGGAAGTTTTATTTTTGACTACCAATTTAGTGGTCTATTTTCCCAGACATATCAAGAAGATTGCTTCCTGCTTTATATTCTCAGAAAATTATAAGGCCCAAAAAGTACATTCTTTATTGAAAGAAGAAGATTTTTCTTCTGCTTGTACTATTGATCTTGACACAACTTTATCTCTTAAATATGAGAGGAGAGATGACTGTTGCATTACAATTCCTAAAGATAATCAGTCACAGTCCGGGCATAAAGGTGATGATTCATCATCTTTGGGTGATAATATTCTGTCTCACAAGCAATCGACTGCTTTTCAACTCAAAAACAAAGAAATATTTAAACCCCTGAAGCTGGCCACAATTCTCCATCAGTATCCTTCAAAAGGATTCAAATTTTTGCCAAGTTTCTTTGGAGAGGCGGAGGATATTTCTGGTGAACAACATATCTTGGAATTTGAGTACTTTCTGGACAAATTTCAAATTATTTATGAAGATGTGGCTTTAAGGATGTTTTGTCATTCATTAAAGCAGGGTGCTCAGCAATGGTTCCAGTGTTTGGAAGCAAGTTCAATTAGTTCATGGCAAGGCTTTCAAGATATATTTCTTAGATATTGGGGCAAGCGCAAGTCATATGAAAAACACCTTTGGGAATTATATTCTATCCAGAGGCAGAGCAATGAATCAATCGTTTAGTTTAATAGGAGGTTTCAAAAAATTTATTTCAGCATGCCAAAAGAAATTCGACCTCCTAAAGTTGCAGCCATGGTTTACTATTTGAGGGCTCTTTCTATTGTCTTGGCTTTTCATCTCAAGGAGAGAAAGCCTTGCACTCTAGGGCTGATGTTTCTTTATGCACAGGAAATCGAAGATAATGTGTGGGCTTGTAGAATTTTTTCATGTCATCTTGAAAGAACAAGTTTTGTTGAATACAAGAGGGCCTGTCAAGAAAACATTGGAATTGCTTTACAAGAGAATACAAATTCAGAGATGAACAATGATTTTCAAACGGTGTCAGAGGATTCCTGTATTGCTGAAACACAAGTATTTAAGCATTCTGAAGATTTTAGTCAAAAATTCGTTGCAACAACTGAACTACACGTTGAAAGCCTAGAAGATCATTACAATTTTCATAATTTTAATGATTTTGCGAATAAAGGAGAAACTAGTGGAGCTCTTCAAGTGTGTTTGTAGGAGGTGGAAGATTTTTCTCAAGAATTGGCATTATACGAAGAACATCAACATTATGAGGAACAAATCTTAGATTTCTCTTTTCGACCTAAATGGTTGTCAGCAAAAAACAACAATCAATCTTCTCACATTCAATCTCAAATTGAGAAGTCAAGCAGTGAAGGAAGTTTTCATGTTTAAAGAAGTCTACATCAACAAGATATTCAAGAAAAGAAGGCAGCATAAAATTGGTCTCATCAGTTCTATGATCCAGTAGTGGATTATATGAAAAATTTCTTTTGTCAGCAACAAGCATTTATGCAAAGGTATGTGCAAAGCTTTGTATCTAGAAAAATTTCATGGTACCTCCCTATTGTGATCTTCAAATTTCAACAATATGAAGGCATTAGGTCTAACATGCAGATGTTGGATTGGTGCCATTGGAAAGCTGACTTCACTTGATTAAGTTCAGGAATGAATACATATGTAGGAGTTGTGCATAAATAAGCTCAGAAGTTGAGCATTTTCAGTTGTAGTATTTCTAGTTCGGTATTTTCAGCTTAAGAATAAAGGAAGAAGTCCAAAGTGTAGCAGGTTTCGGAAGGATTTCATATTGGATAAATTCCCATTTGGGATTGAATCCATGCCCAATAACAGCTACTGATCTACAAGTTCTCTTTGACTCCATGCCCAATGAAGGCTATTGTTCTACAAGTGCTATTTGACTCCATGCCCAATAAAGGCTACTAATCCAAAAGTTCTCTTTGACTCCATGCCCAATAAAGACTACTGATCTACAAGATCTCAACACTTTGCTACCAAAGTGCTATCCCCAATTGGAGCCAGATCTTGTAGCATAATTTGACTCAGCTAAAAGTCAAGAGAGGTCCTGAGCTATTCAAGATTGTTGAAGAACAGTTGTTAGAATTTCAATAAGACCTGCAATATGCTCAAAAGGATAACCACAAGCGCAACGAGGATTCATCATCACATGTGCATTGGAACCAAAGTCAAGGAAGAAACAACAACATTGGAAGTGCAATCTAAGCCAGAGGAGCAACAAAGGAGAAAAACGCACAACAAGGGTCAAGTCGGGCTTATTCGCATGCATAACAGTTCACTATTCGGGCCGATTGATGCGCTCAAAAAATTGCACACAGGTCAGGGTCAAGTCATGCAAATGTATGTGCAGAACAGTGTTCGGAGGCTTAATCAGAATCGCATGTGGAAGGCCTGGTCGCATATCACAAATCACAATCACAAGCTCAGGAGAAAAGGCACTAAGGAACATGTTATAAAGGCCGAAATGCGAAGTGCGGTAAAGTTTCATATCTTCGATTGCGATTTGTGATTGACCCCACCTCCACTTGCCACGTCATCCCTACCGTTATCGCACATTGCACGTTGCAAGTTCAGGAGGAAAGGCACTAAGGAACATGTTAAGAATGCCAATATGCAAAATGAAATACGAAGACCGGATGTGATATAGTTCAAAGCTCAAATCTAAAGTATTTAAAGTCCGGCCGTGGGACCCTCTCGCACATTGCACATCGCGCATCGCAAGCTCAGGGGGAAAGGCACTAAGGAACAAGGTTGAATTGCCGAAGTGCGAAGTGTGATAATGAAGCGAACGCGATGGAAGTTATTGCTAAAGTATAAAGGTTTTTAAATCTGGGTACAGGAGTTTTTCCTTTGTAAAAGTCGCATCAGAGGGCAAAAGCGGATTATAACGTAGAACGTTGGAATGATGAGATGCGACCGAGAAGCGGATGCTCTACAATTTTCAAAGGTAATGGAATATATTTTAAAGTCCAGTCTTACAGCAGTTACAAGGGAAAGTCTGAACACGGGACAGACTTGGGTAAGAAAACACCCGGACACGTGCAAAATAGTGTCGTATACGTTGCGCATTGTAATAAATGGGAGCTTGAACACAACGGTGGTGGACTCGGGTAAGTGACCCGACACAGAGCAAAGGAGAAGAGAAGACAGAACGCTGCGGGCATGAGCATAAGAGGCAGAGTCGGGTGGTAGGTGACATGGTGACAATGTTCGAAATGCAAAAGCATGGGTAGAGTCAGGTGGAGATGCATTTATGCAGACTATTAGGATATCACTGCAGAAACTGAAGGAGACACATCAACAACAAATCAGATTCAACAAAAGGATTATGTTTCAAGTTTTATCTTGTTTTCTTTGTTAAGATCGAAGTTACAATGATGTCCTTGATTGCAATGTAATAAGTAGTTTAACAATTTAGGTAGTCTAGGAGTTTCAAGAAGCTTGAGAAGTTACAAACTGCTTTTGTTTGTATTTAAGGAAGTGAGAAAGAGAGAGGAAGGGTTCTGAGTTCTGTACCTCTTGGGGACTACATTTTGTACTTCTTTTTCTGATGGGTGAATGAAAGAAGCAGAAGGTTTCCTGCAACTTTTGATGGTGATTCTTGTCTCTTGTGCCATTTTATGTGGTTTCCTCCTTGAATGAAGTGAAGTAAAGAAACAACTGGTCTCTGATTTACGTGTGTAAGTAAGAGTTAAATAGCCTTAATAAGGGCTCCTTCACTCCATCTCTTCTCCCTTCACAAATTCTCTCTGAAACTTAGTAGTAATAGATTAGGTGTTTACAACATATTATTTTGAGTTTCGTCTCTCTTCACAAACTCTCTCTGAAACTTTAAAGTAATAGATTATGTGTTTACAACATATTATTTCGAGTTTCCTCTCTCTCCATGAAGTTCCTCTGAAACTTAAAAGTAATAGATTATGTGTTTACAACATATTACTTTGAGTTTCCCTTGCAGTTCTTCTTTTCCATTCAGATATCTGCAGTCAATGGCATTATGAAATCTTTTATTATTCCAGATCATTAAGGGTTTTAGAAAACTAGTTTCCAGTGGGATAGAACCAAGACCTCATGATAAAATTATTTTTGTAACACACTTTTAAAATGTCTTAAACACTGATTCCTTTCACAACCGAGGGATTGTCTCTTAAGATACAACACACCCTATGGTCGTACATAGCTCCAAGAAGTACCCCAGGCCCCTAGGAGCTCCTAGAACTCAATGTCCAACTCAAGCAGGACCCTCATGGGAGGGTCCTTCCACGACTCCAAGTCTCTCTCGGAAGGTTAACAACTTGACCTTCTCCAGGGGCTTTGTGAGGATGTCCACAAACTCTTCATTTGTCTTTATGTGTTAGAGCCTTATTACTCCCCGTTGTACCATATCCCTAATAAAGTGGTGCCTAATATCAATATGCTTGGAGCAGCCGTGGAACATGGGATTCTTTGAAAGGAGAATCCCACTTTCATTCTCGCAGTAGATAATGGTGCTATCCAGAACATGCTCAAATAACTCACTGAAGAGCTTCCTCAACCAAATAGCTTCACAATAGACCATATTAGCTGCAATATATTCGGCCTCAGTGGTGCTTAGAGCAACCGATTTCTGCTTCTTTCTCATCCAAGAAATTGAAACAGATCCCAAAGAGAAGCAACATTCAGACATGCTTTTTCTATCCACCACATTGCCAGTCTAGTTAGCATCAAAATATCCATGTAGCTTCAAATTCTCGGCAGTATATCTCAGTCCATAGTTGATAGTGCCACAAAGATATATTGAGAGATTCTTTGCAGCAAGCCAATGTACACGACGAGGCTTAACCATAAATTGACTCAAATTATTTACAACAAAGTATTTGTCCATTTGAGAGTTTACCAAGAACATCAGGGCCCCCACAAGTTGTCTATATTCAAAAGGATTTTCCAATTCGGGACCATCGAAATTTCCACATAGCTTCTTGAAGTTGGGTTCCATCGGAGTAAACACAAACTTGCATTCCACCATCCCACGTCTTTCTAACAACTTCACAATGTATTTTCCTTGAGAAAGGAAAACCTCGCCTGGGTTTTGCCAGACCTCCAAGCCTAGGAAGTAATGCTTCAGACCTAAGTCCTTCATCTCGAATTCGGAAGTCAACTCCCTCTTGCATTGATAAATGAGAGAGTCTGCATCAGTCAGAAAGAGATCATCAACATAAAGGACCAAAATAAGTGACATGTCCTTTTCAACGTTGAAGTATAGGTTTGGATCAACATAGCTCCTTGTAAATCCCAACTTCATAAGATAGCTATCAATTCTCTCATACCAAGCCCTAGGGGCTTGCTTTAACCCATAGAGGGATTTCTTCAACCTGCATACATATACCTTCGATCTTGTACTTTGAACCCCCGTGGTTGTTCCAAATAGACTTCCTCCTTAATTGAGCCATGCAAGAAAGTAGTGTTGACGTCCATCTAATGTAGGCTCCACCCTTGATTTGTTGCGAGAGCAATTATAGATCATATAGTGGTATATTGAGCAATCGGTGCAAATATTTCATCATAGTCCACTCCTTCCTTTTGAGAGAAGCTACAAGCTATGAACCTTGCCTTATACTTTTCAACACTTCCATCAACTCGATTTTTATCTTGTAGATCCATATATAAGTGACCACAAACTTGTCCTTGGGTCTAAGCGCCACTTCCCAAACATCATTCTTCATGATTGAATCATACTCCTCACTCATCGCATCTTTCCATACCTAGTGTTTTATAGCTTCTTTGAGTGTGCCAGGCTCAGCTTGAATAATAGTACTCATGGCAGCTAAGTACCCTTGATACATGTTAGGCTTCTTACTTTCTTGAAATGTCCCTCTTGGAGCAATATGCTTTTCAACATCTTGAAGTGTATGATTGAGCCATAATGGTATTTTCTTTGAGGTAGAGGGATCACTTGGAGGTGGATAAAGAGGATCCATTGGGCCATCAACATCAGGCATAGGCTCATCCATCGACAGTTCTTCCTATTGTTCGGCAGCATCATCATCGCCCTTCCTTTAGATGGGGAGATCTCTGGCTTTCCCAGAGGCAGTGTCTTCATCAAAGGTAACATCTCTGCTTACTTCCACATCTCTTTGATCAGGTACATATATTTTATATGCCTTTGAATTTTCACTGTATCCAACGAATATGCAACTTATTCATTTTTTCCTTAGGCACTTGAAAATGCACATAACAACCAAAGATTCTAAAATGATAAACATCAAGTTTTTTATCAGTGAAGACTTCCTCGGGTGTTTTGAAATCCAAGGCTTGATGGGGCTCCTATTTTGAACATATACAACAATGTTGGCAGCTTCTCCCCACGGGAATTTCAGTAGACCTTGATCATAGATCATGGCACATGTGGCTTCCATGATTGTTCGATTCTTCCTTTCAACAACACCATTTTTCTCTGGAGTGTATGGAACAATTGTCTCCCTCTTAATGCCAGCGTCTATGCAAAAGTCATTGAATTCACTGGATGCACATTCGGTTCCATTGTCAGTCCTCAACGTCTTGATCTTCTTCCCTATTTGATTCCCCACCAATGCCTTAAAAGAACATAACCACTTGAACACTTCATCTTTCTTCTTCAAGAAATAAATCTTTGTTTTGTGTGAAAATTCATCCACAAAAATTGCATAATATGAGTATCCTCCCATTGAAGTTACGGGAAAATGATACTAGATATGTTAGAATGAACCAATTGAAGAATATCAATTGTCTTTCTTTCACTAGAAGGGAATGGTCCCTTTGTATGTTTCCAGACTGCACATCTCTGACAGAATCCTTCATGGTTCGTATTAAACTCAAGCATCTCTGTGACCATATTCCTTACTCCAGGTAAGGTTGTGTAATGTAAGTGGGAAAATCTTCGGTGCCATAGCTCACATTGAAGAGAAGTATCGCTTGCCAAAGCTCCCAAAGGAATTCCACCAACTTGATAGAGACCATCAACCCTAAATACAAGAGTAAAATAATATTTAGGGTTTCTATGCCAAATACGTACATTTTCATCAATGAATGCTACCTTGAAGCCTTTGTCTTCCATCACAGAAAAATACACCAGTTTCTTCTTCAAATTGGGCACATACAACACTTCCTGTAGATGTATGGTTTGACCATAATTTAAGTGACAAGTGAAAGTTCCTATTCCTTTCACAAGGTAGGTGGCATTATCTCCAAGTATAATATTCATATTATTTTTCTTCTCAACTAAATTTGAGAGGGACCCCTTATATCCAGTGAAATGCCTTTCCATCAATAAACCAATGATCCAAAGTATCAGAGGAGAGGCAGTAGATAGAGCAGAAATAAGATAGAACTCATCTTGTATTTCTACAACATTACTTTCATCAATACGTGACATTTCTTGTCCTCTTAGGAGGTCGAGTATTTCCTTCTAAAGCAGTGGGAGCATTCCTCTTTCCTTTGTTGTTATACATGTTGTTCCTTTGATTTCCATTGCTTTTGAAATTTTTGTTTCTATTGACATCCCTTGGAGGTTTTTTCTTGTGAGGACACTCTTTCGCATGCATTAGGGGAATTTTGAGGTATAAAATGGGCCTCCTAAGGAAATTATAAAATAATAGTGGAAAAAATCTAATAAGATTTGATGACATCATCAAATTTTAGAGGGAAAAATGAAAAAAACTACTTTTTCAATTCATATTTTCAACTTATCTCCCAAAGTTTTTACTCAAATTTCAAGCGGGAGTACTCGTTGGATGCGAATTTAATTCCCCATCCAAGGTACCCATAATATATACTCGATGGGTCCTACCTGAAAAATGAGAAATACATAAAAAACGTGATTACAATCCTCTTGTTTTTATCAGCATTTCTCATTTTGTGTAAGCTACATCAGAAAGTATGCAACTGCTCATCCTCATTCAGATGGCGTTCAATTCACACATCAGTTGTGCTCGGCTTCAGAGTAAAAATTTTGGGAGATAAGTTTAAAATACGAGTTGAAAAAGTAGTTTTATTATTTTATTGTTTTTTAATATTTTTACTTTTTTACTCCAAAAATGGTGAATCATCCATTATGGATGACATCATCATCTTGAATCCTATTGGTTGTTATAAAGTTTATTTTTGTTGTACATTTTTCTTATGAGGCCCATTTTAAACCTCAAAATTCCCCTAATGGTGGTCGAACTTGTTGGAATTGTAGCATATTCCTTTGCCTCTTCCTTTGAATCCCTTCTTAGATATTTGACCCTGTCTCCTTGGACCAACATCACTCTTCCTCTTAGCATGTGCAGAGAAAGCAATGAGTTCATTTCCATTGTTGGGCTTATCTCTCTCCATCATCCTTGTTTCCTCTTGAGTGCATCTAGCCAATATCTCATCAAAACTAGGTATCCTGTCATTGTTGAGAATGGTGGTGGGAAATATATCCCAAGGTTTTGAAAGACCACCAAGAGAAATGAGAATGAGCTCTCTGTCAGCAATAACTTCTCCAATAGATAGCAGGTCATTCTTGATTTGAGTTATTCTCATGAAGTAGGATTGGATAGATTCCCCTTTATCTATCTTGATATCCTTCAAATTGTGCTTGAGAAAGAGAATTTGACTTGCATTGTTCACTTTGAACATCCAAACCAACTTATCATACATTTCATTGGAAGTTCCCAAATCAGAAATATAGGCAACCAAATGCTTTTGAATAGAGTCAATTATAATATTCATAGCTTTGATCTCACCTTTTCTATACTTCGTCTTAGCAGCAACAAGTGCATTTGAAGGAGGCTCCACCACTTTTCCTTGCACATAGTCCAATACTTCATTTTTCTCCAAAGTCAGCTCCAAAGTCATCTTCCATGCATGATAATCAAATTTTTCATTGAGCTTGTCCTTAGTCTTGAATATGTAGAGGTCATGGAGACTTGTCCAATAGTCTTTTTCCAACATATATCTTAGTGATTGTTTTTCTCTCTTGCTTGGGCTTGTCCTCACTTGGGCTCTGAAACCATGTTAATTTTAGATAACAATGGTATATTATATGCTTGCAACAATCACTTCAATGTCCTTTTTGTTAACACTGAAAAATCGTACAAGCAAAAAACATTAGAAAATGTCAAACATAAGGTACAAATAAAGATTTACAGTGAATAAATACATTACAGGAGCTGAAAATTTTAACTTTTCCTAAGGTCAGCAGGAAATTTTTTGGATTGCACATAGGACGCACTGGGCCTGGGCGATCATTGCGGCTTTTTCTTCGATAGCTGCGAAGAACATCGCGGCTATCCCTCGAATAGCCACGCGGTCCCGAGGATGCAGAATGTCACCATCCGAGACCACTTGGCACACTTGGAGAAAAGGATTCTCACTCAAGCTAACCAAGTACAGTCGCATGGAGCCACCTTGAGGCTTTAGTGCAGAACACAAAGGAATCATACCCCCACTCTTGTGTCAACATCCATCTTGTACCGAGAGGAGGGAAAATTTGAAATTTGTCTATAACAGCCAGCCATGGGAAGAGAAATGGGAGACACATTGTTATGCTGGCCAAATTGTTCCTCAGCAAACCAACTTGTGTTATCCAGCAGCAAGAGGATTGGAAGGATTCAGTTGTTGGCCATCCAACACCTCAATCCAAGAGAGAAGATTTGACCATGTGTCCGTCGATCTACTGTCATTTGAGAGGGAAGAGAGGCTTGCTGAAAACTTGAGGAGAAGAGACCCCCTTGTCTTGGATATTGGAGCTTTATAGCTCGAAGGATCCACTAAAATATATTTACCATTCTATATTCTACTGCCACCAACACCTAATAAAGGGAGAGAGCTCTCAGTTGTTGAGTTATTAGTGTGTTTTCTCTATTGAGTGTGTTTCTTGTGCATGTTGTTTTGTTTTGTTTTCTTTGTGTATGTAGCATGCTATGTTTCCATTTAACTTAGCTTATTACATGTTGAACTTGTTCCACTAACGTTAGACAAACCACTTTGACCTGTGACTTGCTTGTAGAAAAGATTTCCCCCTATTAAGCATAATGCATTTCGTCCACCCATGTGCCAAATACACTACCATAGGAATGGCCACTCCATTAGATTATTTCTTTTTGAGTTAATGGTTGTTGAAATAGTTCCTCTCTCCTGCTTAGACTTGCTGCAAAACCACTCCTGCACCATCTTAGCACTTTCAGTCACCCTC
This sequence comes from Pinus albicaulis, assembly GCA_034641835.2. Classification (NCBI taxonomy): domain Eukaryota; kingdom Viridiplantae; phylum Streptophyta; class Pinopsida; order Pinales; family Pinaceae; genus Pinus; species Pinus albicaulis. The sequence goes on from CM076580.1 coordinate 596,515,327, forward strand.
AGTGAGAAATTTTTGCTTAGAGAAGGCGGATTTTTTCAGTCTCTACCATCCGCGCACATTCTGTTTAGATAGACCCGCGGTTTTCGCACCTATGGGAAGATAAGCCGCACGGTAGGCAATAAGCCAAATTTTCACTTGTTTTTCTTAGTTTTTTTGCAGTTGTAAGGTGTTGGCAACCCATAAGAAATTTTCCATCACTGTGTTTTGGTATTTCATGACTGGTTAGGACACTTATTTGCTAGAGATTAGCCTAGAAACTAAGTAGTTTTAATTTTAGTTTTTTATTGTTGCAAATCACACATACTTTAAGTAGGGGCAAGTAAGTGGCCTTCAGTCCACATATGTTGTTCGAACAAACGATTTGTTGGTAAAAGATACAAAACACAAAGTAATTAGTAGAAAAGTAAGTGGCCCATACATCCACACATCTTTAGCTAATTCTTGCTTTTCAATTTTTGCATTAGATTAGTTCAATTTTTGCATTAGGAATCGAGACTAGGACCAAACTGTCGAAAAGAAAGCGAGTAATCTCTGCCACCCTTGCACCTCACGGTGAGCCTGGGTATGCATATGAACGTTTTCTTAAGACAATTTTCCATTTCCCTATAGTGCAAAAATTAGTCTAACTAGGCAAGGTGTAAGCGGCCCATAATCCACACATCTATTTTTGCAAGGAAAAATCACACATAGCATAATTAGAAAAGGATTGTAAAGGATCAGCTCATATCCACATCTCATAACACTTGTGATTCTACACTCCAAAGCACACCTGAAGCATCGGTAAGAAGTGGACCAAAAGGCATCCAGTGTGTTGGGACCTTTGTCCTCTTCTTATAATTACTTCACCAAGGCACACCCTAAGAAAATCGATACTCTCTAAAAATAATCACTAATCGAACTCACTAAATTCTCTCCATAGGGGCCACAAAAGAAATTATAGTTCAGGTAAGGGCCGGTAGGCATCTAATAAGTTGCCTTGGTCATTCTACATTTTGAAACATAAATGTTGACTTTTTAGGGAGCTTCAAATCTGTCTATCCGCCCACGGAAAAAATGCTCGAGCATTACCAAAGACTTGTTTCGGAGGGGGTTAAGCTTAGGCCCAGTGGATGCAGTACTTTTTGGGGCTACCTGACCCATCTAGTGCTTGATATTGGTAGCTTAATACCAAGAATCTCAAGACTCAAACACTCACATGGGACGACGGTACTTTAGTGGCCAAACCTAGGGCATCATTCCCTGTAGGTGACGGTGCATGGGTAGCTGAATATCAAGAATCTCAAGAATCAAACACTCACGTGGGACGATGGTACTTTAGTGGCCAAACCTAGGGAATCCTTCCCTGTAGGTGACGGTGCAGGCAACACTATATCCTCTTACCATTACCTTGGTCGATTCTTTGGTTGCTGGAAGGAATCGCCAGTTCTTTCGAGACATTAGCCCTAGTACCCATCATAAGACATCTTCGCAAGGCCTAGTTACATTTGATAGTGTAAGGATGATTAGGTCTATTTAGGCTTATGAGTATCATATGCAAAACAACCAAACCATATTTTTTTCTTTCTTTATCATGTAACGTTAATCTAAAGGAAAACTTACCTCTTATTTTTTTTGCTTTGTTTTATGCATGTGATCTTCTTTCCCTCAGCAAACCAAAAATATTACCAAGATTAAGCTAGTCGACACCATAATGGACCCAATGGGACCTCGTCGATATAAACGTTTTTTGGACCTCCCCCCATTAGAGGGAGGAGTTGACCAGTTCTTTTTCCATTTAGGCGTCAAAGACGACACACCACCACCATTATATGTTCATGCTTTATCAGGGCATCTTTGGTTGGAAACCCCCAAGGGTCACCCAACACGACACCAGTGGAAACCTGATTTGAAAATGGTCTGGATAACTTGTATGTATTTTAAGAATCTACCACTCACTTTTAATTAGAATGATCTAGCTTTTATTTAACAATTTTGCGGAATTATTTACTTGAAAGTGGTGTATGAATTTTTACTGTTTATGTGTCTTAACTTCATTTGTTCTTGCTGTAATTTAACATGTATGACAACAACATAATGCAGCAAATAATCATTCAAACACAACAACAATTTTAATCTAGGAGTTCACACGAAATCTCGTGGGCTATGTCCCCTTTGAGCTTTGTCATCATGACTCAGCTCTTTGGGATTATGGTAAGTTTTTTTACAAGTAAATACTTAATTCCAATGAATACAAAAATGATCCAAAGGACTGAAAATATCATAAATATCCCTCAATTGGTTGTCCAAACTCTGAAAAACAGCTTTAGGCTCTTGTTGACACGATTCCTTCTATCGGTGCACTAAGCTACTCTGAGCTTCTAAATGGCACAAACTCCCTCAGAATTCTGTTTCTATCACTGAAACCACTACTTCTGTATCCAATACACATCAGACACCAAATACCAACTAATAAATTTCTCAAATTGAGCACTGCATTCCCCAAATAGGCTATCCTCCATGGTTTTCCCAGGGCTGCCCAGAACTTCGAATCAGCTTTTTGAGCTCTAGAATTTCTCAAAATGTTTTGAAACCACTTCCATTGTTCCAAAATGATTGAAATAGTCAAGATAGAGTTTTGGTTCATAAAAAATAGCCTCCGTCTGCTCTAGTTTCACCTTAATCACCTATCGGCACCCCCTGGCACTAGGGTCAAGGAAAACTTCTCTGCTGAGTTTTCAACCTCTAAAAGTCTTCAAAACTTGCTAAAACCTCTGTAAATAGATTCATAATGATGTTTTCAGCCAAGAATGAACACTATTTCACTGCATATGGTCTTAAACAACTCTAGCTAAGCCCTACACTGCTGCTAGCAAAAGTTGGCAAAAATGGCCCATGGAACTTTACTAAAGCTTTTTGGCCTTCAAATGTTCTCTACAGGGTCTGAAAACCATCTCATCAGATTTAGAACATCTGAATTATCCAATTTTGACTATTGGATCTCTAGAATAGGCCTCTAGCTCCCTTAGCTAGGCCTCAAATTGAATTTGTCTCATGGTGGCCCTGATGGCTCCTTCATCTTCACTGAAGAAAAATCTACTGAAGATCACCTCTTCTCAACCTAAAACCTATTCCAAACTCTCCAGAAGGTCGAAGAGACCCAAAATTCACTAAAATTTCATCCAATTTCGTTCAATATTGAGGGAGTTATGGCAAAAACAAATTTTTGCCCAGTGTCCCCCAAAATCCTCGTCCAAAATTGGAGGAACTCTAGTTAAAAACGCCAAACTGTCAAACTCCGCCGGAATTGGTGGAAGTCGCCAAATATGTCGGAAGGTTAGGAGGTTGGAATTTATTGTTAAGGATGTGGGCGGTCACATGACACCGTCGGAACCGCCGGCTTAACCGCGCGGATAAGCCCCACTTCCATCACATTTAAATGGTTTATGTGGTCACATTATCGGGTTAACGATTAATGTTAACCATCAACATTTCCACCCGCTGAGACTTAAGCGCTTGGCTCCAGTTGCAGGGTCATATGGGGTCGGGCTAGCCCTAAGGGGTTAGCCCCTTTATTTTTCTGCCGCAAAATACTTTAAACATCAAATGGTTAACGTGACCCATAAATGTTAAGAACCGTTAGACAGTTGGGCTGGTCGAGCCCATGCGTTGGCAGGCGGGAGACCTAGGTTCCATTCCTGTAGAGTATAAAAAAATTTGTATTGCAAAATTTCCACTGGCCTGGGGCCACGTGGCGGCCTCCGGGCTTGCCACGTGGCACCCGTTGATTGGCCACAAACCATAAAAGTCAACCCATCGACAAATATTAAGCTGACACTTGTCGGATTCTGATTAGCCCAAATAAAATATTTTGGGGAATATTCTTTGGAAAATTCTTTTTTAAATTTTTCCAAAGTTTAAAAGTCAAACTTGGTCAACTAAGTTTTGGAGGTTACTGGAGACTTTAAACCTGAATAAATTTCGCATACGACCTCCATTTTTCAAACCATTCACGGCACCAGAATCGCAGCGATGAGACCTTTCTGGTTGTTCAGGTTTGTCACTCTTCCGAGAAATTTTAATTTTGAGCTATCATTCTGGTCCATGATCTAGTTCTGATCACACGTGCCAAATGAGAAGCTTTTGGACCCCAAAAGCTCTCTGGAATACTGAAACTGATCTATACAGTGAATAAGAATACTACACCCTCTTCTCTTCAGCCTCCAAACACTTGCCTTGCATGGCTAGTGACTTTGAACCCCAACTAGAGAGTAATTCACACTTCCCTTCCTCAATGTGCTTGTCCTTCTGTCAAGAACTATCTTTCTTGCACTCACTCAGAAAATTTCTGGTGAGAAATTTGCAGAAGGAAACTGAACATCGCTGGCTTGATCAATGATCCAAGGTGGCTCAAACAAACGAGAGATTACAACATAAAATACATGCATACAACCGAAATTTACATATGTATAAAGGAGTATGTCTTACTATGTTAAGAAGTCCATCCACTTCTTACAAGCCACTTCCATGGAAAATTTTGCTGCTGCAACTCTTCTTCATGTGAATCTTCCATTTTCACATCAATAATGGAATCCTTGGTTCCACTTGCGCCAATATTTCTGTCCTCTTGCTGCATGTGCTTTGGACGACTAGTTGGATGCAAAGTCCAACAATGAGAGACATCATGTCCCTTCTTTTGGAAATATGTGCAAAACTTATGCACCTTTTTTGAAAGTTTCCTTTGCCTCATCTGCTTCCTGTATGCTTTCTCCCTCATCCAACATCTTGAAACATCATGGTTAAATCGACCACAATATGTACATCAAATATTTCTTCCATTTAAGCATGCAAAATTATCATGCTCTGTAGAAACATAATCAAATTGATCATGAGAAGATTTATACCTCTTGTGCTACTTTGAATGTTCATCCTTTTTGTCTTCATGATAAGATGAACTAGTAGAGGCTACAACTTTCATTTGCGGACTGACATCATCGTTCTTGTCTGGAAAATTGTATGAACTTCCATGCTCACCATAAGCTGCATGTCTACCATCTTCTTGCTCCAACAAAGGCTTAAAGAAATGGAAATCATATTTGAAACAAATTTGACATATTTTCATCTTACAACTTGGAATAAAGGTTCTCTTTAGAGTAGCATCACATGCCTTCAAGGATTTGGAGTCTTTGCCATTAAATTGCACATAACCAAGACCAATATTCTTGGGTCATTCCTCAACTGAAACAAGTTCAACCATGCCTTGTGCATGCTTGCTTAATCCCTTGCCTTCATAGCCCATTTTAATCATTAACTTGGACCCTATACCTCTCGTGTGCTTTTTGAAAGAACCAACACATCTTTCTAATGAGGAAACTGAAGACAAGTTAGAATGGATTAACTTTTCCTCATGCATTTTCTTGGTCAAAGCCTCTTGGGCTTGATGGACTTGCCTCTCCATATCATGCAATCTTTGAAGAATTTATTCCTTCTCTTCCTTCATGGAAAACAACTGTTCACGAAGTTCCGTGCTTTCTCATTTATCCTCAAACAAAATCTACACCATATCAAACAATTGTCAAGAGGGTTTGTGTTCCAGTGTTTTCCATAAGGTACTTTGGGGTAAGGAAGAAGCCTTCAACTCTTTCTTCCTTTTTGTTCTCTCCAATACTTAGCTAATCAGTACCTATCTGCAAATATCAAGCAAACTCAAACAACAATTAGTTTTCAAACAATAAAACAATCAATCTTTTACATTGTTTAAACACCTTTCAAGCTATACAAGAAAGCAACTGCTATGTAAATCAAGCAACCAAGTGCTTTGATACCAACCTAATCTGAAAATGGTCTGGATAACTTGTATGTATTTCAAGAACCTACCACTCAGTTTTAATTAGAATGATCTAGCTTGTACTTGACAATTTTGAGGAATTATTTACTTGAAAGTGGTGTATGAATTTTTACTGTTTATGTGTCTTAACTTCATTTGTTCTTGCTATAATTTAACATGTATGACAACAACATAATGCATCAAATAATCGTTCAAACACAACAACACTTTTAATCTAGGAGTTCAACCGAAATCTCGTGGGTTACGTCTCCTTTGAGCTTTGTTGTCATGGCTCAGCTCTTTGGGATTATGGTAAGTTTTTTTACAAGTAATTACTTAATTCCAATGAATACAAAAATGATCCAAAGGACTGAAAATACCATAAATATCCCTCCATTGGCTGTCCAAACTCTGAAAAACAACTTTAGGCTCTTGTTGACACGATTCCTTCTGTGAGTGCACTAAGATACTCTGAGCTTCTAAATGGCACAAAATCCCTCAGAATTATGTTTCTGTCACTGAAACCACTACTTATGTATCCAATACACATCAGACATCAAATACCAACTAATAAATTTCTCAAATTGAGCACTGCATTCCCCAAATAGGCTATCCTCCATGGCTTGCCGAGGGCTGCCCAGAACTTCACATCAGCTTTTCGAGCTCTATAAGTTCTCAAAATGTTCTGAAACCACTTCCATTGGTTCAAAAATGATTGAAATATTCAATATAGAATTTTGGTTCATCAAAAACGGTCTCCGACTGCTCCGGTTTCTCCTCAATCACCTATCGGCAACCCTTGGCACTAGGGCCAAGGAAAACTTCTCTGCTGAGTTTTCAACCTCTAAAAGTCTTCAACACTTGTTGAAACCTCTATAAATAGATTTATAATGATTTTTTAAGCCAATAATGACCACTAGTTCACTGCATATGGTCTCAAACAGCTCTAGCTAAGCCCTTACTGCTTCTGGCAAAAGCTGACAAAAATGGCCCATGGAACTTTACTTAAGCTTTTCGGCCTTAAAACGTTCCCTACAGGCTCTGAAAACCATCTCATCAGATTCATAACATCTGAATTATCCAATTTTGACTATTGGATCTCTAGAATAGGCCTCTAGCTCCCTTGGCTAGGCCTCAAACTAAATTTGTCTCATGGTGGCCCTGATGGCTCCTTCATCTTCGCTGAAGCAAAAGCTACTGAAGATCACCTCGTCTCAACCTGAAACCTATTCCAAACTCTCCAAAAGGTCAAAGAGACTCAAAATTCACTAAAATTTCATCCAATTTCATTCAATATTAAGGGAGTTATGGCAAAAACACATTTTTGCGCAGTGTCCCCAAAATCCTCCTCCAAAACTGGAGGAACTCCAGTTAAAAACGCCAAACTGTCAAACTCCACCGGAATTTGTGGAAGGCACCAAATATGTCGGACAGTTAGGAGGTTGGCATTTATTTTTAAGGATGTGGGCGGTCACATGACACCGCCGGAACTGCCGCTTAACCGCGCGGATAAGCCCCACTTCCATCGCATTTAAATGGTTTATGTGGTCACATTATCGGGTTAACGGTTAATGTTAACCATCAGCATTTTCGACCGCCGAGACTTAAGCGCTTGGCTCCAGTTGTAGGGTCATATGGGGTCGGGCTAGCCCCTTTATTTTTCTGCCGCAAAATACTTTAAACATTAAATGGTTAACGTGACCCATAAATGTTAAGATCAGTTAGACAATTGGGCTGGTCGGGCCTGTGCGTTGGCAGGTGGAAGACCTAGATTCCATTCCTGTAGAGTATACAAATTTTTGTATTGCAAAATTTCCACCGGCCTAGGGCCACGTGGAGGCCTCCAAGCTTGCCACGTGGCACTCGTTGATTGGCCACAAACCATAAAAGTCAACCCATCCACAAATCTTAAGCTAACACTTGTCAGATTTTGATTAGCCCGAATAGAATATTTTGGGGAATATTCAAGGGAATATTCTCAGAATATTCTTTTTTAAAATTTTCCAAATTTTAAAATTCAAACTTGGTCAACTGAGTTTTGGAGGTTACTGGAGACTTCAAACCTGAATAACTTTCGCATATGACCTCTGTTTTGCGAGCTGTTTGTGGTGCCAAAATCGCAGCGACGATACCTTTCCGGTCATTCAGGTTTGGCACTCTTCTAAGCACTTTGAATTTTGAGCTGTCATTCTAGTCCATGATCCAGTTCTGATCACACCTCTGAAATTATAAGCTTTTGGACCCCAAAAGCTCTCTGTAATACTGAAACTGATCTGTATAGTGAATAAGAATACTGCACCCTCTTCTCTTCAGCCTCCAAACACTTGCCTTGCATGGCTAGTGGCTTTGAACCACAACTAGAAAGAAATTCACACTTCCCTTCCTCGATGTGCTTGTCCTCCTGTCAAGAACTATCTTTCTTGCACTCACTCAGAAAATTTCTGGCGAGAAATTTGCAGAAGGAAATTGAACATCGCTGCCTTGATCAATGATCCAAGTTGGCTCAAACAAAAGAGAGATTACAACATAAAATACATGCATACAACCGAAATTTACATATGTACAAAGGAGTATGTCTTACTATGTTAAGAAGTCCATCCACTTCTTACCAAGCCACTTCCATGGCGACTTTTGCTGCTGCAACTCTTCTTCATGTGAATCTTCCATTTTCACATCAATAATGGAATCCTTGGTTCCACTTGCGCCAATATTTCTGTCCTCTTGCTGCATGTGCTTTGGATGACTAGTTGGATGCAAAGTCCAACAATGAGAGACATCATGTCCCTTCTTTTGGGAATATGTGCAAAAATTATGCACCTTCTTTGAAAGTTTCCTTTGCCTCATCTGCTTCCTGTATGCTTTCTTCCTCATCCAACATCTCGAAACATCATGGTTAAATCGACCACAATATGTACAACAAATATTTCTTCCATTTAAGCATGCAAAATTATCATGCTTTGCAAAAATACAATCAAATTTATCATGAGAAGATTTATACCTCTTGTTTTGCTTTGAATGTTCATCCTTTTTGTCTTCATGAGAAGATGAACTAGTAGAGGCTACAACTTTCATTTGCAGACTAACATCATCTTTCTTGTCTGGAAAATTGTATGAACTTGCATGCTCGCCATAAGCTGCATGTCTATTATCTTCTTGCTGCAACAAAGGCTTAAAGCAATGGCAATCATCTTTGAAACAAATTTGACATATTTTCATCTTACAAATTGGAATAAAGGTTCTCTTTATAGTAGCATCACATGCCTTCAAGGATTTGGAGTCTTCACCATTTAATTACACATAACCAAGACCAAGATTCTTGGGTCATTCCTCAACTGAAACAGGTTCAACCATGCCTTGTGCATGCTTGCCTAATGCCTTGCCTTCATAGCCCATTTTAATCATTAACTTGGACCCTATACCTCTTGTGTGCATTTCGAAAGAACCAACACATCTTTCTAATGAGGAAACTAAAGACAAGTTAGAATGGATTACCTTTTCCTCATGCATTTTCTTGGTCAAAGCCTCTTGGTCTTGATGGAGTTTCTTCTCCATATCATGCAATCTTTGAAGAATTTCTTCCTTCTCTTCCTTCATGGCAAAGAAATTTTCACGAAGTTCAATGCTTTCTCGTTTATCCTCAAACAAAATCTGCACCATGTCCTTCAATATAATAAAGTCACGCTTCATATCATCATCGAAGAATATTGTGAAGGAGGAAACTTCACTTGTAGAAGTTGTCATTATAATGTCAATGAACAAAAGGAACTTTAAAAAAAAACAAAAAATTCTCAAAGCTTTTCAAAACAAATGACAGAGCTTTTTTAACGAAATGGCTATAAAGACAAACTCTTATTCAAGTAGCCAAACAACAAACAAACTCCAAGAGCTTTTTAAAAAACAACCATCAAGAGGGTTTGTGTTCCAGTGTTGTCTATAAGGTACGTTGGGGTAAGTGTAGGAATTTACAAGGTAAGTTCCTTAGATCAAGAACCAAAGGAAACTGCTCACAAAAACATCACAAATGAGTACACCAGTATAATCATGTGGTTAAAACCCTCAAAGAGGGAAACAATCCACGGCTTGAGCCAATGCGGCCACTTCAGGAAATTTATTAATATAAAAAGAAAAGTTACATATGTTTCTCTCATAAACGGATACCAGAAAAATGACCCTCCATGCATAGAGATCATGGACCAATCGGGTGTTAAGCCACGGATCAAGTGTCGTTAATATCGAGGTGAGAGATAACTGTCAGATCACTACAAATCGTAACCATCGGATTATAAGTTACAAATTTACATGGTAAAGAAACACACTTTACCTAACTCTATACTAGACTAAGTTATTCTTAACTATTTCCTATGTGTTGGAATATCCTAACATCCCCTCTTAAGAACAACTTGGGATAGGATTGAAGGATTTACAAAGTTGACACAAAAGGAGCCTATTTCCTATTTGTCGAAATATCCTAACATCCCCCCTTAAGAAAAAATTGGGATAGGATTGAAGGATTTACAAAAGTGACACAATAGGAGAAGGAAGGAGGCATTAGAGCCTATCCCCCCTTAATGAAAAATTTCCTGAACTCCAATCATGGATCGAAGTTTGGTAAACTTTGCTTCTATGAGAGCCTTTGTAAATATATCGGCTACTTGATCATTGGTTGGACAGTACTGCACTTCAAGAACACGATCATGAATGAGCTTTCTAATGAAGTGTATGTGAAGTTCAATGTGTTTCATACGCTGATGCTGAATTGGATCTTTACATAGATGAATGGCACTTTGATTATCACACCAAAGTGTAGTTGGATGCTGCTGATGAAGAACAAATTCAGACAAAATCTGACGAAGCCACATGGCTTCCTTTCTAGCTTCAACTACACCACAATACTATGCTTCTGATGAAGAAAGAGAGATGGCACTTTGTTTCTTACAAGACCAAGTAATAGGTCCTGAACCAAGAGTGAATACATATCCTACAATATACTTTCGATCATCAGGGTCACCAGAATCAGTGAAAACAATACAAAATGGAGATGCTCCTACACTGTAATGAATCCCGAAATGAACTGTAACTAAAATATATCGAATTATTCTTTTAGCTGCTTTCCAATGAATTTCATGAGGTTGGTGCATAAACTGAGCAACAAGACCAATGGCAAAGGAAAGGTCAGGACGGGTATGGGTTAGATACAGAAGTTTACCAACAAGTTGATGACATAAGGTAGCATCAACTTCAGGGGTAGTACAATTGATTGAAATATTGACTCCAGACTGAAAGGGAGAAGGGGTTGGCTTATGGTCTTCCATGTGAAAGTGGTGTAGAAGATCACATGAATACTTGGACTGAGAGAGGGTAATGCCTTCCTTGGATTGCAAGACTTGAAGACTAAGGAAAGAATGCAAGTGTCCTAAGTCTGTCATTTCAAACTTATTTTTGAGGGTAGACTTCACATGGTTTATATGGTTTGGATCACTACCAGTAAGGATAAGATCATCAACATAAAGAACAAGGATGGTGAAGGAATTACCCACTTTCTTGGTGTAGACAGTGTTGTCAGAATGACACCTGGAAAAGCCATTATCTAAGAGAAATCTATCCATTTTGGCATACCAAGCTCGAGGAGCTTGTTTGATACCATAGAGAGACTTCCTAAGGTGACAAACAAGGCTGGAGTCTTTTTGGATAAAGCCAGGGGGTTGTCCCATGTAGATTTCTTCATGCAAATATCCATGTAAGAAGGCAGATTTAACATCCATCTGATGGACTTCCCATTTAAAGGAGGAAACAAGGGAAAAAACAAAGCAGATAGAATTCAATTTGGAAATAGGGGAGAAGGTTTGAGTATAGTCAATGCCTTCAACTTGTGAAAATCCTTTAGCAACAAGATGAGCTTTATGTCTATCCACTTTTCCATCTGGTCCAAACTTGGTTTTGTAAACCCATCTGCATCTAAAAAGTTTTCTTCCTTTTGGAAAAGGAACAAGATCCCAAGTATCGTTTTCCAATAAGGAACGATACTCTTCATTCATAGCTTCATCCCAATCTGGATGACCGGAGGCTTCTTCAAAGGTTTCTGGATCAAGTTTTTCTGGAACTTGAGCCAATAAGGAAGAGGCTCTTTTGAACTGAGAACATGTACGTCGTCAACCAGCAGGGTCACCTACAAGAGAACCTGCTGCATCCCGAGTAGAGCGGACCCATCTTGGAAGCGGTGGAGTATAAGGAACAATTTCAAGAGGTAGAGGAGGATTTTCATACTCGCTGTCATCGTCTAAAATAGAAGGAATTCTATTAAAAATAGAAGAGAGAGAGAGAGAGAGGTGGCACATATGCTGAATCAAGCTCGCAGGCCCAAGGTGGCACACTTGCTGAACTAGGCTCGCAGGCCGATATATTTTCATCAAATTTTACATCTCTTCTAATGATAATATTTTTGGATTTTGGTTGAAGAAGTCTATATCCTTTGACATCTTCAGAATATCCAACAAAAATACATTTTTCACTCTTAGGTTCTAAGCCTTTATGTTTCGCGTCTGGAATATGGGCCCAAGCATCACTTCCAAAAACACGAAAGTGACTTACATCTGGTTTGATTGAGCTCCAAGCTTGTTCTGGAGTTATATTATTTAAAACCTTAGTAGGAGTGTGATTTACTATGTAATTTTCACAGTTAATGGTTTCTGCCCAAAAATTGACACCAAGCCCTTTAGATTGAAGCATACAATTAGCCATTTCTTTTAAGGTGCGATTCTTCCTTTCAGCTACACCATTTTTTTGTGGAGTATATGGAACAATATATTGCAATTGAATGCCATGCTCAGTGCAGAAGTTGATAAATTTTTTGTTAACATATTCTTCGCCACTGTCTGATCTTAACTTAAGAATTTGATGTCCAAATTGTTTCTCAACAAAGGCCTTAAAGGCCAAGAACATGTTAAAAAATTCACTCTTGAGTTTTAAGAAATATACCCAAGTGCATTTGGAAAAATCATCAATGAAAGTTAAGAAGTACTTGCAACCAAAGAAAGAAACAATAAGAAGTGGACCACATAAATCACTGTGCACAAGCTGCAAAGGGGTTGAAGCGTGCCAAGAGGCACGTTTGTCAAAACTATCTTGATGATGTTTTCCGAGTACACATCTGGAGAAAACACCATCTCGGCAAGATACCATAGGAAGGCTCGTCACCATATTTTCCTTACATAGAGTTTGAAGAGAGAGATAGTTTAAGTGACCAAATCGCTCATGCCAAATTTTTCTCACATCATCATTATGAGCAACAAAAACAGAGGGAAGAGATGATGACCCAAAGTTTTCAAACTTATACAACCTTGTGGAATCAACATCAATGCCAATAGCTAAAATATGTTTAGGATATTTGAGGTCCTTGATTACAACATCCTGAGGTGAGAATTATACTATTTTCCCTTCACCTGAATGAGTTATTTGATAAACAGATAGAAGATTGCATGACAAGGTAGGAACACATAGTACATAATTAAACTGACCCTTATCTAGATGAATGGTTCCAGATCCTACAACACTAAGAGATCTATCATCACCAACATAAATATGTTTGGTGTTACAATTATTTAAATAAGAAAACATGGATTTATTTTTATCCATGTGGTAGGAAGCTCCAGAATCAATGAGCCATTCATGATAAGGAGAAGAAGAAGATACATTTAATGCATAACCAGATCTTGATGCTTGACAACCATAAGCAGAAAGTGCCATGCCTGAAGATGAAGGCGAAGAGTGCTCCAAATTGATGTTGTGCTTCTTCATTGCTGCTTCTAAGGCTTCCATCTTCTTAAAACATTTGGACTCTATATGGCCGTCCCGATTGCAAAATTTGCAATGTCTATCTATCTTCTTCCTTTTGTTTTGATTTGCCTTATTATTTTGGTGATTTGATTTTTCAGTTTGCTACTGAAATCTCTTAGGGCCCTTGTTTGGTTTAGGACCATATTTTTTAGGATACTGCTTCTTGGGATTCTTTTTATATGGTTGTTGTTGGGCTACTAAGGCTTTCTTAGAAGCGTTTCCAGCAGTGATAAGACCAAGGTGCAAAATTTTTTCTTGTTCTCTTATCAAAGAATCGCAAAAGGCATCAAAAGAGGGATTCTTGTAGGTGGTTCCTGAAGAAATGATTTCTTCTCTAGTGGAATGGAAGGCGGAAAAAAATACAGAGTATGCAGGGCCAATCTTAGCATGAATGCAATAGATGAGGCTACCATCATCCTTTTTGATCTTACAACCTTCTAAAAGAACTCTGAGGGTCTTAAATTTGGACAAAAAATCTTCAATGGAGGAGAAATTATTGGGGTCCAAAGTAAGAAACTTTTTTTTAAGCTGGTGGGCCTTGATTTGATTTTGAATGCCAAAATTTTTTTTTAGCTTTTCCAGGGCTTCATCAGGGGTGTCAATGTCAAGGATATGAAATCGAAGATCTTGAGCAATGGACATTCCTATCAACCCTCGTGCTTGATCTTGTTTATTTTCCCATTTAGCAGCTTTATCATCATCAGAAGGTTTAGTTTCTTGTCCCGTGGCTATTCTATAAATCCATTTACTCTACCATGTGAGGTAGCCATTGGAAATAATTGGTGCTGTTAACAATAACCAAGCATGCACTTTCCATTTAAAAAAAAATTGAAGCTGAGAAAAGCTGAAACTAACTACTCCAATGGAAAGATCTCGAAAAATTAGGCCGTTTAAAAAAAACCGGCTCGAAAAACGGCTTCCGGATGAAGAAGTTATGCCTTTTGAAAAATATGAGTTGTAGATGCCAAATAGTTACGGGAACGGGATGAAGTGCGGCTTTTAAAAAAAAAAATTACGCCCCTTTTAACAAAAACTTTTTACAAAAGAAGCTTGAGAAAGAGACTTGAACCCAAGACCTCTATTCTCATAAACTAACCCCTCACCAAGTGAGATAGTAAAAGGATCACGTTATTGTATGAAAGGAGGAAGGGTTTTTTTTTTTCTTTTTTTTTCTTTTCTTCGGTGTGCGTGCCTTTTCCTACATAAAAAACACAAAAAACCGAGCAAATAAAAATAAAATGCAGAGCCTTATGATAGAATATTAGATTTTCGGTTAACCTTACCGACAACTATCACTTTTTTCACTATTTTTGATTTCCCGAGATTGCACAAAGACGCGGGGAAAGAGCATACGTAGCCAAAAAAATCCCTTCTTCCTGCTTCTGATTTGCCGAGATCGCACGTAGCGCACAAAAAAGAGCATACATAGAGAAGAGGGTATAGATTCGGCAAATAAATAAAACCTAAAAACCGAAAATAAAAAGAGGGAACCGAAATAAGAAGAACTATTAACAAATATAATTGCAAAACAAATGCTTTATACCTCCAGATCTAAACTGTCATAACTTGGGCAGCCGGAAACCTTTTCGCATGAAACAAAATGAGTTCCTCATTGTAACAGATGCTCTGGACATAACTGAGCAGTTATCCAAGCCCAAAAAATTTCAGAAATAGTAGATCTAAAAAACGGCATTCGCATGCAGTCAAACCGGCTTCGGATTTTGATCATCAACGGATGCGGCCCTCAAAATAGCTCTGATACCATGTAGGAATTTATAGGGTAGGTTCCTTAGATCAAGAACCAAAGGTCACCGCTCAAAAACAGATAAAAAATCAGTACACTAGTATAATCACGTGGTTAAAACCCTCAAAGAGGGAAACAGTCCACGGCCTGAGCAAACACGACCACTTCAAACAATTTATTAATATAAAAAGAAAAGTTACATATGTTTCTCTCATAAATGGTTACCATAAAAATGACCCTCCATGCTCTTTAAATAGATATCATGGACCAATCAGGTGTTAAGCCACAGATCAAGTTTCGTTAATATCGAGGTGAGAGATAACCGTCGGGTCACTACAAATCGTGACCGTCAGATTATAAGTTACAAATGTACATGGTAAAGAAACACACTTTACCTAACTCTATACTAGAAGAAGTTATTCTTAACTGTTTCCTATGTGTCAGAATATCCTAACAGTAAGGAATAAGCCTTCAACTCTTTCTTCCTTTTTGTTCTCTCCAAGACTTAGCTAATCAGTAGCTATCCCCAAATCTCAAGCAAACTCAAACAACAATCAATTTGCAAACAATAAAACAATCAATATTTTACACTGTTCAAACACCTTTCAAGCTATACAAGCAAGCAACTGCTATGTCAATCAAGCAACCAAGTGCTCTGATACCAACCTGATCTGAAAATGGTCTGAATAACTTGTATGTATTTCAAGAACCTACCACTCAGTTTTAATTAGAATGATCTAGCTTGTACTTGACAATTTTGCGGAATTATTTAAAGTGGTGTATGAATTTTTACTGTTTATGTGTCTTAAATTCATTTGTTCTTACTGTAATTTAACATGTATGACAGCAACATAATGCAACAAATAATCATTCAAACACAACAACAATTTTAATCTAGGAGTTCACTCGAAATCTCGTGGGCTACGTCTCCTTTGAGCTTTGTCATCATGAGTCAGCTCTTTGGGATTATGGAAAGTTTTTTTACAAGTAAATACTTAATTCCAATGAATAGAACAATGATCCAAAGGACTGAAAAAACTATAAATATCCCTCAATTGGCTGTCCAAACTCTGAAAAACAGCTTTAGGCTCTTTTTGACACGATTCCTTCTGTCGGTGCACTAAGCTACTTTTGTAGAAATTTGCTGAATAAAGAAGATTTATCCACCGAGATTGTCCTGATCACATATCAATTCGAATTCATATGCAACACATAATCTCTTCCACTCAGATCATCACACATGCGGAAATAAAACAAGTGGTATGCGATCAAAAGATCATCAAAACATCACACACATTACACAGTATGTATGGGGAAAGCTTATAGCTGAAAACCCGTAGCTTAATGGTATTATAATGGAGAAAACATGTAACAAACCTGGGACAATACTCCTCACAAGTACTCAAGATTATCTCAAGAAGTTAAGCACACAGTCCAGCTTGTTTTGAAATGTCATGTTCAAACACATTCACATCCACTAATTGCCCGCCTCTATTATGCCAGCCAAGGCTGGTCTAATGAGAGATCCAAGGTTCGAATCTCCTTGGCTTGACAGCGCAATCCTCATGGGTAATTTCCTCCAAGTGTGGTGCAAATATCATGCACAACTAATGTCGCAACTGATAGCTATCTCAACCTTTCATCTACCTCTTCCACTGGTCTCCACTGAACTGTCCATGCACTGTAGTGAACTGATGTGTTCTTGAGTTGAATAATGAGTTAATAATTAGTGAATTAAATAATATTTAATTCACTCCACTCATTACTAGTTGATTAGCTAGTTAAACTAATCACAACTAGTTCAACTAAGCTAAACCGAACACAACTCCACCAACTGTCTCATCAACTCCACCAAACTTCTGCCACTGAAGTCCTAACTGAAGTCAACCATGCATGAGCTCACCAAACCCTAGGAATAGCGTAATTCCTCTGTCAGATGCATGAGCCACTTCCAAGGCTCGAACTAAAGTGCTCCAAGAGAGTAAACTGAAGTTTAGAGTCCAAATATTATTAAGGGTAAATAATATTTGACTTCCCTATTTTTAGGATAGGCAGTCTAAAAATAGACTTCGACCTATAGGTCTAAAAATAGAGGTCCATCTATTTTACCAACATGACCAATACTCCAAGAATAACATACTGCAACCCCTGGACCATGCTCCATATGTCTAAAAATAGACATAGTCTAAAAATAGACTTTGCGCCAAAATTTGCCTGCAGGCCCACTTAGTGAAGGCGACTTCATTTCACTAAGCTCCATCATCTTGCTGCATTTTCAACAACTTTGAGCTTCTAAATGGCACAAAATCCCTCAGAATTATATTTCTGTCACTGAAACCACTACTGCTGTATCCAATACACATCATACATCAAATACCAACTGATAAATTGCTCAAATTGAGCACTGCATTCCCCAAATAGGCTATCCTCCACGGCTTGTCGAGGGCTGCCCAGAACTTCACATTAGCTTTTTGAGCTCTAGAAGTTCTCAAAATGTTTTGAAACCACTTCCATTTGTTCCAAAATTACTTAAATAGTCAATATAGAGTTTTGGTTCATCAAGAACGTCGGCCTCCAGCTGCTTCGGTTTCGCCTCAATCACCTATCGGCACCCATTGGCACTAGGGTCAAGGAAAACTTATTTGCTAAGTTTTCAACCTCTAAAAGTCTACAAAAATTTATGAAACCTCTGAAAATAGATTCAGAATGATTTTTTCAACCAATAATGACCACTAGTTCACAGCATATGGTCTCAAACAGCTCTGGCTAAGCCCTGCACTGCTGCTGGCAAAAGATGGCAAAAATGGCCCATGGAATTTTATTGAAGCTTTTCGGCCTTCAAACGTTCCCTATAGGCTCTGAAAACCATCTCATCAGATTTAGAACATCTAAATTATCCGATTTTGACTATTGTATCTTTGGAATAGGCCTCTAGCTCCCTTGGCTAGGCTTCAAACCGAATTTGTCTCATGGTGGCCCTAATGGCTCCTTCATATTCCCTGAAGCAAAAGCTACTGAAGATCACCTCTGATCGACCTGAAACCTATTCCAAAATCTCCATAAGGTTGACGAGACCCAAAATTCACTAAAATTTCATCCAATTTAGTTCAATATTGAGGGAGTTATGGAAAAAACAAATTTTTTCCCGGTGTCCCCTAAAATCCTCCTCCAAAACTAGAGAAACTCTAGTTAAAAACGCCAAACTGTCAAACTCCGCTGGAATTGGTGGAAGGCGCCAAATATGTCGGATGGTTAGGAGGTTGGCATTTATTTTTAAGGATGTGGGCGGTCACATGACATCGCCGGAACCGCCGGCTTAACCATACAAATAAGCCCCACTTCCTTCGAATTTAAATGGTTTATGTGGTCACATTATCGGGTTAACGGTTAATGTTAACCGTCAACATCTCTGCCCACTGAGACTTAAGTGCTTAGCTCCAGTTGCAGGGTCATATGGGGTTAGGCTAGCCCTAAGGGGCTAGCCCCTTTATTTTTCTGCCACAAAATACTTTAAACATCAAATGATTAACGTGACTCATAAATGTTAAGAACCATTAGACAGTTGGGCTAGTTGGGCCCGTGCGTTGGTAGGCGGGAGACCCGAGTTCCATTCCTGTAGAGTATACAAATTTTTTTATTGCAAAA
The DNA here is from genome assembly GCA_034641835.2 of Pinus albicaulis. Lineage (NCBI taxonomy): Eukaryota > Viridiplantae > Streptophyta > Pinopsida > Pinales > Pinaceae > Pinus > Pinus albicaulis. The sequence continues at coordinate 596,534,352 of CM076580.1, forward strand.
TTTCCACCAGCCTGGGGCCACATGGCAGCCTCCGAGCTTGCCACGTGGCACCCGTTGATTGGCCACAAACCATAAAAGTCAACCCATCCACAAATCTTAAGCTGACACTTGTTGGATTCTAATTAGCCCGAATAGAATATTTTGAGGGAATATTCAAGGGAATATTCTTGAAATATTCTTTGGAATATTCTTTTTCTAATTTTTCCAAAGTTTAAAAGTCAAACTTGGTCAACTGAGTTTTGGAGGCTACTGGAGACTTCAAACCTGAATAACTTTCGCATACGACCTTCGTTTTGTGACCCATTCACAGCGCCAGAATCGTAGCGAAGAGACCTTTTTGGTCGTTCAGGTTTGGAACTCTTCCAAGCACTTTGAATTTTGAGCTATCATTTTGGTCCATGATCCATTTCCGATCACACCTCCCAAATGAGAAGCTTTTGGAGCCCAAAAGCTCTATGGAATACTGAAACTGATCTGTACAGTGAATAAGAACACTGCACCCTCTTCTCTTCAGCCTCCAAACACTTGCCTTGCATGGCTAGTGACTTTGAACCACAACTAGAAAGCAATTCACACTTCCCTTCTTTGATGTGCTTGTCCTCCTGTCAAGAACTATCTTTCTTGCACTCACTCAGAAAATTTCTGGCAATAAATTTTCAGAAGGAAACTGAACATCGCTGCCTTGATCAATGATCCAAGGTGGCTCAAACAAACTAGAGGTTACAACATAAAATACATGCATACAACCGAAATTTGCATATGTACAAAGGAGTATGTTGTACGGTGTTAAGAAGTCGATCCACTTCTTACCAAGCCACTTCCATGGCGACTTTTTTCTGCTGCAACTCTTCTTCATGTGAATCTTCCATTTTCACATCAATAATGGAATCCTTGGTTCCACTTGTGCCAATCTTTCTGTCCTCTTGCTGCATGTGCTTTGGACGACTAGTTGGATGCAAAGTCCAAAAATGAGAGACGTCATGTCCCTTCTTTTGGAAATATGTGCAAAACTTATGCACCTTCTTTGAAAGTTTCCTTTGCCTCATCTGCTTCCTGTATGCTTTCTTCCTCATCCAGCATCTCGAAACATCATGGTTAAATCGACCACAATATGTACAACAAATCTTTCTTCCATTTAAGCATGCAAAATTATCATGCGTTGCAGAAACACAATCAAATTGATCATGAGAAGATTTATACCTCTTGTGTTGCTTTGAATGTTTATCCTTTTTGTCTTCATGAGAATATGAACTAGTAGAGGCTACAACTTTCATTTGTAGACTAACATCATCGTTTTTGTCTGGAAAACTGTATGAACTTGCATGCTCGCCATAAGCTGCATGTCTACCATCTTCTTGCTGCAACAAAGTCTTAAAGCAATGGCAATCATCTTTGAAACAAATTTGACATATTTGCATCTTACAACTTGGAATAAAGGTTCTCTTTAGAGTAGCATCACATGCCTTCAAGGATTTGGAGTCTTCACCATTAAATTTCACATAACCAAGACCAAGATTCTTGGTTCGTTCCTCAACTGAAACAGGTTCAACCATGCCTTGTGCATGCTTGCCTAATCCCTTGACTCCATAGCCCATTTTAATCATTAACTTGGACCCTATACCTCTTGTGTGCTTTTTGAAAGAACTAACACATCTTTCTAATGAGGAAACTAAAGACAAGTTAGAATGGATTACCTTTTCATCATGGATTTTCTTGGTCAAAGCCTCTTGGGATTGATGGAGTTGCCTCTCCATATCATGAAATATTTGAAGAATTTATTCCTTCTCTTCCTTCATGGCAAACAAATATTCACAAAGTTCAGTGCTTTCTCATTTATTCTCAAACAAAATCTGCACCATGTATTTCAATATAATAAAGTCACGCTTCATATCATCATCGAAGAATCTTGTGAAGGAGGAAACTTCACTTGTAGAAGTTGTCATTATGATGTCAATGAACAAAAGGAACTTTCAAAAAAAAAAAAGTTCTCAAAGCTTTTCAAAACAAATGACAAAGCTTTTTTAATCAAATGGCTGTAAAGACAAACTCTTATTCAAGCAGCCAAACAACAAACAAACTCTAAGAGCTTCTTAACAAACAATCGTCAAGAGGGTTTGTGTTCCAGCGTTGTCCATAAGGTACTTTGGGGTAAGGAATAAGCCTTCAACTCTTTCTTCCTTTTTGTTTTCTCCAAGACTTAGCTAATCAGTAGCTATCCCCAAATCTCAAGCAAACTCAAACAACAATAAGTTTGCAAAGAGTAAAACAATCAATATTTTACATTGTTTAAACACCTTTCAAGCTATACAGGCAAGAAAATGCTATGTCAATCAAGCAACCAATTGCTCTGATACCAACCTGATATGAAAATGGTCTGGATAACTTGTATGTATTTCAATAACCTACCACTCAGTTTTAATTAGAATGATCTAGCTTGTACTGGACAATTTTGCGGAATTATTTACTTGAAAGTGGTGTATGAATTTTTATTGTTTATGTGTATTAAATTCATTTTTTCTTGCTGTAATTTAACATGTATGACAACAACATAATGTAGCAAATAATCATTCAAACACAACAACAATTTTAATCTAGGAGTTCACCTGAAATCTCGTGGGCTACGTCTCCTTTGAGCTTTGTCATCATGACTCAGCTCTTTGGGATTATGGTAGGTTTTTTTACAAGTAAATATTTAATTCCAATGAATAAAAAAATGATCCAAACGACTGAAAATACCATAAATATCCCTCAATTGGCTGTCTAAACTCTAAAAAACAGCTTTAGTTTCTTGTTGACACGATTCCATCTGTTGGTGCACTAAGCTACTCTGAGCTTCTAAATGGAACAAACTCCCTCAGAATTATATTTCTGTCACTGAAACCACTTCTGTTGTATCCAATAAAAATCAGACACCAAATACCAACCAATAAATTTCTCAAATTGAGCACTGCAATCCCCAAATGGGCTATCCTCCACAGTTTTCCCAGGGCTGCCCAGAACTTCACATCAGCTTTTCTAGCTCTAGAAGTTCTCAAAATTTTCTAAAACCACTTCCATTGGTTCCAAAATTATTGAAATAGTCAATATAGAGTTTTGGTTCATCAAAAACAGTCTCCGGTTGCTCTGGTTTCGCCTCAATCACCTATCGGCACCCCTGGCAATAGTGTCAACGAAAACTTCTCTGCTGAGTTTTCAACCTCTAAAAGTATACAAAACTTGGTGAAACCTCTGTAAATAGATTTATAATGATTTTTTCAGCCAATAATTACCACTGGTTCACTGCATATGGTCTCAAACAGCTCTGGCTAAGCCCTACACTGCTGCTGGAAAAAGCTAGCAAAAATGGCCCATGGAAATTTACTGAATCTTTTCGGCCTTCAAACGTTCTCTACAGTATCTACAAACCATCTCATTAGATTCAAAACATCTGAATTATCCAATTTGGACTATTTTATCTCTGGAATAGGCCTCTAGCTCCTTTGGCTAGGCCTCAAACTGAATTTGTCTCATGGTGGCCCGGATGGATCCTTCATAGTCCCTGAAGAAAAAGCTGCTAAAGATCACCTCTTGTCAACTTGAAACCTATTCCAAACTCTCCAAAAGTTCGAAGAGACCCAAAATTCACTAAAATTTCATCCAATTTCGTTCAATATTGAGGGAGTTATGGCAAAATTTTTTTTTTGCCCAGTGTCCCCCAAAATCCTCCTCCAAAACTGGAGGAACTCCAGTTAAAAATGCCAAACTGTCAAACTCCGCCGGAATTGGTGGAAGGCACCAAATATATTGGATGGTTAGGAGGTTGGCATTTATTTTTAAGGATTTGGGCGGTCACATGACACCGCCGAAACCGTCGGCTTAACTGCGCGGATAAGCCCCACTTCCATCGCATTTAAATGGTTTATGTGGTCACATTATCGGGTTAACGGTTAATGTTAACCGATAGCATTTCCACTCGCAGAGACTTAAGCACTTGGATCTAGTTGCAGGGTCATATGGGGTCGAGCTAGCCCTAAGGGGCTATCCCCTTTATTTTTCTGCCGAAAAATACTTTAAACATCAAATGGTTAACGTGACCCATAAATGTTAAGAACCGTTAGACAGTTGGGCTGGTCGGGCCCATGTGTTGGCAGGCGGGAGACCCGAGTTCCATTCCTGTAGAGTATACAAATTTTTATATTGTAAAATTTCCACCAGCCTGGGGCCACGTGGAAACTTTTGGGCTTGCCACGTGGCACCCGTTGATTGGCCACAAACCATAAAAGTCAACCCATCCACAAATCTTAAGCTAACACTTGTCAGATTTTGATTAGCCTGAATATAATATTCTGGGGAATATTCTAGGGAACATTCCAAGGAATATTCCCAGAATATTCTTTGGGATATATATATATATATATATATATATATATATTTTTTTTCCAAAGTTTAAAAGTCAAACTTGGTCAACTAAGTTTTAGAGGTTACTGGAGACATCAAACCTGAATAACTTTCGCATACGACCTCCGTTTTGCGAACCGTTCATGGCGCTAGAATCAAAACGATGAGAAATTTCTGGTCATTTAGGTTTGGCACTCTTCTGAGCACTTTGAATTTTGAGCTATCATTCTAGTCCATGATCCAGTTCTGATCAAAACCCCAACGGGGTCACCACACTCAATTCCTCCCAGAACCCCCAGAGGGCAGAGGAGCGCTACCCCTTCGGGGAGTCAGAAGAACATATAACAGGGTAATATTCCCTAGGCAGCCCCCACAAACCATTACACTTAGACACCTATGTTTCCATAGTACGCAATGGCAGTCAATACTTAGTTACCCTTTTTAGCATCATTAAACCTCCTAGATCTATCAAAGTTAACTAATGACCCCATTGCACATAGCCTTAATTGGCCTTCCATGCCGACGAAGCTCCCCTCGAACATACCAAAATTCGAAGCGAAGCAAGCGGAAGACCCTGGAAATAATATTATGACTTTCCACCTATTGTGTTTGTCGAATAGTATCACTGATGATACTATTCATCTGAGACTATTTCAATGCACTCTAACTAGGCCTGCCACGAAATGGCATGTTGAGTAGCCTTCTACTTTGCATGGAACCTTTAGCACCCTCGCTACTGAGTTCCTCCCTGATTTTCAGCTACCCATCCACCATGATTTGGGGATGGAATTGCTAACTCATTTTAGGAAAACGCCAATTGTCCATATATCATACCATCTCCATGAATGGCGAAGACGTCATAGTTTGTGCAAATCCAAACTCGACGATAGAGTTTTGTTGGACTTGTTTTTGAAAACTCTCACAACAGAGATATCAGAAGACATGGAGACACATGGAACTACCTTCGAGGAGGACGCCATATGCAAAGCCCAACAACTCTAACTCATCTATACCCAATCATGATATATCTACATTGTCTTGCCAAACACCCCGTGCCTGCACACTTACAGAGAATTTCCAGGCGCATTGAATACTACAGACGGCTTGATCGGGTCACTGACCCAAGGTCACCTAGGCAACAATATCCAGTACCCAGGATTTTCGTACGATTCTACCTAGAACATGACGCAACCTAGCTACCACCAAATTCAATATACACCTTTGCAGAATATGACGAATAGGGTGTCACCATATCACCAACAACAGGAGGCTCGTATCGTCCCTCGCAGGGGACCTAGTACTCATCTATAAATGTTGATGGAATATATCCCCCCCAACAACCTTACAACAACCATCGTCAGGGAAACCAATATTCCCCTTTCCCCGCACAAAATACACCACCGCAGAACAACTCGTTAGTGAACTTAGTGCAACCTTCCCAAGCTCAACAATGCCAGGATTATGACCAGGAGAATCGGAACAACCCTCCTAACATTGCAAAAAAGAAGCTTAGGAATAAACAAAAGGGAGACTCTGGATAGGGGGCAGTAACCAGAAATGCCCCCCGCGATCTCAGTCTGGGGGCAAACCTAACCGAAATCAAAACCAGGAGCCAAAAAACAACTCCTAAGGGAAAAACAAGAGGTCCAATCTAAGGACAAACCATTCTTGTGCCATATGTGGTGAGTATGACCATTACACTCACCAATGTCCTGAAATCCCTGAACTGAAAAAACTTCAGGGTAATTGTGGACAAGGGGGACCTACCCAAAAACTCGCTCTAATGCAAGAGCCTTTCCCCCACCAAGGAATGGTTAATACCCAACAACAAAAACCACCCGAAAATGATACCGGGAGCGACAACCATGAATTTTACATGGTTGTCGAAGAAATGTTCTTCCAGACGAGGACTAGGAACTATGATGCATCCACAGACACCAACGCATTAGGTACGAGCACGAATGCCCTTACTACACCATTGACCATATCCAAAGTACCTATAGAACCCATTCCAAAAATGGTCAAGGGGCCAACCAGGCGCATAGGACACCACTCAAAATCTACCCATAACTACAACATAGTGGATGATTTAGCACAATCACCTACTGCCATGTCAGCCTTAGAAGTCCTACAATCATTCCCAAAAAAATGGAAAGCCCTACTTTCCGCGTTAGGAACAATTGACACTTCTGATTCATGCCTAATGAATTTTGACTTAGACAAAGCAAGCCCCAGGCTTCCTTCTCTGGTCGCCTTCCATATATCGGTGTCAGTCCAGAATATCACCATACACTGATGCATATTTAATGAAGGAGCATCTACATGCATCATGTCCAAATCCCTTTGGCAGAAGTTGGGATCACCTGAACTAAAACCATCCGACATCATGTTTAGAGCATACGATGTTCAACCTTCAGTCCCATCGGTCTATATCATAATATCCCTATAAACTTGGCCGGAAAGACAATACTTATAGACATTTAAGTCTTGGACATGCAACTAAACTACAATATACTCCTCGGGTGGAGTTATATGTACGTCATGACTACAATAGCATCCTCTGCCTTTCGAGTGATGATGTTCCCCCATGAAGATCAAATCATCACCATCGACCAACTTACATACTCTTATAAGAAACCCATGAAGGCTCTCGATGTCGTTTTACCTTATGTAGACACAACTAAGGAATCACTCATGCGGTATCAAGAATTCTACCCCGACCAATTCAAACCATTGTCGATCCTTGGATCATTCCTAGGAGATCCCCTTATCATACTAGAGGAAACCCCATAAATCACGGGGGCACCAGTGTGCATGATGCTATCATCAAACATCGAGACCAGCCTAGATATGGAAGCTAGTAGTATGGAGACCGAAGCCACTGGCATGACTTTCCTACCCTACGCCATCGCCCAAACCCCATTTTTATACCCCCCACCTGGTTTTGTGTCAAAGCACGTCTTCGAAACTATTACATTTCCAAACATGGCTTTCACAATACCTGTGTGGTATTTGGTCTCACCAGCCATGCTAGGAATTCCTGGCATCACTTCTATAGGGATAACCCCTATCAACCCTCAAGAGACCAGAGCGGTTAATGAAACACCTGTAGCAGTGCCAGCTAACGCAACCAAGAAAACCAACAAAAGGAAAGAAAATAAAAAACCCCAAAATAACTAGGGCATTACAACCTTGTGCATTAAGCGATATCGTAGGCCATCCTACCAATATTTTCCCAAAGTTAGATGAATTAAAACCTCTTTTAAACACCGAAAGAAATTTCGTGGCCTAAAGTTCCCATAAAAAAGAACTTGCCACAAAAACCAAGGGAAAGCATTGCGCACCAATTACACATGCACCATATGTGACTGTTATGGGAATTATATCCATCATTGCCCATGATGCCACAATATAGGGATGCCCTGCAAGCCCTAGAGAAATCGTACCAACATGACCCCTCAGATCCACCCATGCAAATGGACGAGGGAGAGCCTAGAACCATACTCTACCTACGAGAGGAGCCTACATCCTGCTCAGACACAATCACCCCAACAGACCAAATACAACAAATAGAGGCCACTTGGCAGGCCCCATTTTGCGCATTGTGCAACGAGCCTGACCACTTAATCACACAGTGTCCTAAATTAAGGACATTTAACCATTGGTACAATGTCCCTCACGTTGCCCAAATAAACTTAGTTCGGCATCGACAACATATGTGTTATATTTTTCGAAGCAACTACCACGTGTGCCGTTGTCCCCATATCCATCGGTTCTGGTCCATGTTGGATTTCATGCGACGCTTCATCGCTGAAAACTCCGACTTGGCTGGCTTGGACATGGAATGTGTAAACAATACTGCCACTAAAGGGACGGAAGCAACAAGGACCATATTATATGTGTATGAGGAGAGACAGTCACCTGAACGACCACCTCCCCTCCGCTATCGCCCTCAAGGTCCTATCCAGGTCTGCGCACTTTGAGATGAACGAGATCACTTCATCGCTGACTATGCAGCCCTAGATACGTTTCAGAGATGGTATCCAGTGAAAACCTTATACTACGACGGCTTACAAGCAGTCCAGTACTCATGCTGAATGTGTTCAGGAGACCGCCCGGTTTGTCATTGTCCCTATATACCCCAATTCCAGTCGACATTAAAATGTTTACGCCAGGACATAACACGCCTTGTTGTAGAAGATGGATCAGATTTAGAATCAGTGGAAAGTTCCATAACGCAAGAAAATGTGGCAACTAGGTCCATTTTCTTCATGTCAGCAAAAAAACGACCAACAAAGGGGCACATGATCACCCCAACCATCATCCATGGATAAGCCCAACCTGCACATTATGTGACTCATGTAACCACTTGGTCGCCCAATGCCCAGATTTAAGATCATTTCGCAAATGGTACCCAATTACTCCAATAGTCCAAAGAGAATGGAGAACCAGGAAAAAAAAATCCTGTATGATTTGTCATGACAACCATTAGACTCGACACTGTACTTACATCTCCCAATTTCTACCTTTTCTAGACACCATACGCTCATTGGCTACCCAATACCCGGATGTAACTAGTCTAGAACCATGACAACCTGACGCAAGGAAACCCGCCCCAAGGCAGCCTTCCCCCATCATTACCAATGCATTAGGAAGTCTAAGACGACCCAACATCCTAGCAGGGCCCAAAACCAGCCAAGTACGACATGTGGGTTGTGCGACAGAAACAACCAAAAATTCAATCAATTTCAAGAACTCAAGAAGCTCACTGAAAGTCTTCACATGGTCACCACCATCCCACTGATCAATCTCTCCAATCAAGAGAAGATCGCATGCTGCTATTACAATATTTTCTCACAATTCCACCATACTATGGATTGTGAGTACCTCCCAAGGCTACGAGCAGCGAGGGTAGCGTTGATTCTAAACTCCCTAAAAGATCCAGACCAACCAAAACCAAAGACTCAGAGATGGCAGAAGCGCAAAAATGCCCCAATGCCCAATCATCTTCGAGCATCCACTTCGGGCACAAAGAGTAGCACTGGTTCTCACACCATCTACTCGATAAGCACCTTGACACCATGCACCATTTGCACGAGTCACAATCACGAAACAGAGTTGTGCCCTTTAATGGAAATATTTAGGCATCTCTACACTCAGTACAGTTTCCAAATCCAGGAAAGTACAAGTACCCTTAGTACACCACAAGAAGAACATAAGCTTTCTCTCACACAAACCACCATAATGGAAATTCCTGCACCATTCATTGTCGACCACACACAACACCACACACAATTCATCTCATCATGCATGGGAGCCATGAATCATGGTTTCTGTTCATATGTCATTAATGTCGAGACCACTACAACTACAATAGTAGTTGTGCCATCGACAGTGCAAACTCAACCAGTCTGCACCCCGTCGACCTTGTCATGTTCCATAACATCAACTATGGAATCATATTCATGTCTGTCAACCAACACTATTAGGCCCGAACCAACTCCTCACGAACTCACACAAACCAACTCCCCCTTGTCTATCTTGTTCCATTCAGACGAGGATATTCTAGAGGCCATGACGAATCCAGATTGTTTGTGGGAATCAATGCATCACCGCTCGTTTTTTCTTCCAGAAAAAACATTCGATCCTAACAACCTAGAAACCCAAGAGATATACACCACTGAATCCAAATAATTCCTCCCATTTGGGAAGGTAGACTAGTTCAAAAATCCCATCCCGGAGCCTGACGCGTTCGAAGAAGGGAATATGTCGAATATTTCACCAATCATTAAGGTGAATATCTCAAGAAAACCGGGAAAAATCAAAGAAATATCATTGGGGGAAGCATGCTCCCCAGACGAGGTAGTCGCTTACACAAACTTGTTACAGGGGTATAGGGACATCTTCGCATGGGATTATTCAGAAATTCCAGGGCTTAGCCCCACTATCATAGAGCATCGCATTGACAGACGGCCTGACATACCACTAACATGCCAGAAACAACATCAATTGCACCCATCTAAGGCAGAAGCGATCAAGAAAGAAATTGACAAGATTCACAAAGTTAGATTCATCTACCCAATTTCTTACACATCGTGGGTTTTGAACCCTAGTCCTGTCATGAAAAAATAGGGCACCATTCGGGTCTGCACTGGTTTTCGAGATTTGAAAAAATCATGTCCCAATGAAAACTACCCTACCCCGTTTATCGACCATGTCATTGATGCTTACACTGGTCATGATGCCTTGTCCTTTATGGATGGACTCTGGAAGGACATTACCAAATTCTAATCTAGCACACAGATCGATACAAGACAACATTCACTACCCCTTGGGGCACATTCTCATACCAGGTTATGTCGTTTAGTCTTAAAAATGTGAGAGACACCTTCCAGTGGGCCATGAATTATATCTTACATGACCTAGACCACCTAATCTTAGCTTACTTAGATGACCTCACCGTGCGATCCAAGAAGCGAAGTGATTAGCTGGAGGATTTACGGTAGGCATTCCAAAGATGTCGGCATTACAACCTACAATGGAACACTCTCAAGTGCATCTTCTACATTAAAGTGGGTCAAATATTAGGACTTATCGTATCCCAACAAGGGATTAGAGTGGAACCCTTCAAGGTCCAGGCAATCAAGGAGGTACCACCACCCAAAACTCTTAGGAAAATTCAAAGCTTGCAGGGGAAAGCCAACTTCTTGAGACGCTTCGTCCCAAATTACACCACTTGCACGCAAGGATTCCATTGCCTACTTCGTCAGGATATCCCGTTTAAATGGGATCATCAAGCTCAACAATCATTTGAGGCGCTAAAAGGCACATTGTCTTCAACCCCTTTGATCAGCCCACCAAATTAGGACAAAGATTACACCCTGTACCTATCAGCATCAGAGACTGCCATAGCTGGGGTGTTAGTCCAAGAAGGACCAGATGGTAAAGAACACATAATCTATTACGTCAGTAATAACTTATCTAGTCCCGCTTTAAGATATGAACCTAAAGAAAAAACTGCCTTAGCCCTTGTACACGCAGTACAAAAACTTCGACATTACATCATCCTTCGGTCTACAACTGTCGTAGCAACTATCAACCCCATGTGATACTTTCTAACCGATCGTCTGATGAACCACAAATATGCTCAATGGGTAGTCATACTGCAGGAATTCAACTTGTAGTTTAGCTCCCTCAAGAAAAAAAAAGCTTTGATCTTAGCTGAGTTCATCACTGACCTACCAAGTCAGAATAAAGGATCCCGAGTTAACGACTCACTTACCAGACGAACATCTATTTCTAGTGACGACTGATGATCATTGGTACAACGATATCCTCTTATTTTTATGAAACCAAATATTCAATCCAAATCTCACGCGTGACGACTGAAGGCGCATATGCCACAAGACCCCCCGATACATCCTCATGGGGGATGTCCTTTATCAACGAGGCATCAATACTATTCTACGCTGTTGCCTCACGCACGACTAAGCTGAGGAAGCCCTAAATGACTGTCATAGTGGGGCTTGAGGCGACCACCTCTTAGTGATGACTACCACCCAAAAATTTCTATGGGCAGGTTATTTTTGGCCCACCTTATTCCGCGATTACATTCAAGCAGTCAAAAGGTGTGAGGGATGCCAACGCTTCACCCACAAGGAAAGAGCACCTGTAGCTCCTCTGCACCCGGTTATTGTAGCTGACCACTTTCGCAAAAGTGGAATCGACTTTATGACTTGAAAACATGCGTCATCTGGCAACCACAAATACATCATTGTAGTCATTGACTACTTTACCAAGTGGGCAGAAGCCATGCCCACATATGACAACACGAGAGAAACCGCAACACGGTTTCTTTTCAACCATTTCATTGCATGATTCGGTGTGCCTAAAGAGTTAGTCTCTGATCATGGAAATTATTTCAAAAACAAAATATTCTAGGAGTTGTCTCATCACCTACGATTCACACATGAATTCGCGTCACCATACTACCCCCAATCCAATGGACAGGTAGAAGTTGTTAACAAAGAGCTCAAAACAATGTTATAGCGTGTAATTAATAACCATAAAACAAACTGGCACCATATATTTTTTTCAGCCCTGTGGGCATATCGCACGACAGTTAAAACCTCAACAGGGTTCACACCTTTCCAACTAATGTACGTGATAGAAGTCGTGATTCCCATTGAACGTGAAATCCCCAACTTTCATGCAACCATCGAACTCCTCGATGATACCCAACCATTAGTGCAACGGTTGGTTCATTTATAACTTGTGGATGAAAATCGAAGAGAGTTGCTCCAACATAATGAGGCACATAAAAAACAGGTAAAAGCATCATTCGACCGCAACATCACCCCTCGTTCATTTACTGAGAGAGAGTTAGTACTCCGCTACAATGTTGCGAAAGAGGCCTTAGGACCCAAGAAGTTTGAAACATTATGGAAAGGTCCTTATGTCATAAAACATTTCCTCCTCAAGGGAGCATACATCCTGTTAGAGCCCAATGGTACATGCCTAGTTAACCCCGTCAATGGGCTCTACCTCAAAAAATTTCACCCATAAGGGTAGGAAGTCTCAACCTTAGAGATAAGATGCATGTAGCATAATATTTTGAGATGATCACAATCATCGAGGATTTGTTCTAAAAAATGATCTGGTGTCGGGGATGTATCGTCCCCCCATCCACTATTTTGGATTAGCTGATGGAGCCTCACGATGGTCACAAAATCTAGCAGTAGCCGTTTGGGCCATATACTATCCTGACCAATCACCAGTCCTCACCAAGGGAGTATTTATTGGATTAGGTACCAATAATCAAGCAAAATATGATGCAGTCATCGGGCTATTAAGCGATGCATCCAACCAAGGAATTCACCATCTACATGTCTACCTTGATTCCCTGCTAGTGGTATCACAGTTAAACCAAGATTTTGAAGAACAAAATTAACAAATATTTAGGAAGTCTTTGCATGCACGCAGATTAAGTCGTCAATTTGATCATATTACATTCACACATATACCAAGAAATCAAAACTAGACAATTCATTTTATAGCTAATCACATCCTAGACTGGAATGCATCTCGTATAAACCATCATCCATAGAAAAGAAAAAAATAAAAATATAGGTGTCTATCATAGGTACATAAAATCCATCAATAAACACAAACAATAGCCATAGACACATCATAAGAGCCACAAAAAATATACATCTCGCATATATACATAAAAAATATATATGAGTCACAATATACAATTCATGTTTGTGACTATAAATGTCAGTAAAAAAATATGTCTAAATGTCATCCAAAATATGGAAGCATCCTCATAACGGGCACTTTCCATGAACATACAAAATCTCTAGGGCTGAGCCCCACTAGGTGGGTCCTTTGGACCCACAACTGCACCCGGTGCCAGTACAGGTGCAACAGCCAAAACTACAAGTGCCACATTGTGAAAATTCGGGAGATGCACCCTCTCTTGAGCCATCAGAGTCTTGATCCATGTATCGTCCAAGTCATTAAAAAAACCCCAGGCTGACATACCACAGGTCAACCTCTCTAACCGACTCCATGAGTGGGATAAATATATTTCACGAGCATCCATATCCTGGACCCGAGCCTCAACAATAGCTAGATGCTCCTGGATTGTCACCGCCCAAGCCTTCACCGCCTCAGCATGGGAAAGAAGGGCATCATCCCCTTCGGCAACTGCAACACTGCTTCCCTCCCCTGAAGGGCCCCCAACATCTCCTTGCCCCCTAACCTAGGCTTGATCGGCCCCACCCAGGCCCCTCCTCAGTGGTTGATGCCCCACCCAGTGGGCAAGAGGACACCTCGCCAAACCCACCTCTGTAGGAGAAACAAAAATAGTGTCAATGTCACCGCAAAAGACATATAAATCTACACATCATAAAATCCTCAAAAAATGCAGAAAAACATCAAAGGTCGTACCTGTGGGACCCCATGCATAACTGATCACAAGACCCATATCCGGGTCCCCCCGGAAAAAAAATTCTGAGTATGGATAGTCTAAAAAAATATACGGGTTCACCTAGAACCATGCCTCAACAATCACATCCCAATAGCGACCAACCTCCCCTCCTCCGACACGGGGCATTACGAGCACCCACCACAGCATCCGAGGATCCCTAGGAGGAGCCACGGGCACTGGCACAAAAGGTTTGAGCATCACCACCCTCTCAAACATAATACTGCATAAGATTCTCATGTAAGTGAAGACCTTAGAGTGACCCCCCCCTCCCCCTCCCCCTCCCCTTGGGACCTTCCCCAACTCTGACACCATGCCATCATAAACATGGCGAGCCCAGTCATAGAAGTGACCAGCCTATATGTAATATCCCAAAAGGGAGAATGCAGTAATAATTAAACACAATATAAGAACTGCAACTAAGTAAACAATAAATCTCAAGACAAAATCAGAATTTACAGATAAGCTGAGCCATTTTATTATATTGAAGAAGATTCAATTACACAATGTGCAAAATATGAGGAGATCTAGCCAAAAGATGGCCTAGAATCACCCAGAAAACATGCCACAATAGGCACTGCATAACTAGAGAGCTACTGAAGAAAATAATGCACTATCCCTTTAGTAGAATATGAATATATGATTGTAGACTGAAAAGGAAAATGTAGATCTACTTAAATCTGGAGCTCAGATGATGCCAATATTCAAGATCTGGCCAATGTGATGGATTCCCAAGATAAAGCAGAAAGGATTTTCCAGATCTACAACTTTGGAAAATTACCCTCCTAGGATTTGATCCTTGATCTGCTAGGAATTATAGATCTGAAGCTAGATCTGACAAATAGATGGCTGAAATACAAGATCAGATCTAAGCTTGAAGGGCCGATCCCTCCTTCAGATCTACAAGCTAGAAGCTCTAGATCTAGCTTCTCAATCCTCCAATGATGATTACAGTTGCTGCAGCACAACTGCCAATAGAAACTGTGTTGTGAGGGAAAGAGAGGCCTTCTGCCTACTAAAAAATGCTACAATAAACTCCAGGCTGATGGAAATACTGATGGAAAAGTGAGGGAATGGTCCCTCACGGGATTACTAGCTGAAATGCTAGCAACTTCCTTTCTCCTTTTGGATCTGCAAAATGGACAGCATAATTACTGAAGGGATTACTACTGTTAGGAGGTCAATAAATTTTGGCCTGATGCCACTGTTAGGGTCCCGTGATTTGGCCGATTGGCTAGCCAAATGACGATGTAACATCAAACCAAGCTTTGGAGCCCAAGGACCTAGCCTTCCTGGACTCAGAGAGGGCTCTCTCTATATGTGTAAAAGATGTCGGTGTGTTTACTTGCGGTGTTCCGATATTAGGCTAGTTATGAAGTGTGTTTTTGGTTTTTTTTAGTTTTTAAGTTTGTGAGGGATAAAACTGATCAAATACATAAACTGGATAACAAGATGTAGATAAATTGGGCTATGGGGTCAAACAAAGCCAAGGAAGCTATGAAGTGATGATGTAAAGTCGCCGTAGGGCCGATTTGATTCAAGGTAGAAAGGATCTTTGGGCAAAATGGAGTAAATGAACATCAAGTTTGTGAAGACAAGGGATTTCAAGTGTAACTAGTTTATAGCAGACATAAACATGTTATAGCAAGCCATTAATCATGCTAAATGTAACTATGAGCTAATTAATACATAGAAATCAAACATTCCAGCCATACATAGAGGTATAAGACCCTCTAACTTCGGGAAATGGCTATCAGATTTTGGGGAAAACACATAAGACAAACTAACAACTCATAAACTACGCCGGAACGCCTAAACATAGTCTCTAAGTCATTGGGCACTTGGACAAACAAGTTTTCATAGTTTTAGGCAAAGGGCTAGATCGGGACTAGGCCTCCTTGGTTCAACAAAATGATCAACAAATCAGTCAAAGAGAAAGTTTTATGGACAGAACTATGGGCAGCTGATAGGTAGGTAGGGCAAACCATACATCCTACTCAACATACATGGAACCGATGAATAAAACATAGCAACAATACCTTAGGTTACTAAAGAGAAGCTAAGAATTCTTTAGCATAACTAAGGGAGAAGAAAACATCAAGCTATGAAGATTCAGGGATTTTGAGGTGCCTCCATGGGCATGTCTCAAAATCAATCTTTACTGATCTATAGCAGCAAGAAAAATGAATTATGAGTGGAAACTAGAAGACAAAACACATTAAGAAGCACTATACCATTCTACCATGTCAAGGAATCCATCAACAAGCCTTCAACATTCCTCAAAAGCATCCAAGAGGCAGTCCAAAAATCATAACTCAAATGTATTCTTCAAAGCTCATATGACCAATGCATTAATTCTTCTCTCAAGTTCAGCCTCTGATTTACAATGAGAACCATGGGATAAATATGCTTGAGGGAGGAAAACCTCATGGAGCAACTAGCTATCCCATTGGCCAAGTCAAAATATCTAAACTTGTCCTTGAGGCTTTGCAAAGCCCAAGGCACAAAATATCCCATAAAATATCTAAAAAACTGCTAAAAACGGAAATTATATTGACTTTACATGATTTTCTCATGATAAAAATAGCTTAACGCACATTTGGGAAAAGCAGATTTTTGGAGTTCAAAAATTACAAAAATACTTCATATTTATGCCTGAAAAAGGTCCCCTGACTTGCTGGATGCAAATGGAAGCCTTCCCGATGTCGAAATGAGGCTTATGATGGCTCGTTGGAAAGCTCTCTGTGTCTGCTTTCCGGCGCAAGTGGAATCACCTCAATCTGATCTCTGAAAGTCCCTCAAAACTGTACCTGTGCGCAAAAACCCAGAAAATAGCAGGCTGCTGATATGGCGGGCAGAATGTGCAAAATGAGGTTGTTTTTCGCCAATTTGGGGGGGCGAATGATCTTCAAATGCCCTGAAAATCACTGGAGATCTGCTCATGGAATTATGGAACCTATTGGGATCATCCTCCTCCCTTGACAACTCATCAAACTGAAATGGCGCATTTATGAGTTTTTGGCGAAAAACCCCAAAAATGCCAAAAAACAAAAAGTTTCCGAAACAGGCCCAAAATTGGCATGCATGACCCTCAAGGGTCCATAGAAACATGCTCCGAAGATGAAGCCAAAATATCAAGGGCTGATATTCTTTTTGCTTCTTTCTGTGCTAGGCGCCTCTCCTTCAATTTTTTCAATTTTTCTTGTGCTACCTTCAATTTTCGCCTGGCAAACTGATTTAGCTTCTGAAAGTGAAGAGTCCTTTTTCTCTGTAGCTCAAGATCCCTGTTTGCCTTCTCAAGCTTTGTTTCCAAATGCTGGTTAGCCCTCTCAAGCCATGCTCCCTTGTTTTCCTCAATTTCCTGCTCAAAGAGGGCAGTGAGAGGAAAGGCTTCGAATTGAGCTTGTTCTTCTGCTCTCTGTTTCTCCAAGGCTTTTCTAAGCCCGATGGTCCTAGGCCTCTTTCGCCTAGGCTGGTCCTCTTCCTCTTCATCATCAAACTCGCCAATGAGTTCTTCAATTCTTACTTGCGCCTTTTCTGCCTCTTTTTTATACTTGATCGCCCTTGCCTCATGAATGGCTACATGAAACTTCATTTGTTTGTTTTCAACCTCCAAGAAGTGGTTGAAATTCCTCGCCCTTTGAAGATCTTCTTGTAACACTTCAATTTGCTCTTCTTTGTGAATGAGGAGGTTTTCAAGGATGCGGGCCTCATTGTCACTATCATCACTTTGGATAGGGATAATAGCTAACTCACCTCCATGCTTTGTACTTTCTCCAATTTTACTTTTGCCTTTGAATGCCAATCTAGCGCTTTTTCTCCTTGGCAAGCTAGAAGTTGTCTTTTTGGGCAATTTCCTCTTTTTAGGAATAGTTTTGATCACTGTTAAGGAGGCAGCTTCAGCTTGCTGTCCTTCCTCAACATTCTGTCCAGCTTGTGGCTCAAAAGGTGCTTCAATTGTTTTCCCAACTTGCTGCTCTTCAATTTCTGTCTGCTGCTGTTCCTCTTCCCGAATTTGCTGCTGTTGCTCACTAATCTCCAACTGCTGCTGTCCATCAACCTCTAGCTGCTGTCCACTGATTTCCAACTGCTGTTGTCCCTCAAAATCTGGCTGCTGCTGTTCATCATCCTCCTTTTCTCCCTGTGGCTCACTGCCCTCTCCTTCTCCCTGTTTACTTGGCTGCCCAGTGGTCCTCTTGAGTTTTTTAGGGGTAGGCCTACTAGATAAAGGCACTGGGCGATGGACAGGCTGAGTAGGAGACACATGAACAGGAGGGACAGTGGCGAAATCGGCATGGCTAATGAATGACTCCCATGAAACCCCTTTCTTCTCCAGCTGGTGCAAGAAGATGATTTTGATCAAGGAATGGTGAAAGAGAGAAGGGATTTGCTGAGGTGGAGCTTTCTTTTGGACAGTAGCTGCCATTTTCTCTATGCTCTTGGACAAAAAGTATGGAAGGTTTAACTGCCTGCTCCTGGTAAAATGCATCAACAAGCGAACATGATAGGCAAATATTTGGCTAAACCTCCCTTCAAAAGTGAAATATCTCATTATGGCCTTCATCAGTGGAGCATAACTGTCAAGAAGATAGGAGAAAGGAAAAATAGCAGTGATGGTCTCCCTATGTTCCTATTGATGAAAGTTTATAATCCCGCATCAAGATGCGCTTTGTTTAAACCACTTTTCACCATGATACGGGATCTTGTAGGCTTGGACATAATTTCTGGGGAGATTTCTGAAGTCAAGACCGCTTTTTAACCGGAAGTGTTGTCCTTGAAATTCAAAGCGCACAAATGTGTAAGGGGGCAGAAACTCTGACTTTCTTGACTGAGAAATCAAGACAATGCATTTCATGTGAAATTGTGTACAATTTATGGTGATCATTGATTTCTTTCTATGATAGTTTCACATTCTTTATGTTGTCCGCCTTTGTGATCTCGTTTTGGAGGCATTCTGACTTTGAAACAAGCTTTGGAAGAGGCAAACTGCCTTCAATGTATGAAAAATGCTCTGCTGGATTGAAACTGGCCACTACACTGCTTGGACAGATATGGACCCTGTGATTTTGAATAAAATGCAACAATGTTCTTGGAATAAGCTACCTCTGCACTTATAAATAAAAGTCCTTCAAATCTGGATACACTTCAGCTATGTAAACTTCTCAATAGAAAACCATCAATAAAGATGAGACAATATGCTGTATAAATTTCCTGTATGTAGTATTAAGCAATCATTCCTCTTGGTGAGTCTGCTAGGGATCAACCAACACTGGTATTTGTGTTTTCAAAACAAAACTCCAATATAAAAAACCCTGCTCTTCAGGTCATTCATCTTTAAAAATACCTCTGTCAACAGATTTCTGTAGGGATCATACAGTGGAAAGAAAGGAGACCTTTTGGTTAGGTGAAAAATTAGCCCACAGTGTTAAGGAAAACACCTTTCACTTGTGAAGTTTGAGAAGTTAATCACCACCTTTGTACCTCTGCCTTAGATGTCAAAATCTAACATCAACAACCTCTATCCTTCACTATGCTGTTTTACTTTTAAAAATCTCTGTCAACAAGTCTTCAACATGATACAATATGGTTTCTAGGAAAGGCAGACTCAAGTTGGATGTATAACCAATGCACAGTGGTTTTTTAGGAAATATACTCTCTGCTTGTGAGTTTAAGAGATCAACATAATACCTGCACCTCTGTTTTAATATCAAATGCAATCACCAAGCACTCTGCCCTTTAGAAAGTGGCCCTTTTCATTTGTGGAGTTTTGAGAAATCCAACACCACTTTGGTACCTCTGCCTTTATGTCAAAATCTAACCATCAACAACCTCTGCTCCTTAGTGTACTGTGTACTTCTGGCTTTAAATGTTAAACTTGATCATCAACAACCGTGTCTTCTAGAAAATGGCCTTGTTTACCTTCAGAAAAACCCTGTTAACAAATCTTCAACCTGTACCTCTGTTTTAATATTAACTTCAAATACTAACAACTCTGTTCTTCAGAAAAAAGGCCCCTTTCCTTTGTGAAGTTTTAAGAGAACAAAAACTGCTTTTGTACTTCTGCCTCCAAAGTTAGAAACACATCAATGAAATCTCCCCTTCAATGTAACATTTATCCTTAGAGTCTCTTTGTCAATCAACTTTTCAACATGATAATGAGGTGAAGAAAGAGGGCAGACCTAGATTAACAATACACAGTGCTTTATGAGGGACACTTTTTCTTGTGAAGTTTTAAGAAATCAGACATTACTTGTATACCTCTGCCTTCAAAGCTTAGATTTAACCACCAACAACCC
Organism: Pinus albicaulis; assembly: GCA_034641835.2. Taxonomy (NCBI): domain Eukaryota; kingdom Viridiplantae; phylum Streptophyta; class Pinopsida; order Pinales; family Pinaceae; genus Pinus; species Pinus albicaulis. The sequence continues at coordinate 596,555,016 of CM076580.1, forward strand.
TGCCTTCTAGAAAATGGCCCTGTTTCACTCTCAGAATCCCTGTTAATAAATCTTCAATATGATACAAGGTAGTGTAAAAGAACAAGTAGACCTAGGTTGGGTGTAAAATCAGTGCACACAGTAGTTTAGACAATACACTCTTTGCTTGTGAGTTTTGAGATATACACCAATACACTCTATACCCCTGCCTCCAAGGTTTAACTTCTCATCAACAAACTCTGCGTTTTCAATGTGCTGTCATCTTTGGAAAATCTTTGTTAACAAATTCACAGTGGGAGAATATGGTGAATAAAAGGCAATCTGCTTAGGTAGTGTGCTGTTGTGGGGGACTGTGAGGACAGTTTCTCCTTTTCAGAAATGGTCAAAGCCCTTTTAACCATGCACAGTTTCAAACCACGGCATACAGGTTTTAAACTTGATTTTTCGAGTTTTTCAAGGTAGGAGATGAAGTACCTTGTGAGTTTTTGAGAAGAAATCCCTTGGAGGGAGCTTGAAATGCACCAGAACCCTTCAACACTGGCGCGGCAACCTTCGGAGAAAAACCCGTCGCGCAAAAGAAACGTGTCGGGTCGGCCTGTCGTGTGGTCGGGCGGCCTCCTACAGGCACGTCGCGCCCACCTACAGGCACGTCGCGCCGACGAAGAAAGCCTTTGTAAAATGCTGCCCAGGCACGTCGCGCCCAAATCCAGGCACGTCGCGCGGCCTTAACCAGTGCAGAAAACTTCAATTTTGCTTGAAAAACGTTGTGATACTTGGGAGCTGCGGAAGTTTGCTTTGAATTTCGACAATGACTTACTTACTTTCCTATTCCACTCTTTAATTACACCTTCAACCTTATATAATTTTCAAATAAACATCCCAACGGTCATTTGAACATTGATTTTTAACTCTGTTTGTTTTTTCAAACAGTTGGTTCGTTATTTGAATATATATACCCGCCCTTTGATTCTGACCCCGAGCTCTGAACTTTGATCAATTAAGTCGACCAACTCCACCACTTCTGCTACGGTGTTTCAATACCACAGGTGATTTGTCACTTTTCTTTGACAACTCCTTCATCTTTTACCTATAGTGGGTTTTCAAATCTCTGTTTGTATGTGTAGTATACAGTACCCCCTTTTCCCTCAAAATAAAGGTTGTGCTTCTTCTTTTTAAACTATCCAACAATGATCACAGGCTGAAAGACCTTTGGAACACAGTGAATAATAACTTTAAAGGGGAAATCTTCTTGGTGACAAAATTTTAAAAGGTCTTGTCTGCAGGTCTCTTTTCCATGCAGTTCTGTGCTAAATCTGCCCTTTGGAATGATAACAAGTGTGTTTGTTTTTTTAAAACATATAAACAGTGGTGATTCATCACAACCAACTTCTTCTGCCTATTCATAAGTTTGAATACCACTCGCCTCCTCCATCTGAAAAGACAAGCTTGTGCAATATGAAAACAGGACTCTTTGATACATAGTCATTATTTTGCTCTGATCATTGTGTTACCTCTTTTTGCCCAAAGAACCATTTCATAACTGAACTATGTTCACTGTTTTCCTCTCTTGGCGATTTTTAGCAAGGAAGGGCTATTCATAATGCACCAAAACATTTGAAAGTTGTAAACACCATTTCTTGAAAGGCGCTTCTTTGGACCTTTGGTATATGATATTGTTTTGTTGCTTGACCTTTTCCTCAAGGAGACAGTCTTCTTTTTGGTATCAGTGGCACACATATATTCAATATTGTCTCTTTCCTACTGTAGGTATAGCCTGACAGATAGTTCTTTGAAATAGGAGTACCAATACCTTTACATTATCAGCACTATCATTCATCTGTGTAATGACCTTGATTTAGTCTTTGGTATCCTTCCACCGCTTTCTTATATCAATCAGTTTCAGCAACCTGCAGTAGCTTTGGCCCTCTACTCATGCATGGAGGAGGCTCTTCATCAGATAAGGTGTCCGGAGACTTTTTGACCACTATGTTCGACACAGCCTTTCTCTGAATGTGGTGGTAAGTAAATCTCTTGAAAAACACCAATCTTAGCATCTTTACTTGCAAGCATCATTGTGTTTTAGAAGAAAACCCTAGCCATAGTGACACTGTTCTAAGGGTGACTGAGAAATTTATCATTTGGATTGTTTATCTCATGACCTGTTACTTGACAAAAACTCTTTGTGACTATGAAGGTCAGTGCATTTGAAAAAGCTAAGGGCTTTATTTCTGCCTGTGTAATGGCATTGGTTAACAGCATCTATTCCATTTGATCTTGAACAAAACAGGCTTCTTATGATTTGGATGTTTACTGATGACAGGCCCTTCTAAAGTTCAACAATTCATATGGTTTGCAAGTTTGAAATGAGCTCCTTTATCAAACCAAACTCCCCTTTCCTTTGAGCTTATCATATTTCCCCTACATTCCTGTTATGATCATCAGTCATATTCATAAAACCTGGAGATATTGTTTCACTGTTCAATACAAAGCAAACCTGGACCCTTGCAATCTTCTGAGTCAATACTGTCCCGCGCCCTCTGCTTATGGATGAAGGAGGCGCCCTAACCCTCTGCTTGTAAATGAAGGAGGTTCTGGGCCTTGAAAATTTACCAGTTTTCTGAGACAGTGGTATCCCTTTTTGCTGTGATTTTCATGCTGGAAAGAGCTGTAAAGTCCAGATGAGTAGCTTTCTGTTTTGCAGACATATCTAAAGGCTCAAGTTACATTTAGAAGCAGCTGTTCCTCTAATTTTAAACTCAAACATTTACTCCATGAGATGAAATATATTTCCTGTTTTTGTAGAACCATAGAACACTGTGAAAAACCTAATAGTCAGCTTGGGATTGGATTTTATGCAGTGCTGAGATCTAGGGGGTGTGAGTGGCGCGACTTAGGGCTGCTTGTTAATTTCATTTGCAAAATAAGGGATCAGTCATGGCAGGTTTTTTGCAGATGGAGGATTTTTGGCTTTTTGATGATTGCCAAAGGTGAAATGTCCTAAAACGCCACTTCCTAACATAGGGGAGACTATTGAAACAGATGTGGATTTGCCTTTTAAGGCTGATGGGCAGACCAATAAGGCTGAAGCTGGATAGGATTGTGATATGAGGTTTTGATATTTGACATGGGCGAACTGGAAAGGTAGAAAGGCGAAAAAAGTTTTGGGAGGGTTTTCTGGATGACATATTGACATAAGGAAATCAGTTTCTAGAAAACTCAGCTGTAGATATAGTCATCACTAACATGTAAAAATACTGATGGCTAACAGCCACATCTACTATGAAGCTCTAGGAATGTTGATCTTTAAGCCCAAGGTGATAGGAATAAACCTTCACCAGTTCTCCAACTGAAATACTGAAGACAACTTCCACCTTCTAAATTGATCTTCAGAAATTTGTAATTTCTGAATATGAATGTTCTACAGAAAGTAGGAAAAGATATGTGGCACCAATTCCTGATGTAGAATGAAGTACAATACTCTTTCTAGAGCTACTCTAAGAAAGAGGTGGGATTCTTGACCAGGAACACCTTGTGCTAAACAACACTTGCAATCTCTGCTAAACAACCCAAGAAAGCAATCGAATGTCACATGAAAATTCCAGATCTAAAAATATCCTCAACATCAATAATCACAAGCATGCCTTCATCCTTGCCTTCATATTATTTACATAATGTTTGAGCATTCCCATGCCTTGGCCCCCATCTAGACTGCGTTGTGCATGTGGACAAGATCCTCCATGTTTGACTATGCTGTTTGACCAAGTCACCATCATGTCTAGGTGCAATGTACACCCTCTCCATAATGTGTGCATTAATTGCACAACTTCCTCCATCATCTCATCATGAATGCTTCATGATCTTCTATTTTACATCTTCAAGATCTTAGTTGACTGTATCAACCTCCATGATCTTATGTTTGATCTCTTCAAGATCTTAGTTGACTGTGTCAACCTCCATGATCTATCTCATTAATGAGACATGATCTCAAATTTCATTCACATTAGAAGTTGCTCAACTACCTCATTATGTAGATCTAGGCTTAATTAATCCACATTCATACACACAAGTGGATATTTATTCATATTGAGGATTATGGGTCCCTCCACCCTTTTATTTAATTAATTCATTAAGAAAGTTAAGAACTCTAATATTCCAAATATCAGGTGAAAATTTGGGAATATTACATTCCTCCCTGGAAAAATTTTGCTTGTCCTCAAGCAATTGAAAAAGTGGATGCTACAGCAAACATCCTCCCTCCAAATGGCATCCTCAAGTGGAAGGCCTTCCCATCTGTCACAATGTGTCATGCATGTCCAGCTCCAAAGCTGCCTCTCTAGAATGTCTAGAATGGCTTCCAACTGAAAAGTTATATACCCATCCTTATCAATGAATCTCCAAGTGGCAACCATATGATGACAAAAGTTCTCCTCTATACATGAGATACATAAGATAAAGTGGTTCATTCCCAAAGTGGAAAGTCTCAATTCATGAACTATCTCTCCAACCCATGATACATAGAGTAGATTACATACATCAATGCCCTCATCATTAGCCATGTTGGCCATGTAGGAATCAAACATCACATCACCATAGTGAAAAACAATAAGTAGAGATATATGGGAAAACATGTGCAATGTCAAACCGTGCTCTCCTAATAACAACCAACGCAGCAATGCCTTCTACTGCCATGCTAGATCATCATGAAAATAAGTAAGAGAGCCATACTCTCTCAAAAGAAGCCACCTCAACAATGCTTCTTGTTGCCATGCCAAGTCATCGATGAGAATATGAGAGCCATAATCTCTCAAAAGTAGCCATCTCAGCAATGCCTCTTGTTGCCATACCACATCATCATTGTACCAAATGCAGTGACCATATTATCTCAAGAGAAGCCACCTTAACAACGCATCTTGCTGCCCCAACACATCATCATTATACCAAGTAGAATGACCAAAATCACCCAACAGAAGCCAACGCCATAAGTCCTCCTGTTTCCATCCTCCAGCAATGTCATGCCATGTATGGGAAGAATTCAGCCCATACTCTCCCAATAGTAACCAAAGCAACAAGGATTCATACTTCCTTCTTGCATTAACATGATGCAAGTCATGGAGCAACAATAAAGAAATGGACATGTGAGATGTCTCATCAACATAATACAAACAAGCTCCTCTATGCCACATCATGTGAGAGTGATACCTTCTCCCAAACCCAAGTACATTCATGAAAATGAGATACATCCCAAACATAAATACATGTAGATATATGAGACATACCCTAAACAAGAGTAAATTCATGGACATAAGATTTAACATGTGACGTCCAAACTCTCTTCTTAATAACCAAAGTAACCATGCCTTCTTCTTATGCATTATATCATTGAGACATAAGGCATGAGACAAGAAAATATGAGCCTTTGGGTAGTTACCATACTCACCCAAGAGCAACCAGCGCAACCATGCTTCTTGCTGTCCCGTATCATAGATTTGCAAGTGGTTTGGAAACCCCTTGCTCCATACTATCAACCATTCATCCCCGTGTGGATGATGGATCTCATTCTGCAAATACTTGGCATCCTCCCATTGTAGGACACCAACCTCCTCCAACTGATGAAGATCTTTTCACTCCATGAAATGTTGAAGTGCACCTCCAATGAGATCTCTTAATGAAACCTTCTCCTCATCCATGGCCTTCCAAAACCAATGAGGTTATGGATCTGTTGCAGGTAGAAGTCTCTCTTTGAGCTGTGAGATGCTCATTGAGAAAGTGTCATCAAGAAAGGAGAAAAGATTTCTCATATCTAGATGTCTACCATTCATCATATTATCCTCCATTGATGCTCCAATAATAATGGGGCCTCATTATTATCACTACTACTAAGTGACAGCATTGTAGATCTGCAAGGTAATACATCTACTGTCTCGAAGCAAGGTACAATATTGATCTCATAACCAGTCATTTTACATAGGATCATGCTCATCCCTTCTTCTGAAACTCTACAATTTAACTCAAGAGGTTGAATGTAGTCCATCCATGAAAAACTGGGATAGATTTTCATCTCCTCCTTGATTAGATCAAGGGTCCTCTGTGCTGTGATATTTTGTTGCTTCAAATCAACATTTGGATCTAACCCTTGGTCATGCATTGGCCCTGATGGCATGTTCCCATAAGTTTCAATAAGATATACTGAAACAATAGGTGATGGATGTGTATGCATACATTGGATCAACTGATATGTGGGAATCTCTTGACAGAACACAAGAGTTCCTCCAACCAGGACAATGGTGTCTCAAACTGCTGGTAAGAGAGATGGTTACTCTTCTTTCCATGTATCAGTGCTGGAATCTTCCTCTTCCTCCTCATGCATCTCCTAAATCATGCATGGGACTCTATATGTGAAGAGCTGAAGACTACCTTGCAAGGTTGCAAGTGTCTCTTCTCCGGATATAAGTAATTCTGCAGCTGGTGGTGACTGTGGTGAACTCTTGTCCAGAGTGACAAGAATGACATCCTCCTTTGTTTCCTTAGGAAATGTCTCTTTATGGCACATATCTGTCTTCTTCACATCAAAGTTATTCCTCAACTTGTGAAAGAAATCTGAATATTTAGTCACCTTTGCATGCTCCATGTGACTAAACCACCAATCCTTGGCTCCACCTAAAAGATAAAGTGCTGCAATTTGGACAACCTCTTTTTCAGCCACAGGATGTAGTTTGAATAATGTATCTAACTCTCTCCTCCAAGCCTTAACATTGCTTGAGGAAGATCCATTAAATGTAGGAAAATAGAATCTATTGTGCCTATTCCTTGTATTGCTGCTATAGGACCTTCTTTCTTCCTTGAGTTCAAAGAATTCGTGGAGAGTTAGACTTTCCTTGAAGGCTTTAGACTATTCCTTGTACTCCTTAAGATACAAACTGATAGTCTCATGAGTCTCAGGTTCTCTTCTTTCTTCATTTCTATACCTCTCACCTTCTTCAGAGAAAGTGGGCATAGTAGATCTATGAGGAGATCTATAATTCTCCGGTTTTCTTTTCTGCTGATAGGAAGTGCTTGGACCTTCCTCTTCAAATCTTCTTCTTGGATCCTTCCTTTTCCTTTCCTTCGTCATTTGATAGACCTCCTTGGAGAGATCTTGCATGGATCTAAAGAAAGGAGTGGCAAAATTATCCTCCTTCATGAGAGATATCATCTATCTACTTCTTCTTTTGATGCAAAAGATGAAGTGTCTACAAGCTGAGCCAAAGATCATGCTCTGATACCAATGTAATATCCCAAAAGGGAGAATGCAATAATAATTAAACACAATATAAGAACTGCAACTAAGTAAAAAATAAATCTCAAAACAACATCAGAATTTATAGAGAAGCTGAGCCATTTTATTATATTGGAGAAGATTCAGTGACACAATGTACAAAATATGAGGAGATCTAGCCAAAAGATGGCCTAGAATCACCCAGAAAACATGCCACAATAGGCACTGAGTAACTGGAGAGCTACTGAAGCAAATAATACGTTTTCCCTTCAGCAGAATATGAATATATGACTACAGGCTGAAAAGGAAAATGCATATCTACTCAAATATGGAGCTCATATGATGCCAAGATTCAAGATCTGGCCAATGTGATGGATTCCCAAGATAACCCAGAAAGGATTTTCCAGATCTACAACTTTGGAAAATCACCCTCCTAGGATTTGATCCTTGATCTAATGGGAATTACAGATCTGAAGCTAGATCTAACAAATAGATGGCTGAAATATGTCACAAGATCAGATCTAAGCTTGAAGGGCTGATCTCTCCTTCAGATCTACAAGTTAGAAGCTCTAGATCTAGCTTTTCAATCCTCCAATGATGATTACAGCCGTTGCAACACAACTTCCAATAGAAACTGTGTTGTGAGGGAAAGAGAGGCCTTCTGCCTACTGAAGCTGCAATAAACTACAGGCTGATGGAAATATTGATGGAAAAGTGAGGGAATGGTCCCTCACAGGATTACTAGTTGAAATTCTAGCAACTTCCTTCCTCCTTTTGGATCTGCAAAATGGACAACGTAATTCCGGAAGGGATTACTGCTGTTAGGAGGTTAATAACTTTTGGCCTGATGCCAGAACTGATATGAAGCTCTGGGAATGTTGATCTTTAAGCCCAAGGTGATATGAATAAACCTTCACCAGTTCTCCAACTAAAATACTGAAGACAACTTCCACCTTTGAAACTGATCTTCATAAATATGCAATTTCTGAATATGAATGTTCTACAGAAAGTAGGAAAAGGTATGTAGCACCAATGCTTGATGTAGAATTAAGTACAATACTCTTTCTAGAGCTACTCTAATAAATAGGTGGGATTCCCGACCAGGAACACCCTGTGCTAAGCAACACTTGCAATCTCTGATAAACAACCCAAGAAAGCAATGGAATGTCACATGACAATTCTAGATCTAAAAAGATCCTCAACATCAATAATCACAAGCATGCCTTCATCCTTGCCTTCATCTTCTTTATATAATGTTTGAGGCTTCCCATGCCTTGGCCCCCATCTAGACTACACTTTGCATGTGGACACGTTCCTCCATGTTTGAATGCGTTGTTTGACCAAGTCACCATCATGTCTAGGTGCAATGTACACCCTCTCCATCATGTGCGCATTAATTGCACAAATTCCTCCATCATATTATCATGGATGCTTCATGATCTTCTGTTTGACATCTTCAAGATATTAGTTGACTGTATCAACCTCCTTGATCTTCTGTTTGATCTCTTTAAGATATTAGTTGACTGTGTCAACCTCCATGATCTATCTCATTACTGAGACATGATATCCAATTTCATTCACATTAGCAGTTGCTCAACTACCTCATTATGTAGATCTAGGCTTAATTAATCCACATTCACACACAAAAGTGGATATTTATTCATATTGAGGATTATGGGTCCCTCCACCCTTTTATTTACTTAATTCATTAAGAAAGTTAAGAACTCTAATATTCCAAATATCAGGTGAAAATTTGGGAATATTACACTGTAGCCGGTGCAAGACACCAATATGAGGACTCGACGCCCTATTGGGTGATGATGACCCTGTCAGGCAAACTATCATCGCCAGGGAACCCCTCTCAGCAAAATTGGTCACAAATTTGGTGCGAACACTTCCCTGTGTAAGCGGCTCGGGATCACAATTCTCCTCAGCCCAACATTGGATGTTCAACCTCACAGGAGGGAGTGGGTGTGGAAGAGCCTCCCCCTAAGGCAATAAACCAGTCTCAAAGTAAACATCTATCTTTGGACGGATGACAACGTCTCTACACTTCAACACCATCACTCGTCGTCTCCTGTTCCAATAGTTGACCAGAAAATGAAGAAGACTATCCTCTGATATTAATAGGTTGTTATCTAGAAATTTCAGCAACCCCCACTGTGCCAAAAGCCCCTGAGCATTGGGGTCCTGTGCCATAGATGCTAAAATATTAAGCCAATCTCGTTCATGCCACAAAATCATGTTACCAGAGAAAAACCAAAAAATCAGTGGCTAAAATCAAGAGACCAAAAATTCAAAGTTTTTTACCATCATCGCGCCTGTGTAGATAACATGCGCGATGATCGCACATTTGTATCATATACAGATGCACGCATCATTGCGCAAAAGCTTCACTAAATGCGATGACCTTGCGAGAAGACTTTCTTCTCCACGAGGTCCACACAGATCAGCCTCGATCACCCACACGGTCGAGGCAAAAAATAGACAGGACATCTGTACAAATCACATTTGTACGGACCCCCCCCCCCCCCCAAAACAAAAAATGACAAAAATTGAAAAGCAGGACGTTCAGGGCCCTACCTGACACTGACGACGTGAATCTCGAGTACTTAGGCTGATCGTAATGACAAGAAAGGCTCATAAGTAAGGGCTTAGCTCTGACCTCATACTTTAAAACAACACAAATGAATTGAAATGAGCCATATTGGCCAATATATCGCCCTTTTCTCATTTTTCGACAGACCATAACTGGAGCTTAGAAAGCCCAATTTCAAAACCATAAGAAACACAGTGATCAACACTTCATTACGTTCAAAATAGGCTCCATACATCCACGCCTCAGAAAAATTCATTTTTTCAGTCACAACAAGTATGCCCTCTCTTATCACTTTCCATTCAACTTTATTTCCAATATGTTTGAATATAAAAGATGATTTTTAATTGGGTTATTGGTTGCAGGTATTACAAAAACACCGAATCACCAGTCGCCCCAACCACTAAAGGTCTAAGAGAAGGTATCATTCTATCCCTAGCATGATAGGCTCCCCAAAGAAGCTTTGCATATCCTAACATTATTTCTCCATAGAGATCAACCATAGGTTCCAATCACCCGACCATGTTTATCATCACCTCACCTTGCACATGGTAAACATTCTCGCAAGTCATTAGAACCTCACCCTCCATGGCATCCATCACTCATGTAGACCATACACCAAAGGTCTGGAGCCATGAATGTAAAATCCAAGTCCAGGAAGTTCTTCATGTTCACTCATCCATCATACATCAAGTCAAGTTTCACCCATGTCATGTTAAAACCCCTTTCCTAGACTACCATTTTCATCAACAGATCGAATACGCACCACCGCGTCTCGCACTTGACCTATCACACCCCCACTAGCATAGCCCATCTACGATGTTGTTCATCTGCTTCATCACTCCAGCATTGAGACCAACCAATTGGGCCCCCACCCTCAGCAAAACACCTTCCTCACACCATAGTGACGAATTATTTTCATGTTTATAGGGGCATCCGTCTCTGTGTTTGTACAGCCAAACCCATTCTATATTATTTTGGAAAGTGTACAAAGATTTTTTAGGAGATAAATCCCACCCATCCATTCACTTTTCTCACCTGGCAGTAGTCCCTAATCACCCTTGGTCGGAGCTACGCATTTTTTACCACACCCCACCATGACACCCATAACAACCGTACACCCACCCTATATTTCGCATCGACTCTAGGGATTTCCTCACCAGAAATTGTTATGATTGCTGCCACTCGCATTTACAAGCTCCGACCTCGGGCCACTTAATGACCATCATCAGTTATAGCCATTTCTCGTCATCATGCTTAAGTTAAACTATCACACCATGTCTTGCTGCATTAGAACCCTGGTCCCTTGCATCAATACTCATCTCGGTCGGTTGGCGCTTCTTTCTTGTCGACTTCAACAACCATTTTCCAAGAAGGAGGTAGTACCTTGGATGACTCCTCACCTCAATAGGGGCATCCTAGGATGGCACTATGGGAATCATCATTGCCCATTTATTTCATCGATCCTCTGGACATTCGACTTCAACATAAACTTTCATGTCTAAGATGGTATCGTACTTCATAAACCGTTGCACTTTGTCAAAATTCGTCGAAGCCCCATGACTTGATAAGCATCTCTTTTAGCAATGCTTAATGGGAATGTCCCCAATAGTCAGAGACCCATGCATACAATGATAATTTTTTCTAAAAACAAACATGCCATACCAACGTTATGCATGTGGGCACCACATTCAACCTTCTTTCAAAGAAAAAAATCCCTCGAGGGCGTCATCAACTAATAGTAGGTCACTACCACAAAAGTGACATAAAAATATCCTTTATCTGTCAGATAAGATTAACTAGTCAAAACATCACTAGCATGGGACATGCTCGCCTCGTAGAAATATTTTATTCATTCTATCTCTTATAGGGTTCCAATAGAGCACGATGTCTCTTTTTACTCATGGCAAGGGATCTCCAACCTCATTTTTCAAGCAAGTTACTCTCTCTCTCTCTCCAAAGGACTACACAGAAAAATAAAATATAATGTATTCCGGCTATACAGTTCTTTCTAGACCTCATACAATAGGGGGAAACTGTTAACATTGAAAAATAGTACAAGAAAAATACATTAGAAAATGTCAAGCAGAAGGTATAAATAAAGATTTATAGGGAAGAAATACATTATAGGAGCTGAAAATTTTAACTTTTCCTAAGGTCAACAGGCAAATTTTTGGACCGCGCACAGGAAGAATTGGCCCTAGCCGATCATTGCGGCTTTTTCTTCGATAGCCGTGAAGAACATTGTGGCTATCCCTCAAATAATCGTGTGGTCCTGAGGATGCAGAATGTCACCATCCGGGACCACTTGGCACACTTGGAGACAAATATTCTCACTCAAGCTAACCAAGTATAGTTGCCTTGGAGCCACCTTGAGGCTTTAGTGCAACACACAAAGGAATCATATCCCCACTCTTGTGTCAACATCCATCTTATACCAAGAGGACGGAAAATTTGAATTTTTTCTATAAAATTCGGCCATGGGAAGAGAAATGGGAGACACATTGTTATGCTGGCCAAATTTCTCCTCAACAAACCAGCTTGTGTTGTCCAATATCAAGAAGATTGGAAGGATTCAGTTGTTAGCCATCCAACACCTCAATCCAAGAGAGAAGAGTTCACCACGTGTCCATCGATCTACCATCCTTTGAGAGGGAAGAGAGGCTTGCTGAAAACTTGAGGGGAAGAGACCCCCTTGTCTTGGATATTGGAGCTACGTAGCTCGAAGGATCCTTTACAAGAGATTTATCATTCTATCTTCTACTACCACCAACACCTAATAAAGGAAGAGAGATCTCCATTTTCGAGTTATTAGTGTGTTTTCTCTATTGAGCATGTTTCTTGTGCATGTTGTTTTATTTTTGTTTCTTTTTTTGTGTAGCATGACATGTTTCCATTTAACTTAGCTTATTACATGTTGAAATTATTCCACTTACGTTTGACAAACCACTTTGACCTGTGACTTTCTTGTAGGAAAGAAGCCTCCCTATTAAGCATAGTGTATTCTGTCTACCCATGCGCCAAATACACTACTAGACTTTTATTAGCCCATTGATAATTTCCACTAGAAATCACATAAAACATTAATTCACATTGACAGTAACTGTAGATAGAACATAAACAATAAATTGCAGAAGATAAGCCAAGATAAGAGAACACAAGAATTTGTATCAAGCCAGGGAAAAACCTCAAGATGGGGAAACCCTTGATCAATTCTTCTTATTATCTAATATCAAATGTTCAGTAGAGAAAGAGTACAATAATGCAAATTCAAGGGAAAATTTTACTTTCCAATTTGATGATCCAATACCATCGTCCAAATGCCAAACAAATAGCTCAGTCAAATATGTAATTTCTGCACTCTCTCAATAATAGTGAAACTGCATTTATTAGTGGCCAATGGTGGTAAAAAACAGTCCCTCTTGAGCTCAACCAAATTCCGAGTAGCTCGACCTTCTTTGGAGGTCAAACAACAGTAGAAACAATAAAATTTGGAGTAGTCAAACCCAATCAAACAACAAGATTAGCTTTGTGGTCAAATAGCCACTTCAAGTTTTCGATCAACGCATGTCAACCTGCCCAAAAATCCTCGTAAATTGTGCCAACAAATGCGCCCTGGTTAAACAGAATTAATCCTCCAAAAGTCACAACCAAAACAGGTCAAATCAACCTTGATCAACGTTGGTCAAATTTGGTTGAAACATAAAGTAAATGCCCAATCAAACTATCCTCCAAAAGCCTACATGTGCGAGATGAAACAAGTTGCCTGTGATTTGTATGACCCAATCAGATGAGGAGAGAGAATAAAATGTTGTGTGATGAAATGTGTCAAATGAGGATGAAGGTCTATTCTAATTTATATGCGTTAAAGGGGGGATTAATTTGTCCAACTTGATCCCAAGCCGACCTTGACCAAATGCACATGTGTGGGCTTTTCTTCAAAAATATATTTCTCCTTGTCCAAATTCAGTAATCCTTAGGCTGATTTTGGTTCTCTTGAAAGGAGGAATTCAATCCAATAATCATATTCATCAAATGAGCTTCCCAAAGTGGAAATTTTCCCTAGTTGCACATTTTAACATATTAGCATATGTGTGTAGCTCACTATAGCCAACTTGTTGGCAAGCAAGATATTTGACAACTCTTTGGTTGTTAATTATTAATGGTGTGTATAGAAAGGTTCATAATAAGTGCAACAAAAGTGACTTAATGATAGGTACTATGAGATTGATACATAATCCATCAACTTAAATAAATAACAGACGAGGTATCATCCATTGAGATTAATCATGGTATGGTTAAAAGTGGTTTAAGAAATGTGCCAACTATGTATTGAGATGGATAGACAAGCATTGCATTTGTAAGAGCAATTATAGTGTGTTGGTTGTTAAAAATTTCTATATTTGGACTTGTGATAAGGTTAAAGTGTTGATGTGAGATACACACAAGAAAAACATAGGATTAACACATTAATTCACATTTGAAAGCGTGTTAACAATTAAATTATGATTAGCTACTCATTGATATTTATAGATGTTATTATTTATGAATTTTACATTAGCATATGAGGGTTGATCTTGATCTAAATGTCTAGTTGTCTCTATTGTTGAGAAAATTTCAACATTGGCATTGTTGCATTGCTTGTATTGTGCTCTAAATAAAGCCCCTTGTCCAAGCAAAGACAATATGCATTGCTTCTACCTTGCATGTTTTGAAAAGCACACCCTACACAATTTTCATATTATATGCATGTAATCAATATCAATGCAAACATTCTTAAGATAGTGTAGAGAAAAATGGGATTTCTTTCTTAAATTAGGCACCAATGTCACAAATAAATATTCTATTTCAAGTTGTTTGTCACTTGACATGTTTGGATGTCTTATAATGTTGTCCAATGGTTTAATAGATACATATTTATATGTGATCATTTGTATTTGTTATCCATATAAGCACATTAGTATGTGCTAAATTAACGAACTTGTCCACAACATTTAATGCCAACACTCCAATTAGAATCTTTTCTAAAGTGACCTTTAAAATATTGGAGAATCAACTAAAAAAATCATTAAATATTATATCATTTTAAAGTCAAATATTTTATATTCAAAAACCTCCAATGATCAAAGCTACATAGGACATTGCAATCAAATGTAAAGAAGTTAATATTGAGATTGGCCTCCCAATGTACCCTACAACATTAATAGACAAACATTTGATTAACAAAATGTGAAGTTTAATGAAAATTTCAAGTCTTTTAAAAATCCAAAAATAAATTGAAACATCTTCTATTTTTAGTTTTCTTAAATTTAACATTGTTATTTGGTCTTGTACTATTCGTGCAAATCACATTTATTTTTATGGAATTTTGAATTGTTGGGTTCTCACCTCTCATTTTCTTGTCCTTTGCACCAAGAGCATCATTGTTTGCATGTTCATCCCATAGTATGTATATTAGCAAAACTTAAATAATCGAGCATGGACAATACAAAATATCGTATATTGGTCCAGTTGGATTTGTGCTTGGGTTTATAGTAATAATGATTCATTGCTACAATATCTTGAATCTAATCAATTATTTTAGGGACTATGTTGAATAATATGAAGGAACCATGTTTCCCAAATGCTAATTACAATGTATTGAATGCATTGGTGTTTTGTGGATTGAAAATGACACATCCTTATTCAGTGTTACCATCTTTAGATTATTGCGTTGTTTTTATAGGAGTTGCATTTATATTGGCATCCAAGTCGTTATGCATCTTTTGTGAGGTATTGTTTTCTAGCTTTAACTTGAAATGCATTTTCTATTCTTTTTATAATGATATTTTGTTGTTATTATTATTATTATTAAGTTCTATAAATTTATTATAATTTTGTATTTTTGTTTTGCATGATTTTATTATTATTAAGAATAAGCAAACATTTTCATAAGAAAATATTTGGTGAGTTGTAAGTCATGATGTAGCAATGATAGAAATAAAGTATATGTGGAAATTATGGAAACACTACTACAAAAATACCAGAAGATAAATGATTCTAAAAAAACATAAATTAACAAAAGTTTAAAGTATAAATTTTTGTTACTTGAAGACATGGATGTTTATGTATTTTGAGATTATATTGCTCTATCGAGAATGAAAAAGTTGATTTTTCCATCAAACATATGGGAGTATGAGTAAAAACATCATTGCGAATTGTTTGTATTATTGTGTTTCATATTTCATCTCTAAATTTTTGTCTTCTTTGATTTTTATTTCAATTTTTTCTTTGAGGTCGAGATTATAATCTACAAATTCTAGATTTTTACAAGACAACGCTCATTGCTAAAGCTTATAACAGTGTTGATCTTATATATATATAGATATCAATTATGTCTTTGATAGAATGAAAATTCTTTGGATAATCCAATGCTCAATCTAGTCAATGATAGTAGACAAGCCATAATGTTGTATAGTTTGTAAGAACCAGAGCATTGAATATTTTGACTTCTGGGGAATGTTCGAAAAAATATTAGTTGAAACAATTTCTATCTTCCCCTCTATATCATAAGCTCCTAAATAGTTTTTATTATGCCCTCTTTTTTGCAAGTTCCTAGACATTTCTTATCTCGCCATATTTATTGTGAGATCCTAAGAGAAGCTACAACAATTTTCAAGTGTCTTCAAATAGTTGTATCTCAATTTGGAGAGGAAAAAACAAATACCAATGGGGTTTGTTGGGTCGCCTATGCATTTAAATTGTAGTATAGTTGGCACAAGTTCTTATAGCTATGAAGATTG
Source organism: Pinus albicaulis (assembly GCA_034641835.2). NCBI lineage: Eukaryota > Viridiplantae > Streptophyta > Pinopsida > Pinales > Pinaceae > Pinus > Pinus albicaulis. The sequence continues at coordinate 596,571,628 of CM076580.1, forward strand.
CTTATGCAAGGACATACCTACTAATTCTAAACTCAATCTTGTTAATTCACAAACCAATAATTTAACGTGTATGAGCTAATTTAAGAAATAAATATATAAATTACAATCTCCTCTATCCTTACTTGGGCTCCTTATTTTAGGGGTAGTTAAATGAAAATTTCTAATTTTGGCATGGTTTTGATTAACATGATGAATATAGTTTGTTATTATTGGCCAATCTTGAAGGCCAATTTAAAACTTTGAAAATGGATAACCCATTGCAATATAGTTGTAATCAAGTGGTGTAATATATTGGCAACAAAGGAAATCTTGGGTACTTTACAATAGTTACATGATATATGATATTCATTATGCATGAATTAGAATAAATGTTTTCCAATGTGCTCTTAAGGTCACCTCTAATTATATCTGAAATAAAACAAAATTATGTCACAAATATTTGATCTTTAATTACAAATGTTTTGAGAACCAAATTCATCATAGATGCTACGACTACTTAAACCTATAAACGAGGTGAAATCTATATTGATGAATAAATTTTATGTAGTTCATTGTAAATTTCTCTTGAATTGTAAAAATCATATCGATTTACAAAGAAATTAAAGAAAGAAAGAAAGAAAATAGATCAATATACTACTACTTAAAAGATAGAGTTAAGATAATGTTTTGCTCAAAAAAAAAATTGCACCCTTGTTTCAACTATTATGTGATGATATTTTAGTCTGTATTGAGAAATTATTGTTATTCACGTGGATTTATTTTGGAGTATCTTTTGGAGTAATGTTTGGTGAAAACCAATTGTTGGGTTTCCCCGATGGGGGTGATCTCATGACATCGGATTAGATATCGGAAAGAGGTATGGTGTCCCTCTTCGAAAAGTGTTCTTTGGTAGGGGTAATTATTGACATGCAGAAGGATTGTTTGGCGAAGGAGGTGGCAACCCTAAAAGTGAGAGCTAGGCTCTACACTTGGCTCCACATGGGCTACATGTGGCATGTCCTGGGTTCACACCATGGGAGCCACCAGCCCAAGTCTTATTGTATTAACTATCGTGTTAATGGAGTGAAGAGTTTTGTTTGTGTCATTGGTTTTGTTAACACAACTCATTTTGTCTGCTTAGTGATGGAGTGTCCATCATATGGTAGATTGGATATCAAAAGGAATTTCCCTCATAGCAGTTGATCATTCATTAATGACCTCACTCTAGGTCAGTGCTTTGGGATGAAGGAAACTTGGTGTATGCAGTACACTTGGGGAATTTTAGAGGGTATGTTTTATTTATGGTAACCGACACCTCATGGTCATAGATATTTATGTAAATCCCATCATCAGTTTGAGGTGGTAGAAAGACGATTATTATGGGATCGATGTTCCACAGTTGTAGCAGTATTGCTCTTATTGGTGGATACCTTTTGAAAGTGTCACAATAATCGCAAGTCTAGGTACATTGCTAACCTCTTAGTTTCACTCACTATGGTGGAATTATCCTTTTTTGCAATATAGGGTCATATTGTATCCCATTTCTCTTTATTATTAGGTATCAGTTTGTTATAGGGCTCTATTTTGTTTCATAGATGGTGTCCATGTTTTTTTTATTGTTTCTACATAGCTCTGGGTCAGGTCCATATTTTGAATTGGTTGATGTACTTCCCTCGACGACTTCACATACTTTCGACTTAAAGGGAATTTATTTCAATTTCCTAGTGTTGGTATGCAGTGTCTGGTACCAAGGTACCTTCTTAGTCTAGTTATGAATGTATTTCACCTCCTTTCTCTCATTGTCCCCTCAAACTTCTCAAAACCCTGTTACACTAAGGTATCCATGTATTCTACATCTCTAGGAAGTTGAACTGTTTTGAGGTCTTGGTATTTAGGGACTATCAAGTATTATATTATCGCAATCAGTTAATACTACTTAAAGTGATTTGTGAGCGGATATGATGTGTCATTCTTCTGGCATCGTTACTCCTTCCGGTAGTCACTTTTAACATGCTATATTTTTTTTATAGGCATCTCCTTATCCTATGGTCAGTCGTCTAGTCCCTCAATTATTTTGAGCATTTGTTTTGGTCAGTCATTGTTTAGTCCCTCGGTTAGTTAGAGTGTTTTATTTGTATCTTGTTGACAGGACTTTTGTGGCATTTCCACCACGGAAAAGGCTTCCTAGCCACAGAGGAGGTGCTCTGGAGGCATCAGCTTCCAAACATCGCTGGCTATTTGGTTTGGAATCAATGGAATTTTTTTTCGATGTGCCTTCCTTGGAGGTTCGAAAGGAGATTATTCATTTGGAAGAAAGGGAGTTTGGGGATCATAAATACCATTCTGACTCAGAAATTGGTATAACTACTCTCAAATGGGTTCCCGATCCAAGGAAATTCTATAAGAGAAGAATCCATTTTCTCCACTCTATAACATTCCATCGTCAGATGGAGACAATGCTCATCATGGTGATTCGAGACTAACATATAGATAACTACAAGTTCTTTTCCATCCAGGAGGATATCAAGAGAATACTGAGAGACATTAGGTATGATATGGATGTTAAAGTGATCAGATTAAATCAAGTGGAATGCTTCGTTGTTTCCGACTCAGGGAAAAAACAAAACTACCATCAGGATGAGGATGCAGTGATCAATGCTCCACCTTTGAACAATGTTCCACCTATAAACACTACAAATGAAAACTCTCCTCCTCACTCTTCAGTTATCATGTTGAACTAATATGTCCACTATGCTTACTCTCTACGTACACTATGTTTACTGTCTACTTCCAGTTGTTGGTAGTTACTTGCTGCTTTTTGTAATCATTATTATTTTGTTCTATCGAGCGATGTTAATGGCTCCAAGATTTTTTTATATCATGGAAGTCATAATTTGTTTGTTTTAATAGGTAAATCCAAGGTTGTTACATATGTATTCCTTGACATAAGTGTTGTCTCAATGGTTTTCTGGTCAGTTGTGTTTTGGTCATTGTGGGAGCTACTAAAAATCTTCTAGTGTGGACATGAAGGTTCATCAATGTAATAATTTTTGTTATCAATATAAATTAATAGACAAAAAAAAATCCACCTCATGTTGATAGAATCTCATTTTATCACCATGATATTTTCCCATCAAATAATTGATAGTTCATTGGGAATTTTCTTATTTAATTCTGCACTTGTTAATCCATTTCATCATGTGATCTCAAGTTGCAACCTTTGCTCAGTGCATTTGTGTCTATATGTCTTTATTAATTATATATCATAAATTGACATAATACATGATGATATGTTTATGATAACTTATGAAAATTAGATTAATACATTATTATTTTTCTTATTTGATGTCAATTTAGATATCCATTTCCTTTGTGAAAAGGTCTTGGTAGACCACAATCGCGTGATCACCATTAATAACTTGTAATATTTCCAATTTATATATCTATATCTTTTATATGCATATTCACACTTTATCAAGAATCAATAATTAACAATGAAGGTTTGTTAAGTGGTTGATATTGAATTACTATATATTTTATTTATTTATATTTTTTCATCTTGTTTCAATCACTAGGGGATAAGGAATTTAGCTAAAATTGAAAAATTATATGCATTCTTTTATATGCATATTCACACTTTATCAAGAATCAATAATTAAAAATGAAGGTTTGTTAAGTGGTTGATATTGAATTACTATATGTTTTTTTTATTTATATTTTTTCAGCTTGTTTCAATCACTAGGGGATAAGGAATTTAGCTAAAATTGAAAAATTATATGCATTTTTATTTTACGTTGGAGCAATATTGTTTTCTTTGTGAAAGTAATAAAAAATTTAATTGTGGATACTCATTTAATAAGAATTATCTAAAGTTAATTTATTAAAAAATTGGAGCAAAATTGTTTTGTGAAAGTAACCAAAGACTTGAAAGGTGGGTACTCACTTAATAAGAATTGGGTAATCAGATTTAGCGTGGTTGCTGAAAGCTATTATTTTCTTTTTCTTTTTTTTCAGAAGAAAAAATCCGTCTGGTTTTTATTATGTACCAGGACATATATCAACATCCAGTCCAAAAGAGTGTTCATACAAATCATATTCTCTTTTGCCCAAAAAGTGCAATTGCGAAAAGTTCCTGGGCATATAGCAAATGCAATACCAATTTGAAGAGCAATAACCAAAAACTATTCCAACAGTTAGGATGCAGGTACCCTCCATTATAAAAAATTATGAAGAAAAAGGTGATAACTTTACCGAAAACCATCAAACAAAAACTATAGCGAGCCTGTCACCCTATTACGGTAAAAAAAATTCATCGGTCTTGTCACCTCGTTGCCACTAGTGTCCACTAGCTCATAATACATCTCACAAAAAGTTCCATGCAACCCTCTTTTTGACAAATTGTCATCAGTTTCATTTTTCTCATGAAAATGTGATTGAAGGTAATCAGTGAGAAATTCCTTCACAACTCATTGACCCTATCCATCCAAGGCATCAAATGAACAGGTACAAATATATTTTGATTATTCATATGATCAATGAGCACCTTCGAGTCACCAAAAAATCATAGTGTGTCAATATACAACTGTTTGGTGAACCACAAGAGTCCCGAAAGCATCAGGAGCTCAACCTTGGTATGTGTGCCTTGTCCACCATACTAATGAATTTTGTAATGAAACTACAGATTCATCATCAACCAAGCACCACAACCACATCTGAAGTTATGTGCCACCCCATCAAAGAACCCCGCAGGGAAGTGAATGGGAAAAGGCCTAAGCTTGTGAAATAGGTCCGCGAGGAGGTCCGTTTGTAATCCATGGTCCATCCCATCACTGTAAAACATGCTTCGCCACCCCACTCGGTGCACAAGCCTCTTCTTGAAATATCCACTTGTTTTGGCCACACCATAGCTTCCAATGAAGAATTAGCGGAATATCCAAGAAATGTATCCCCTTCTCATACCACCAAGAGATAAAGTGGTGCACCGAGAAAAATTCCATGTGCTACATATGTAAAGCATCTTGTATATGCCCCTAGGTATGTCTTGCAAAATTGCATTTGTAAAATATATGTTCATTGTCTTCCCCAACACACATATAGAGCATGCATACCCCTGGTCCATTCCACCCCCTTCTCATGATATTCTTCCATGTGAGATTTATGTCCCTCCACATGAGCCATAAAAATATGATGACTCTAACTTGTACTTTCGAATTCCACATCGACGTAAACCAACATTCCTATGCTGGGCCCTTGAAATGTTGGAGAATCACCTTGTATATTTCCCTAGTGATCACTTGTTCATTCCTCAATGGACCCCCCCAATTGATATGATCACACTTCTCATTTTGAATTAATCCTAGATTTATCAAACAAATAATTTACTTGTCCCATTCTTCATCATTTTGTCCTCGCATTCCCAACTTCGCAGCCCCTTTCCAGCTTGAGAGTACCCCTCACACCAGTTTGTTATGGCTTGCCCAACATAAAATATGTCGCATCCATGCAGTACTTGGATAAGGTCCATAATTATTTAATTTGACAAAGGATTTCTCCAAATGATACCACATACAATCATTATTTTCGCTCCATTTACTCAGTCTCATCTTGAACGGATGCTAAACCTTCATAAATCCATTCTATATGGAAGACCCCCGCATAGAGTCAGGCCATTCTTGAATGTACAATGACTCCACCGATTGAGTATTCAGATATTTATATCTAATGATATCCCACTAAGTACCATGGGTATGCAGACCCATCCAAAGAGATTTAAGTAATAGTGCCTTTCCAAATATGTCAACGTTCAGCAATCCCCAACCACCCATTTCCTTCAGCATTGTAATATTTTCCCAACTTGATAAGTGATATTTCCCAACACCCCTACCACCTTCCCAAATAAAATTTTCCATAGTTGACTTGATTCTATAAATAATGGACTTCAGGATGAGGAAAAGGTGCGCCCAGTAGACCGATAATTGCTGCAATACCGCTTGAGCCAGGATAATTCTCCCTCGCTTCAAAAGCCACATTATTGACCAGGCATTAATTATTTTCCTAAACTTATCAAGTAGCCAAGAACAATTCGCAACCTTTTATTGTGTTGGCTTGAGGAGAAATATTAGGTATGTTAGACCATATTTAAGCGAGGAACATCTGGAATTGAATATCTCACCCACATGTTTAACGACATCCAAATTCCCCTCCGAGAACAGAATGGTAGACTTCCCTTCATTTTCTATCATACCGGATGCCTTGTCGAATCTCCCAAACAATTGTTTGAGTTCAAACTAGAATTGCCTTTGTAGCATGCCAAATATCAATACATCATCAACAAATTTTTTTTGGGACGCTTCCCTATCTTACATAATTTTAACACCCCATAAAGTGCCCCCAGCCATAGCCGAGTTAATTTTGTTACTCAATATGTCCATCGCCAAAATGAGCAGTAGTGATGAGAGGGCACAACCCTATCTGAGACCTCACCCCACTCTAAAAAACCTGGAATGAATTCCATTAATTAAAACTTCCATCAGTGCCCTAGTGATACACCCCATAACCCACTCCACCGATTCGCACTTCATCCCAATTTTAATAAGGATCATTCACAGAAATGCCCAGTCCACCCTCTCATATGCTTTACTGAGATCAAATTTCATAATCGTCACCTCCAAGTGCCTGTTATGGATCGTATGAATGATTTCTTGTGTTGTAGCCACTGTGTCATGAATGATCCTATTGTGGAGAAACCCAAACTGTTCCCTCGAGATGAAATGGGACAAAAATCCCTTAATCCTGTCAACAAAATTTTTAGAAATGATCTTATAAAGTGTATTACATAATGAAATCAGCCGATAGTCCTCAAAAGTCCTCGTTCCTTTATTTTTGGGGATTAGCGCGATAAACGTTGATTTTATCACCCCATGCACATATCCATTCAGTCACGCCTCCTCCACCATATCTATGATATCCTGTAACAAAAATTCTGAAAAATGTATAAAAAAATATGGCGTCCATCCATCCGGACCTGGGCTCTTATCGCATGCAAAATATTTGAGCACCCTCTCCCCTTCGCTGGCACTGACCACAGCTCTGAGAGCAATATTATCAGCATCTGAGAACATGATAGGGAATTCCTCCACTCCCCATATTTTATCCTCTATGTGGAGCTCCCCCTGTTCCTAAAAATGTCCCTCAAAATACTTAACCACTTCCCTTTGGATCACTTCCATGTTATTATGATGTTTTCCATCCACGCAAATATCCAAAATGGCATTCAAATTCCGTCTTCCATTTGTGAAAGCATGAAAATACTTTTTATTCCTATCTCCCTCCTTAAGCCAAAGTGCACGACCTTTGAGCCTCCATGTATGTTCCTACGCTAGAAGGATCTTGTGCATCTCGACCTCCAGTTTTTTGATTTGGTCCCATCCCTCTAGAGTCATGTGCCCCCCATCCATATCATCGAAAATTTGTTTGGTCTCTCAAACATTCTCCTTTAATTCCATCAGTTTTCTTTGCTTCTTCATTCCCTCCCATACCCGGACTCTGGATTTGAGACATTGTAGTGTGTGAGACAGGTGTAGCATAAGATTTATCCCCAGTTCCATCTTATGGCTCTTCAGAAAGTCAGTAACCATAGAGTTAAATCTTGCATCCTCTAACCAACATCTATTGACACCCCTTCAATTGATTCTCGAACTGCCACTTCAGCATGATGGGGCGATGATATGAAATCAACAGACCCTCCACCCACGTCTTGACCATTCCCATTTCTTCCAACAGTGATTGCTTCACCAGAAAGCGGTCAATCCACTTCGCAATATACTCCCTACCCCGCTTGCCATTATAAAATGTAGGGCATCAAACCTCCAGTCTCAGATATTTTAGTTGAGCCCCCCTGATCATATCCGCTATGTAGTCTACTAAAGGATCCATCTGGCACTATTCACCCCAACACTGCTCCCTGTCCAAAGTGAAATTCAGGTCTCCCACCATAAAAATATGGCATAACTTAAATATCCCACATGCCTCCATCCTCTTCCAGAAATTTCCTCTGTCATAGTATGGAGAATATATGTTCATTTTGTGAACCCTGCTCTTATGACCCTGAATGAACCCCGCCAATACAATCCCCCCGAAAAAATTGAAGGCCTTGAGAGTCACCCACCTCAGATCCCACATCAACGCCATGCTTCCTGATCTTCCCGCTGCCTCCGTAGTCGCGATGTGCCACTCTAGAAACTTTGAACGGAAGAAAAAAATTGTCTTATTAGCCACATTCATTGTTTCCTATATGAAAACCATAAATGGGGATATATTTCAAGAAAATTTGCGCAAGGACAAGAATTTAGACTTCCCCGCCAGCCCCCGCATATTCAATGAAAAGAAAATCATTACGAGCCACTTTGAGTGGGCTTCAATGCTCTAAGGACCCTGTCATAAACCAATCACACCAAAAAATCCGTGAAATTTCCCTTAAGTAATTATTGGTCAAAAAAACCAATAGGAATGAACCTTTTTTTAAGTAGGGGGCGACCCTTCCCTTTCCTAATAGTAATATTAATTACAAAGGCTAGACTGATAATAATGGAGGGAGAGACAGGTCTATCACAGTGGACAATGAGGGGAGCCATATCGGCCTCCAGCTTGAGTAGCATAAACCCCATATCACTAGCAATCGAGTTTTGTGGGGATAATTCCAGGTCATTCAAAGTGATGCCTGAATTCTGTGAAACAGGTGAAGAGCGAGAATATTCCGACAAAATGATGGGATTATGTGATCCTGATTCTCGTATAACAGCCATATGAGACACAAAGCAGCCAGTCGAGAGGATATCAGGCATCATCAATGGAGGATGAGTGTCACCGGCTAGCATGTCGGGGCAATCCACCTCACGAAAGAGCGTCACAGATTTTCTAATGCCCATAGGAAAAGTATTGCACAGTCTATCAACCTGCCTAGGAGAAGAAACATTTTTACTATTGATTAGGTCAATATCATCATGATAGAGCGTACCTGGCTTAGTTGGAAACATCGGGGAGACTTCTTGCGTTGTTGTACCAACCTCAAAGAAAATGCCTCCAATTGCTTGATTTCCCTCGTAATTCCTTGTCTGCGTGGGCATGTCCTCATCAAGTGTCCAGTGTGGTGACAGAGATGGCACCTGAATGGAATTTTCCAATAGTCAAGCCTCTGACGGTTTACAATATGTTCCCATGCAAGGTCGATATATGACGGAAGTCCGCCTATGAAAGATAACTCGACCAGTACGTATGCCACCATTTTTTCATACACCCCCAAGAACTTCAGATCCATGAAGAGACATTTTCCAATGCAGTTGTCGATGGTCGTGAGCACATGATGGGTCCAAAATTCCACCTAGAGACCCGAAATCTTCACCCACACCATATGGTTCCATGGAGTGTCCCTCAAGGGATCTATATACCACCTATGTAGTGCCAAGAAACATCTCCCCAGTACCCATGGCCTTCGAAGGACCTCCCCCACATCCTTTGGTTTCATGAAGTGGAAACTATACCAGCCATTTAGGAGTTTACAAACCTTTGACGATGTTATCACCCAAAACTTTTCAAAATATCATTGTGTCAACTCTGTTCTTGATCATGGTCTAAAAATGGGTTTGAAAGTCATTTTAGGATTTGGTTAAGGGTAGGTCATAGGTTTTAGAGGTTTAATGTTCATCATCTGAATTCAAATAAGGTGTTTAGAGGTCCATTCCATGGTCAAATATTCACATTTTTTATTCAAAGGTCATTCAGTTAAGTTTTGGGCTAAATTTATGCAATTAGCCAAGAATCCACCGTTTCGTAGTGCTGCTAGTTCAAAAAAGAGGAAATGCACTATGAAAGCGCTGCTACTTTCGTAGCGCAAAATTTGAAAATTACATTGTGAGCACTACGAAAGCATGGTTTCTTAGTTTTCGTGTCAAATAAGCCAAAATATGTCAAATTCAGTTGGGGAATGATAGGATAGGGATATGGTGAGTTAGTTCGTTACCAGATTCAATGTACTTACCTGTCCTGCAGTCATCATAGTCATGATAGGGTATCAATGAAGCATCATTTAGTCATAAGGTGACATTTAAAATTCAAATTTTTTCCTAATTGAGTCATCTTTGATTCATTTACCTTCACACAACTGTCTGAGCTCTGCAACAGAGTCTAGTCAGCCTGTGGTTTCAAGAGCAAAGAGGTTTGTAAAGTTGAAACCAAGAAAACAGGTTGAGAAAAGAATAGAGAAGACATAGGTGCTTTTTGCAGAAACTCCATCACCTGTAAAATTAAGATTAGAAAGGGTCAAAGAAGCAAAACAAAAACAAGTGGCCAGCAAGCAGGAAATCCAGAGAAAGACAAGAAGCCAAACAATAGAATCAAAGGGAAAAGCAATTGTTTCAGTGATAGAGGACAACCCAATGATGAAAGGAAAGTTGGATGATATACTGCATGCAATTGATATAGAAGAATCACCCATTGTGCAGGCAGATTTTATTGAAGTGAATGGACCCAAACAGAGAAAAATGAAATTAGCAAAGAAATTGGAATTTGAAGGTGAGAATGCAGCTTTTGTTTTTCGAGCTAGGAAACCTTTAACCAGGCATGAAAACAAACTCCAAGAAGGTAGTAAATATATCCAAGTAACTATTGAAGCAGCCAAAGTCCCTAAAGAGGTGGTTGATCTCTCATCACCTATAGTGGAGCATGCAACCAACAAGATAGAGAAGGGAAAGGAACACATGTCAGAATGTCAAATGTTGGAAAAAAGGTTGAAGCTAGAAAATCAAGAAATGGAAATGATGAGAAAGAGGGCAAGAAAGCACATAATTGAAAAGACAGAATTCAAGAGGATGAAAGCTGTTTGGGAAGGTCAAATAGTTTCTAGGTCAGAGGTCCCAAGTAGTGCACAAAAGTTCTTTACATAGACAGTTCCTGCCATTAAAGAAGCAAAGTTTGTTAGAGTGATCAACACCCATTTGAGAGCCAGTAATAGAAAGCTAAGAGGTCAAGTGGAAGATTTGGAGCTACAATTAAAACAGTCTCAAGATGAACTAAAGAGCAGAGGTACAGAATGACAAATTCAAAGCAAACTCAAAATTGAAAATGAGGATTAAATTTTGTGAAGGTTATGTTTTTAGTCAAAATAACTGATGGTTTTGATGAAGCCAATGATTTTATGAAGCTGTGGCACCTTTTTGTTTTAAATTTTGTGAAAATCTGGTTAAAACTACTTACACAGCAATTTCGTAGCCCCTGTAGTGCAAAAATAGTGAAATGCACTACGAAACTGCTGTAGCAGCTTTTTCACCCTTTTCCTTATCAAATTTTGGAGGGAAAACCATGCATTTTGACTTGAAATTTCTAAGAAAGATATGTCAAGTGAGTATCAAAGCAACCCTGAAGGAAAGGAAGCTAAATTTTGAAGGAAAATAGGTAAAAAGACTGTGCTACGAAAAGTGCTACGAAATTGTGCTGCTTTCGTAGCGCAAGTCTGTTTTCACTTTTTTGAGAAGTTAGAAGTGGTTTTTCACAGCTGGCATGAAGGAATGACTTGGGACATATGCTATCATGTTCCTAACATCAATTATCCTTGAATTTATTGGTTATAAGTGGTCAGAATATCTCAAGAAACTAAAAGAATCCTAAGCCTAAAAAACAGGGGAGTAGTTTCCTAAATTGCAGGAGATCAACATCATCAGCATTTATGGTCATAACAAGTTGGAATTCATCATCAGGATTCGACTTAATGGAAATATAGGTGGAAAATGATGTAATTAATTTTTGATAAAGCTGTTTTGAGTGGAATCAAAAGAGTTCTAACTCTATTTGTAATAGGACTCTATATCAGTGTTACAACTGTGTTTTGTAATAAATACCATGTTTTATGGTTAGAATAGGTGTCAAAGCATAGGAATTCGATGTATCTAGTTGTGGATAATCTTATCTTATTATCTAAATGATCTATAAAAGATCAAGGATTCGAAATAGAAAGGGTTGGACATTTGCTAGCAAAAAGACTGTGTTTATTGTAAGTGACTATTTTCAACTTAATACAGATTGTCTACTTAGAGAACTCAAGATTCATGAGAAGTTGTTGTATTTTCTTGTTCTAATGGAATCTTTTCAATATTATATTGCATTTTTGTTTTCTTATGTTACTCAGAATTCATCAATGATGCTCTGACTTCCTTCATAGACAAACTGACTGTGTGTTTCATTGTTTTACATGTGTATTCCTTAACTTGAACTCTGATATGCCTTGGCTTCCATGCTAGGTAGATTGTTTTGGTTGTGCTGAAGCTATTATGACCCCATAACTCTAATGTACACTTGCTAATGTTATTTACAACAAGTTTATATCATTTATATGCTTTTACCCCAGATAGAGTTAGCCATCTACATATTTATCAAAAATCATAAACCCTTGAGAGAGCCCTCTCAGGTTGAGGAGGCTAAGCCTCAGCCAAAATATTGGTCTGAAACAGTTACATGAGATTAGCTTGATTGGTAGCCTATCAAGTCTTATTTTGTGATAACAGACGGGTAGCCCAGTAGTTTTACCTATGCATTGTTTAACCATTGCACCATGTCCTCTTTTATGTCCCTATCAAAAAACCATATTCCCACCATTGCCCACGATTGCAAACTAGACGTCCTATCCCACATAATGTCGTATCCAAAACTCAGCATCCGACCCTCCGTAGCAGGTTTGAAAGTTTTCGCAAATTTCTACTGATGGATATTATTCCTTCTGTAGTTTGGCTTTGCCGTGTGAAATAATTACGACTCTTCAGTGTGCCTATCCCCCGTAAGCTTAAAAAATTTAGTGGCTGACATTTCCATGGGAGTGTCATTAATCCATACTCATGGTGGGAGCGTCCCACCGCCTTCTGCCAACTCTGCGGCATGAATCAAAGAATTTTTTGTAGACTCATCTGCCGCTAGATCCTCCAGAAAGGAATCCAAACCCATCATCAATCCCCCAAGGGTGCCAAGTCAGCCAGACCGTAACCATTATATGATAACTTGGGCCAAAAGTCGTCAGCTTAGTAAATTATGCAAAACCCCCAGAAAATCCCCCATCCCAAAATGCACCCTAAACAAATTCCCTTGGTCCCATCATGGTTCAGTCCAGTTTCTCCCCAGAAATATCCACTAACTTGGATCACTAACCAAGACACCAACCCTTGCCTTAAATATGACAGTGGTATGCAACAGCCAAATAGTTACCACATTTGATGAATACGTAAAAATCGATAAAAAAAAATTAGGTGCTCCAGGATGTTCCCTCGCCCTTTGTATTACCTTATTAACTATGAATCATCCCCTTACATGCAAAAATTCAATTTTTCTTGAGATTGGAAAAGTGACCCCCACCACTAGAATCCGACCAGTTGTAACTCTCGTTTTCGTCGGAAAGTGTTTGTGAAATTTGACCAAGGTGTTTGGGTCATACCCTCTGGCTCCAAACAACTAATGTCATCACCTGCCAAGAAAATAGGTTAATATCTGAGTATTAAGAGTTATTGTCAGCAACTGCATCAAGTGCCGCTATAGCCATTTCCCACCGAGGACAACTGTGAACCTCTGCATCATTATGCATGATGGAAACAATGGAAATCCTTCCTTTTGTCACCCCAATGTTTATGAACTCCCCTTTTCCAAGGACATTCTCAAAGGAAAATGAGTGTTTCCAAGATTCTATTCTTAAATAGAGCCAATAGTATAAACTACATAGAATCCAGTACACCCTCTATGCACATTCCTCGAACAGTTATGCATATCGTAACAATCTCACACATACTACCTCCTTAGTCCCTCTCACGGCTTTGGATGCCCTTGAAAGAGGCCACTGTGCTATATCAGTTTAGTTACTGACAACAACAACAACATACACACCCACATATGTTCCACCATTGGTGGCAGAGTTTTACCCCAAAACTCTTACAGGGTCTAGATATGAGAAATGAATGAATCCAGTTATCCCATAATGAGGGATGGTGTTGGTTTGATGCTCCAATCCCCCAGCCAATGGAAATATGATAATTGTGTTTAAAATAGTTGCAAAGATAGGCACCCATAACCCCAAGACAGATCCTAATCAATATGATCTGGGAAAATTTTAGCCCATAGGGTTCAGTAGGGACTTACCAGTATAGGCCACAACCCACAAGTTCGGTATGGAAAACCTTCAGTTCCGTTGGCTTGGACCATGCGCCCTCCATCCTGGTATCCTGGTTTGGATCAAACCCTTACTAGCTGACTTGTTTTCCTCAAAAGAGCTTGGGCATTTTTTGAAATTTAAGAAACATGGTGGTTGCTGAAAGCTATTCACCTAACCAAAATGGGAAATTTGCTATATAAAGGGTGGCGTTGACCACATCTATGGTGGTCGGTACCTATACCCGCGAGAGACGGGTGAATTATTTAGGCGGTAGAGAGAGCCTTAAGCTTGTATTTGTTTTGGTTGGGTGAGGTTGGGGAAGGTTCTCTAGAGTTTCAATTTGAAATGTGTTTAAAAAAAAATTGCTTTCAAAAAATCAACCTTTTTTTTAAATGTTTTTAAATATCACTAATACGTAATTATACTTTCTTTAATATTTAAAAAATAATTTTATTAACTTTAAAAAAATAATTAATATGTTTTATGTCACTTAATTTTTCATTATAAAGTTATATAATGTGTTTTTTATAATTATAGATAAAACACATCAACTTTAGCATTTAACAACCAATATAGATACATTTGATCAGTGGATTTACTAAGCATCCAAAAGATTCAAATATCTCAAGATATAAATCTCTTTTTGAGTGCAAAACTTCACGAAATGTTTCAGAGATTTGATTCCCCTAGACTCTTGGTATCTATGTTGGTTTTGAGTAAACACCAATAAAATGAGTTAAGATGGATCTATGATGGTTTTTAATAAACTCCAATAAAATGGTTTAACTGTAAGAATTTTTTTTATTTTCACTCCTCTTATATAATATATGCATAATTGACATTGAAACATTTTATTTAATTCACATTCTCCACATTAAAAGGTTAATACATGCTCCATATTAAAATGCCATTTATATATGCATAGACACACACATTGAAATTTTTGTTATTAATTTTTTTTTAAATGTTACATGTCAACTCCATATTAAAAATTGGAGAAACCTTTTAAGGAAATAAGAAAGCTCTCTCTCTCTCTCTATATTTATTTGATATTAGAATTTTTTACTCAACATGTATATTGCAATATTTGATTTATGACATATATTGAACTTTTTTTTGTTATTAATATTTTTTGAATATTATATATCAACTCATATGAAGAATGGAATAAATTAAACATATGGATTATGATGGAAAGTGAAAAAAAATTACTTTATTTTACACTATATAAAATTGATATAAAATTATGTTTTTTTTTTTCAACTATGGTTCACGGTCACTGAGTGGCCACTACATCCACAAGTAATAATCTAGGCAGATCCACCCGAAGGGATCTACCCATCGGCTTATCTAGTCAGACCTAACCCCAAGGGAATCGATAATATTTGATTCCATGACCTCCCAATTGGCAAAGTACTTAGCAACGGGAACTATATTAAATTATGTTATTTAGTACGAACATTGAAATATTTTATTTCTCGATAATACTATTTTTTTGTTATTAATATATTTTTGTTTTAAAAATTACATGTCAACTAAACATAAAATAAATTACACATCATATAATATTTTTATTTTATGGGGCCCCTCCCCCCACTAACATGTGTCGATGGAAGGAGCTGGATAGGCACCTAGGTGATTTAAGTTCAAATCCACCCCACTAACTACATAGGTACCTAGGGGGTTATAATGGTATTTTCTTATTTTTATGTGTTGTCTCTCAACTCCATATTAAGTAGAGAAAAATTACATATCCCCTCATACTAAAAGTAATTTATTTTTGACTTTCAATTACTTTATATCTATATAAAATTAATGTAAAATTAAGGTGGAAATTGAAGTATATTATTTATGGCTTAGTTTTTTTTTTGTTATTATTATTTTTTTAATTTGTTAGTGTCAGTATTATTTTATTATTTTTAAATGCAACATTACTTGACATCTACCACATATTAGATTGAGTGCACTTGGCACAAAAACCTATATCATATACATTCTCATATTAGACTGAGTGCGCTTGGCACAAAAAACTATATCATATACATTTTTGCACTGAGAGGCTCTCTACAACAGAGTCTATGAGGGAGATGTTGTCATGTAACATTACATTTAAAAAAATTAATGTGTGTGTGTGTGTGTCGGAGAGGGGTGGGGGGGGTTGGCTAATATATGTATATGCGAGAGATGTTGTGAGTAACATTACCTTAAAAAAAAAAAAAATTACTTTAAAAATTAGACTTTATAGAGTGAGATAAAGTAGTTAAAAAAAAATTAGTATGAGGGATATATGCAATTCCTTCATTTAGCTGAGATATAATGTCGATAGTGTGCTAGAAATGTGTAACCTAACATATTGTAATGTAAACATTTTAACTTAGTGAAAAAAAAAAAATGACCTATGTTATTAACCCATGGTTTTAAGAATCCATTGTGTTGAATTATGGTATTCATGTGGAATATAACCTATTTCAAGGGGAAACTAAACTAGCATAGATCCATCTTAGTTTGATGTTATATATTTTTTTTAACCATAATGAGTAGATTTTATATATTTAAAACGTCCCCGCTCGCGTGCAAAACACAGAATTTTACATCAAATTTATAGGTCTATTCATGGCTACTGATATTACATTGAGACCAACTCTTTTTCGAGTGGGTTTTCCAGCCATTCCACAGGAAAAATTCTTAACTACCAGTTTATAGCTAAATACTTTGCAAAACTGTAATAATAGATATTTACATGTATGTTTCGCCATAAAACAAAATTGGTATTAGTTGAGGTGATGCCTATTCTTCCATCAAGGTTGGATTGTTAAGGTCCATATTCTTGCCCTCGTCTTCCGTCTTCATGTTGCTTTCATCCATCTTGAATTTCAATGCCTCGGTCTCCTACCTCAGAGCTTCCACTTCATCCTCGAGCCTCTGTATGCATTCTCTTTTCTCTATTTGTCTCTATTCCATGTTGATTGCATCTTTATGATGTTGATGTATACACATCTACATAATTGTGATTCTGTTCCTGAATTCCCTGTGTTCCTGAGCACAAATTTCACAATTTTTTTTTCCATTACCACTCTCCCTCGCCCAACTCGCACTCGCTCCCCCAGATATGGGTCTACGAAGACCCCAAGAGCTTGAACTAGAACTTTCTGCCATTGAAATTCCTTTCCCACTTACGCTGAAAATCACAAAGCAACCCCAGGCATACTCTTCCAGGGGACTGAGGACCTCATAGGAAATGAAGAAACAAACAAACATACCAATTCCCAAATCCCCACAACCAATTCTCAACTGCTTATCCCCCTTCCCACTGAACTCACAGAATAGAATTATAAAACACCCAACCACCCAGACGAGCAGAATTCCCAAAAAATCCCAAACCTTCAACCACGACCACTGGAGTGGAGCAGAGGATGCCTTAGTCGTGATTGCCTGAAACTTCATGTTGTGGATCATACCGTTAGGATCTATATATCCACCCACGTTACAAATTATTATGCATACCTTCGTCACTGTACCAACCCTGCTTACATCCCGATGCATCTCCATAATTCCTCCTGTTATAACTAAATTGATACTGATGGGCTGCTTCAACATTCAACCTAGAGTAACTATTTCAGACCACTTTTAGTTGGAACTTAGCCTTTCCAACTTGATAGGACTCTCTTAAGGTAATGTATGATGATATTCAATAGAAAATTTTTGGAGACAAAGATGGCCAACCCTGACTGTATTTTGAATGTTTTTATGCAGGTGAAGGATGTTAATAAGTAGCTACCATTGGGCATGGAGTCAGAGGGAACTCAAATACATGAAAACATCTAACATGGAAGCTGAGGCATGTGTGTATTCTCATCAAAAAACAACTTGAACAGTAAACCATATGCATACAGGAAAATGGAGCATGATTAAAAACGAATTACAAGTTATTATACATAAAGCCAAATGCATAAAAATATAAATATAGGTAAAACAAACACATGTGAGAATACATAATGAATCTTAGGTCTGACATAAGTCTTCTACAACTGTATATTATGATCTTGAAAATATTACAATAGTATCTTGTAACATGACATCAATCAACTTACTCTAATCCTCTCATCTGCATATTTATAGAGTGAGGATTCATACAAATGGTTTTCCACCTTATCTAGCTTTGAATTCCTACCTAAGAGTCCAATTTCAAATAGGATTACATCACTTGGAGATTTCCTAGGGATATTTTCTATTTGGCAGAGTTTGAATACAAAGAGGAATCTTATTTCACTAAATAACTCAACAAATTTATTTAATAACCCTTATCAATTGAAACCAACTAATTTTTTGAGTGTACTGGACTACTGATGTGTCATCATGCCACATGGATGTTGAGCTAGACCTCTTCCAAGCCAAATTTTATAATTTTTATACAAATATGGCTAGTGAAAATTATGAAAAAATAGGCCTTGAATATGAGTGCATAATTTCCAAACCCTGATATTTGAAAAAACTGAGAGAGATTTTTGTATATGGGCATGTGTTGAATAAAAACCTCTTTTATATTTCCAAAATTCTTTTTCATTTGGTCAAAAATTAAACTTGGAGATGACTGCTAAAACAGTCATGTACATGAAATTTCATAGCGCTCATTCCGTAGCAAACTCCAAAATACACCATTTGCATAACCTTTGAAATTTCTTACTATTGGAGGGTATTCCTTGGGTCTAATAAGCCAAATACATGCCTCTAGCAGCCTATGCCCTATATTTTTTGAAGGAGTTTTAGCTTAAGGAAACCTACAGTGAGTTCATAGCGAAAACTCAGCCTCAAGCCTAGAGCACGCTATGAACTCACCTAGTTTTGCATTTTTTTTGTAATTTCTACTTCATTGCCCAAAAATCATATTTTTAGCCTGCATATGTCTTATGATGATATCTTAAGAAAAAAAGTGTGTGGCTTACCATGTTTAACATAAATATCTTGTATAATCACTTTAAGACCCTTTTTCTTCAATTCAGCTTGTAGCATCTCTATCGAACCAAACTGACATGCTCAGATGTTGACCACTGATACACTGGAGTTAAGACCTTGAAAGACTTCAGGTTGAGATGGTGAGCTTTCCAATTAATGAGTTGGCATACACATAAATTTTGACAGTTGAGTTTCCCCCTTGAACAAATGGCCCAATGACATTTCTTGAACTCATTTGATGATTCAATTACATCCTTACAAGCGTTGAATGCCTCAAAAAGATCACAAAATCATAACGCTAGAAAAACAGAGCATTAGGCAATTTTTTAGTGAATTCTGACTGTTTTACACTGATTTCTCTACGAACTTGGGTAAAAGTGTGCAATTCACTCTAATGACCAAATTTGATCATGCATGATATATTTCTGGATTTTTCTTTGATATTGACTCCTATCACATGAATGATGACCATTAAGACCCCTCACATATGTGAATTTTTTGAAAATTATGAATTCAAAATACCATATTCAACTCTAAGTGACTCAACCTAATTAACTTAAGACCAACCAAATTTTATCATGGATAAAAATGGATCCAATGGGGATGTTGTGCCCCTGTGGTGCAGCAAAGAACCAACTGACCAGGCACCTTATCCATTGGGATGATCCCAACCTCTTATCATATTCTTTAGCCTGCATTCATCCCTTGACATGCTCTTTATTTTACGGAAATCAAACCTATGGATAGATATGTTTTCCCTAAGTGTGGTTGTCGCAATTAGAAGAACAGAAAGAAAGATATTTGACTTTTTCTTTTAAATGAATAGATAAGCGAAGAACACCTACTTGTAATGTGTTCATTATTCCTCGCCTCCCTTTCGTCGGTTCCGTCACTCTCAATCAAACTGAACTCACTTGATTGGTACTTGCAATGACAAACATAAGAAAAAAAACGACATAAAGGCATATGATCTATTCATGTTAAAAAAACTGAATCAATTGCATTTGAAAATACACATATAACATCATGGAAATATGTATTAGGAAAGGAACAAATATCTTTATTATTAAGTAGAAGCAGAAGTTACAACCAATTAGATCGATTCGATGTAAACTCGCTCCAGCTTTAATCCCATCCTCATCACACCCACAACATCACTCCAATAGCATAACATTACATGCAGAAGATAACTGCAAGAGTTGTGATCTCACCAGCATAACTCTACTAATTCAAATTATTTATCTCTTGTGCACTATAATCAGTGCTAAATTTATAAGTAAATGAAGGTAGTTTGACATTAATGAATCATTGAATGGATTTTCCAAAAATGGATGAAGAGGTTTCCTTGTTCATGGGAATAGTAGGTGTTATCACTCAGGTTTTCCTAGAAGTTGTGTAAGAGGAAAGTATACCCGAGGTAACCACAAACCAACCTTTTAGATGCAGAATCTAGCCAATCTGCATCCAGAGAGGGCTCTCTCTTTA